>VYXF01010949.1:7065-33931 GCA_013397295.1 Polioptila caerulea
ATCTGTGATGTTCAATTATGTTAAAGAAGAAACTAAAGTAAAGTTTAATATATTGTAAGTATGTATGGTTGTAGTACAAAGCTTTGTATGGTCTATAGTATTAATTACTTCCTTTTATGCGGAAGTCATTACCTGTTATGTATGAAAGCAAATTAAAATAATTGTTGAAATGAGACTTGAAGGAGAACTTGCATAACTTCTAAGGATCTTGAATGTGAAAACTATAGCAGTTGAAGACGAACTTTTTCTCAAAAAAAGAATGGGTCAAGTTAGAAAAGTCTTATTTAAGAGGTAACAAACTTAAGGCTTGAACACGTTCATCTGGGCTTACCTACAGTTGTATTTCATACCACTTGAAAGCCTCTTTGTGGCTTTTGTGTTCTGCTTCGTGTAACATACAAATTGCCATTGTTCCCTTGTGATGGTTGTTGTCATGCAAACTTATCCTCCTAATTTCTTTCATGTTCAACGCAGAAAGTTAAATCAAATTAGTTCAGATCATGGCAAAATTATTTAAACAAATTACATAAAGTTTGTATATATACACCTATTGAAAGTAAAATCTTAAAAGAGAATTACTAGAAAACCTAGTACTTCTGTAATCTCTGCCATTGTTTTGATAGTACTGATTTGTGAATTATGATTAATATTTTGTGTAAGTCCTTTAAATAAAGATCTGCATAAATAATAGATGATCATAACCTTGAGCTTTATTATGTTAATTTAATTTATCCTTGCTTTCATTAACATTAAACTACATTAAAGATATTTGCTTTTTCTTATGTTGTGAGTTTTATGATTATATATTATTTTTTATTTAAAATAATATTAATGAGAAATGCAGCACCTTTAAATTTCAGATGAAGTCTTGAGTAAGGACGTGTTGAAAATTATAGGATGTCTAGCTTCATTCATTGCACTGGTCAGGATTTGATTTGAAAGTTCCCTAAGAATATGATTTTATGTGGATGTCATTAAATAATGACTTTATTAGTGACCAGATTACAATTTTCTTGATCATTTAAGGTAAAATATGTCAAACCAACCTATTCAGTCCAATAGAATTGTAGAATTATACTTTTGGGAATAGTATTTTAATTTGTGAATATATGACTTTAACTGGACAATGTAGTTGAAAACATTATGGGCACATTCTTAGTAGTATAGAGGAGCTATTCCAAATATTTTGAAAATGCTAATCAATCAGGGAATGGAACCCAATCCACTTTAGTTTGCCTGAGTGATAGATATGATATTGATGTGGTCATCTGATATGGACTGTGTGTGATATGTTGGAAAGACACTCTCAGGGTGGAGAGGCAAAATGAGACTGCCAGGTAGCAATGCTCACTGTCCCTCAAAAATTTAGAGATTTGAACTTATTTCATGGCTAGCAATCTGCTGAGTGCCCACTGCTTCTACCTTTGCCCAAAGAAGGCTTTGACTTCTATCTAGCATATCTTTGGATTATAAATTCTGTGGAAGGATCATTCTGAGGTGGAACAGCAGTGACAAAGGATGTGTCTTCCCCAGTCCAGATACTGCTTTAACTAAAGTAGTTTGTTTGTACAAATAGCATTTGTAAGATTGGACATTTGGGGCTATGTTGTCTCTTAGAGTATGTATCTAGAGTCTTGTAAGGGCATGTTTTTGGTTGTTAACACAGTCTGAGGCCTTTCACATACTCTTTGCTGTTGCTGCTTGGGCTAACTAAATAAGGGTTTTAAAAAGCCAAGAGGAACCTTGAATTTGGTGGATAAATCTCCTCTCCTTCTAGTTGTTTGTACCCAGACATTTGGCCAGCAAGTATTGAATCAGGTACTTACCATGTAGACTGTCCTAATTCTGCTCTAGCTGTTAAAAATGTCAGTGTTTCTGTAAATCATGGATTGGAGAATTTTCAATTTGATTGTCTTTTTCTCATGGACACAAATCAATGAGCTATCTTATTCAGTTTTACCACGAGCTCTGATTATTTCTCATTGGCTTATATGAAGTAATTGTTTTGAATTCTTATTTTGTTTCTGTGTAACAATTTCCAAGAAGATAATTTCCAACTGTATAGGTCTGCCATGTCTCAAGAGACCATCCAAGAAACTGAGGTTGCATATGAATTCCTACAAAGTACTTGCTCATGGAGAACTGATTTAGTGTCAGTGGATTAAATTAAAATTTCATGTGTCTTTTAGAAGCGTGAATGTGCTACAGAATTTGAAAAGTAGTTACATTCTAGATAGATTTTGCTATTTTTTCTTTTTGGGTGTTTGTCACTAAACCTACAGGATTACATGGTAATCCTTTTAATTGGAAATCTTAGCATCAGCTTGCTATTTCAGAATGATTCTTAATGTTGTTGGCATATCTTGAATTGGCCTGCGTTTAATGTTTTTTGTAAGAGTCTTGTAATATTTCTAATGTGAAGTCATCTATTTGCTAATCTTTTACATCTTTTAGCCAGTTCTCCTGCAGGGATTTTATTTTCAAGAAGAAAAGCTGGTGTGACCTTTTATTTAGCCAGACAGACAAAAGATCTTCTGATAAAGAGAGTCTTGTAATGAGGAAATACTACCTTCCTTTCTTTCCTTGTTCATTGAAGGGGAGTTCCTTTGAGAAAATGAGGTGAATGAGGCTGAAAAATTCGTGTGCGCAAGTGTAGACTTTGACTCAAAAGATGTTTTATAACAGTACAGAATGTGTAGGCTGCACTTCAATTTCACTGTGAGGGCTCTGTAACCACAGCAAATGTTCTCATGTAAATTTCTAGTAGTGGATTTTGAGCGGGTTGTGTTCTGCTGCTCTGTGTTATTTGCAACTTTCTTGGAATTCAGCAACAAGCCTTCTGGTTGGACTTGTCACAGCTATGCCTGAGCTCTTGGAGCTGGAGTGGTACAACTTAAGTTTTGGATGTCTGCCTGTCATTTGATTTTTATTGTCTTGTGTTGAGCTAATTAAGCATATTACAGTAACATAATTTGGTACAAAATTTGTTTTCTCAAGAATAATTCAGTTGAACTCTCTCTGCTTTTAGCAATTAAGCTTTTAGCTATTTTTCATACCAACTCTTCCCTCAAGTCTCAAGTATCATTTTCCAATCATATTTTTCAAAGTTCCCATATACTTCTATTACTGTTTTGCTCAGGACTGAGATTTCTTGATGATGGGAAACTGTAAATTCTAAGTTTTGATTGCTGTCATTTATGTTTTAAGCATTGATTGTGAAAAAATAGTTGAATTTTTTTTTTGCTGGAGTCTACTAATTGTGGACTAGTTTCTTTTAACTGTCTTTTAGTCAGTGAAGCCACATATATATAACTTTACTTATTAATTGGTACTTTTTTTGCAACATTATTTGCAATTCAAAGAGAAAGTAAAGAATTCTGTGCTTGTTGTTGATGAGAAAAAAATTAAGAATGTTGAATTTGAATAAAATTTGATCTCAGGGCAGCTTAGGAGGCGTCCCAGTACATTGACCAGCACAAGTCTACGTTATACCTTTGCTGTTTAAGTGCTGTTTAACCTTATTTCTGAGAAATCAGAAACATATTCTTCTTCCAGTATGGGTGAGTGTACTAGATGGAATGTACAAAGAATATAACAACTATAATAGGATAACTTTTAGATTGTTCTGAAGTTTTAGGGTGATAAATGGACATAATATGTAAGACTCACCAAAGTGAAGAAATTAAATCTAACATTAGAGAGAAAGCTATGTATTCCAGAAAATTATTTGTTAAAAATTATTATGTTTTTTTCTCAAGGCATTAAAAAAACTCAGCTGGTTGATCAAAAATGATTTTTTAAAAAATAATTAAGTAAGCATGTTTTTCTAAGAATTATACTGCTTCCGTGAATGATGAACTGCCACTTGTGTGAGGGGAATACAACATATTGCATAAACTTAGGAAGTTTTATTTGTTTGCTGTATAGATGGTTTGTAAGTGTGAGGTAAACCTAGTCTTCGTGGAATCCTTCTAGTGTTATTTACTACAATTGATTTTCATGTGTGCAGAATGAGCATATTAAAAAAGATCCCAGCAGCAATATATTTCTCCTGAAGGGTAAAAGAAAGTATGCCTAAATGTAAAAGTCCACATTTATTCTAAATTATTTCACTTCTTAACAATCAAGGAAGACCCTACAGCCCCTCCCCTGGAAAACAATTGAAAAACTTAGGAGGTGCATTTGATTTTTGTGACATCTCTCATAACTTAGGAATGACATGATAAAAAATTCTATAGCAAGTTTAAACAGTATTAAGTATTGAAAAATACTACAAAGATTTCCTATTTGATTTAATGAAAGAAGGTACAGTTTTACTTTTCTTGCCTCATTAGGGTTCTTTCCGAGCAGCTCTCAAGGATGTGATGCTTTTCTTCGCCACAAGATGACTCTGATTTCTCCCTCAATATTGAAAAAGTACGGCATTCCTTTTGACAAGGTACATTAATGTTTCTTTTTAAACTCTACTTGCATGAATTGAATTAGATTGTGTTTAGTATAAACATTGTTATAGTAAAGGTGAGGCAATTTTTTTTTTTTTTNCTTAACTTATTCTGTTAAGTTGTATGCCTAATGTTTTAACATAAGTATTTAATTTCTTTATGTCTATATGTTGCTTTTCTAATGCAGTTAAATATAACTTTATAATTATAAGGATCTGAAAAGTTTAAGGTGGAATATAGCCAAAAGAACTGTTACTGAATTTAAAATATATTTTAAAAGCTGGAACATAATAGAAAAAGAATGAATGATTATTATTGACTCTGAGGTAGTGACAGAATAAACATTTGATAAGAATATTATACAAACAGAAACTGAGAAGAATACCTGTCTTTCTTTGTTGCGGATGAGTTTAATACATGGCTGCTTTTAAAAACATCTGAAGTATTCCATTTCTTCTGCTATCTACAAGGTTTTTTGTATTAATCCTTTTTCACTTTGAACTTCATGTAGGTGCCAGCTAATATAATATTTTCAAAGCACTCCTTTTTTTTTTTTTAAAAAAAAGTACTTACATTTTGTAAATTCTGAAGCTTTATATTTTGGAGTTCTGTAAACATACTTAGAAGACTAGAACTTGACTCAGGTGGTCCCATGCCTGGATATCTGTTTATCTTAATACTGAGTTTTTTGATCATTAAAGGGCTATGATTCCTGGTTTCCCATTGCTCAGATTGTTTTATGCTGTTCAGAAGAGCTAAGCAATGTACACTTTTTCTCAGTTTATTCCCACTGCTATATGGTTGTGTAAACTATCCTTGCTACACACATTATTATTATTGTGTTTTCTGGTTTTGTGTATGTGCCGTTTATTTATTGATATAGTGTGGGCATGTGTATACCAATTTTGCTTAATATAACCTAAAATATAGGATAATGCAGTGCTTCCTTTCTGGTTTAATTGATATTTTTCCAACAGTATTAAAAATAAAAAAGAAGAGTATTTTTGTGTATATTTTTGCCCAGCTGGAAGCTAAACACCAGATGGGTGCTTGCTCACTTCCCCTTGGTGGGATGGGGTGAGAACTGAAAGGGTGAAAGGTAGAAAACTCATAGTTTGAGACAGAGACCGTTTAATAGGGAAAGGGAAAGCTGTGCATACAAGCCAAGCAAAACAAGGAGTTCATTCACTGCTTCCCGTGGGCAGGCAGGTGTTCAGCCATTCCCAGGGAAGCAGAGCCCTGTCACACAGAGCCCTGTCATGCATTACGGTGACTTGGCAGGACAAATGTCACCACTCCAAACAATTGCCCTGCCTTTTTCTCACAGCATTTTGCATGGAGCCAGGATACCATGGGCTCAGCTGTCCTTCCAGCTTCTAGTGCACCCCCACCCTCCTCACTGGTGGAATGGTGTGGGGAGCAGAAAAGGCCTTGATGCTGTGTAAGACACACCCAGTCAGAACCAGGACACCTCTGTGTTATCAATCCTGTTGGCAGCACAGGTGGGATGAAGACACAGACATGTTGTATGCCTTTTTGGACCATCACTTCACTTTTCATGCTTAAGTCAACCTATGTGTAAAATTGAGAAAATATAGGCATTTAGAATGATACTGCCTGCCTTGGAAAGCAAGATTTTTGAAATAAATTACTCATAAAATAAGTAGTTTGTTTTCAGTATGATTTATTATCATATGGAAATGTAGCTGCTGAGTTCAGTTTTTGTAATATATAGGTAAATATACTGATTCCCTTCATAGCTTTATGCTTTATCATGAAGTGTCAGGTGAAACTTTCCAAGCTGGATGGTTTTATACCCAGATTTATAACCAGAGCATTACTCTGAACAGTATAATTTTCAGTGGTTGGTGCTTAAAGTAGCATGTTGCAGAATGTCAGCATTATTTTCAGTATGACACATATGAGGTGGGGTAAGGGAGTTGATCTTTGTATTTTAGTGTCTTGATTATTTCTGTATTCTAATTTGGAGGATAATAATCCTCTGAAAAGAGGAGGGAAAAAAAAGAAGTAAAAAAGAGTGCTACAAACAGTTAAATATTTAAGTTTGGTTCTATCACCTAGTCTTCGGAGGAAGCAGACTGTACCCAAGTGTAATTGTAATTAATGGGATTCAGTGAGAAAGTGAATAGAGAGAACCAGGCTGTGATCTCTCATGGCTCAAAGTGATAGGAGTGGAAATGTGCTGAATGCTGATAAGTCAGCCTACGCCTACCAGGTGGCAGCTGAACTGCTGCTTGTTGCAATAGAACACCTGCTAAACTGTCACCAGTGGGAGGGTGTATTGAGATAAATTTTGGAGTCGTTAGCTTTGAGAATAATCTTTCTTAAACATTCCCACAGCGATTGTTGAAGTGCTACAGTAACAGTCACAATATATGCAACTATATGTGCATTTGCATGTATATACTAAATATGAATCCACAAAAAATTTAACCATGCAAAATGTAAGATACAGTTTTTTTCTCTAGCCTTGTTGGCTGTTTTTCTTGTTTTCCTCTCTTTCCTTCATCCTTTAATACAATCAGAAATGGACCTCTTTGAAGTGCTAACCCTGTGTGTTCTTGCACTTGGCAAAAAAGCACAAAAATAATTTATAAAATGATAAAATTAAAATTTTGAAGGACATTTTAGAAGAAGAAATTGAATGTAAGACAGCTATACCAGTAGAAGGCTGAGGTTTAGGACATGACATTAAAAAAAAAAATGTTTGAACTTGTAAGTTTTAATTTTGGTGACTCTTTAAAATGTAACCCATCCTTTTAGTGATTTGAAGTCATAAGGGTATGCCCCTAAAAATAATCATATTTCTTCTTCCAATTTTTCTTACTGTATTGCTTATTCAAAGCATTGCCACACACTGAAAACAATCTATTTAGACTCTGAGAAGTCTCCTTATTTTCCTGTAATCAACAAATGCATATGTTGAATAGTCATCAGTCACTGCTGAGATTATTTGCTTCATTTAAATAGATCTGTTTGCTTTTTAGTGGGTCTGTTGTCTGATGTGTGTTTCACGTAAAAAGTATATCAAACAGAGCATGGAGAATCTCTTTTAACTATTTACTTCTGTATAATCTACTTTATTCATTAACTCTTATCAGATAATTCAGAAGACAGTGTGCTGTTTCAAGTCTCTGACTAGCCTGTCCTTGATAAAGTCTCTGGTGATCTGACTTTAGGAGATTAAACTGTCACTGTGTGGAGAGAATATTAGTGACTGACAAGAAGTGCTGTATCCTCTTTTCTCCATGTGGGAGAACAGCAGTCCATCCTAGTGTAGGATGATGAGATTTCTCTCTTGAAAGAAAATAACCTGACTAGTGATTTTTTAATGTTACCGCACTTTTTTTTTTGTAGTTTACTCTAAAAGCTTTTAAGTTTGATACATCTCTTAGAACTAGTTGGAATTTGGCTTGTTTTTGTATATACAAAATATAGTTACTGTGCAGTGAGTTTTAGGTTGGCTTTTTATTTTCCTTTTTTTTTCTGCTTTCTGTAATATCCTGTTGATCCAATGGTCTTCACATGTTTTCTTTTGGTGTTAGTTCTTTGAAATTACCTTTGCTCAATCTCTAAAACAATGTCAGAGTTCAACTGTAGTCAAGCTTTTTTGTCTTTCAGAATCTACTTATATCTCACTTGTCCTTTAGTTATTTGGAATTCTTGTTATCAGTAGTGCCAAAGTCCTTCTGCTCTCTAAAATTTTGCCTAAAGAGGGGTATGACAGTGGCAGCTTAAAACTTGTGTTTAAATAGCTTTATCTTGAGACATTCTGCACAACATTTAGGCATGGTAATTGTGGGTATTTTCATCCAGCCTGTCTTTGCTTCCTCTCAGCCAGTAAGCATGATAGATTCTTCATACTATCTTTTCTAGTTATTTCCAAGTTTTATTACCAGTAAACCTCTGCTCCAAGATTAATTTCTTTGAATTCTTTCTGAATTTGTTAAGTATTGCACATAGCTATGTATTTTAGAGTAAAGAACATTGTCTCAAGTATACTGTTTCTCTTTGTATTAAACCTCATCTCTGGGCAAGGTAAAAAAAATTCTTTTAGTTAGTTAGTTATAAAGGCATATGTAGTTTTCATTGCTCTACCCCTAGAAATGCTTTGTAATGTGGTTCATTTAAAGGTTTTTTAAAAGTTTATTTCTTTTGACCTTTTAATTTTTTTTAAAAATTGTTACAGGTTACCCAAGAGGCAGGAGAATTTATGATCACATTCCCATATGGATACCATGCAGGGTTTAACCATGGATTTAATTGTGCAGAGTCAACAAACTTTGCCACCATTCGATGGATTGATTATGGAAAAGCAGCAAAATTGGTAAGTAAGCAGAAAATTGATGTGTAAAGACATATTTGTCATCGTTATTTCTTTGTGAGAATCTCAGGAAGGTGATGAGAAAGGGATAACTATTAGATCAGATAATAGCTGCCATTCAAATTTAATTTACAGTTGTTATTTTGATGGTAGGTGTTATACTTCCAGCAATATATATTTCTCTCAGTAGTCAGTTTTGTTTGCTGCTTAATGTATTTATTGTTCTTCAAAACCAGTTCTCCTTGTGGTTATTTTTAAGTTGAAGCTGCACACACTGAGGTTAATATCTGTGAAGACAACAGACTTCTGCTCTTAAATCTCTTTTAAACTTTACTGTTTTAGCATTTTAGTTTTAACTAGGAATTTTGATACCTGGAAAGAAACATAAATAGTGAAACTTCAAATAAAGTTTAAAGAAACAAATTCAATTTTTCTAATCTTAAATCCAATCAGAAAACTCGTACTACAAGATAATAAAGCAACTGTTTGAGGTGTGCATAACTGAAGATATTTTAGACTGAAATCTTGTTTTGTGGTATGCATATCTTCCTTTTTTTTGGTACAAGATAGAATCATAGAATCCGTAATGTTAGAAAAAATTCCAAGATCACTCTGTCCAACCTTTGACTGAAGACCAATGTATCAACTAAACGATAGCACTAAGTGCCGCATCCAGTCGTTTCTTGAACTCATCAAGGGGTAGTGACTTTACTGCTTCCCTGGGCTCTCCTTCCAATGCTGAACCACCCTTTCAGTGAAAAATTCTTCCTGATGTCCAGCCTGAACCTTCCCTGGTGCAACTTGAGCCTGTGTTCTCTCATCCTGTCATTTGTTGCCTGGGAGAAGAGTCTAACCTCACTTCACTACAACCTACTTCAGGCAATTGTAGAGAGGGATAAGGTCCCCTTTGAGCTTCCCCTTCTCCAGGCTAAACACCCTCAGCTCTCTCAGCTGCTCCTCACAGGACTTGTACTCAAGAGCCTTCACCAGCTCTGTTGCCCTTCTCAGGTCTCACTCCAGCACCTCAATGTCCTTCCTGTAGTGAGGGGCCCAGAATTGAACGCAGGATTTGAAATGTGGCCCCATGTAAACAATCCCTGTCCTGGTCCCTCTGACCGCACGCTTGCTGGTACAGGCCAGGGTGCCATTGGCCTTCTTGGCCCCCTGGGCTCTGCTGGCTCATGTCCAGCTGCTGTCACCAGCACCCCCAGCTCCTTTTCCTCTGGGCAGCTTTGCAGCCACTCTGCCCCAGCCTGTGGCACTGCCTGGGGCTGTTGTGACCCAAGGGCAGGACCCAGCACTGAGCCTTGTTGAACCTCACCCCACTGGCCCTGGCCCATGGTCCAGCCTGTCCAGATCCCTCTGCAGAGCCTTCCTGCCTGCCAGCAGATCCAGCACTCCCACCCAGCTTGGTGTCATTTGTAAAAGGACTGAGGGTGTCCTTGATCCCCTTGTCTTGATGATTGATAAAGCTATTAAAAAAGAACTGGCTCCAAGACTGCACTCTGGGGAGCAGCAGTCGCTAATGACCATCATCTGGATGTAACTCCATGCATCACCACTCTTTGGGCCCAGCCATACAGATGATTTTTTGCACAGTGAACAGTGTGTCTATATCCAAGCCATGAGCTACTAGTTTCTCCAGGAGAATGTTGTGAGAGGCAATATCAAAGCTTTTGCTGAAGTCCAGGCAGACAACAACAACAGCTTTTCCTGTGTCCAGTCCATGGATGCTGATTAAAGGAGATCCTGTTGGTCAAGCAGGACCTGCCTTCTACAACCCCTGCTGGCTGGACCCGATCTCCTGTTGTCCTGTGTGTGCTGTGTTATCAAAATTAATACAATCTATCCAATAACCTTTCATGGCACTGAGGTCAGGCTGATGGACCTGTAGATCTCTGACACTTCTTGTTCATGGGCATGACACTGGCCAACATATGGTCCTCTGGGACTTCCCCAGTTAACCAGGACTAGTGATAAATGATGGAGAGCAGCTTGGTGAGCTCTTCCACCAGCTTCCTCACCCTCCCTTGGGTGAATCCCATCTGGCTCCATAGACTAAGTGAGTGTCTCAGTGGCACAATGAGTCACTAACTGCTTTCTCCTGGATTACAGGGCATCTGTTCTATTCCCTGTCCCTGTCTGCCAGCTCAGGGGGCTAGTTTCTATGGGAAAACTTTCTGACTGAAGCAAAGAAGGCATTAAGTACCTCAGCCTTCTCTTTAGCCTTAGTTACAGTGTTACCTCTTGCCTACAATAAAGCATAGAGATTTTCCTTGGCCCTCCTCTTGTTGTTGATGTATTTATAAAAACATTTTTTATTGTCTTCCACAGCAGTGGCCAGTTGTAGTTGAACTTCGACCTTTCCAGTTTTCTCTCTACATGACCTCATCACATCCTTGTACTTGTCAAGAGGTGCCTGCCCCCTTTTCCCAAGGTCATAAACTCCTTCCTTTTCACTGAGTTTGTGTGAAAGCTCCCTGTTCAGTCAGGCCATTCTTCTTCCCCACCATCTTGTCTTTCAACCCATGGAGATGCTCCTGAGCCTTCAGGACTGTGCAGGAGGCTCTCCAAACCAGTGTCCTGAATAGGCCAGAGTTGACCCTCCTAATGTCCAAGGTGGAGGTTTTGTTGACCTCTTTCTTACTTTACTAAGAATTAAAAACTCTTATCATTTCATGGTCATGCCGAAGACAATCTTCTTCCACCACATCCCCCACCAGCCTTTTTCTATTTATACACTGCAGGTCTAGCAGGACCTCATTCCTGCTAGGCTTTTACCATCTGTGTCAGAATGTTATTTTCCATCCATTCCAGGAACTTCCTAGACTGCCTCCCATCCATGCCAGTAGACATCTGGCAAGTTAAAGCCTCTCATAAGAACAAGGTCCAGTGGTCATGAGATTATTTCTCCCAGCTGCTCAGAGAATATTTTGTCCATCTCTTCATCCTGGTTGGGTGGTCTGTTCCATCAGGATGTTTGTGTTAGCCCTGAATCTTACCCATAGTTGTACAACCCTATGATCACCTTGAGCTCTGTGCAGTCAAAGTACTCCCTGATGCAGAGAGCCATAGCACTGCCTCTGCTTCCTCCCCTGTACCTTCTGAAAACTTGTTGCCATCCACTGATGGATGTACAAGTAATGAAGTACATGCACAAAATCAAAAAAGTGGACAGTTTGTTCAGCAGCAGTTTTTACTGGTTTTCAATATTCTCTGATTTTGTTAATTGTTAAGGCTTATATAAGCCTTGGTTTGTATTACTCAGAAAAAGTTTCAGTCAGAGGCATTGACTTGTTTGTAATTGGAAAAAACCTTTCCAGCATCAACTTCTTTAATATATTAGTTAATACAGTGATATGGAATAAAGGGCAAAATCAGCTGTGCTGATTTAACGGCCTAGGAAAGAGAGTGAACTCTTATTGGACACTGAGACTGAGAAACACCTTCATGAGAAAGTTCTCAAAAACTATTGAAAATATCTAAACATATCTAATGTTCAGACCGGTGTCTACATTTAATAGGAAAATTGTGTTTTTAATAGCCAACAGATAAGGTGGCAACTCTGAAATTAATTTTAAACTCTAAGATGCATTTGATAACTTGAAATTTCTAGGAATAGTACAAGAAACAAAGTTGAGAGAACTGTGGATACACAGGAGTTGAATGTGGAAGGTAAAACTGACTTGGGTTTTAAAAGATGAACATCATGCAGCTTTAAAATTAATTCAGCTGAACTTTAAAAATGGCAGGCTGCCTCTTCAGATGTATTAAAGCTGAGGTGGTGCTCCCTACCAGCATCTTCCTGTCAGTGTACTGGCTTAATATTCCTTATGTTTTAAAAAAATAATCTACTATTTGGTGTATAGCTTCCCCCAGTACAAACTGTTATATGTTTAATGCCTCCAGTATGCATCTCTATTATTGTATTATACTATAAACCTAATGTCATCTTTTAATTCAGTGGAGTTAGATAATTTTAAAGCCAGTGTAATTGTATTGCTTTATACCACCCCAAAAGTGCTACTGAAATTCTGAAATTTTAGCTAGGAAGTCTTCACATATACACTCTAAATATTTTGTCAAAATTCTCTGGCATATGTATGAAACCTTTATTAGGACACTGAATTCTGTGATTGGTGGCTATTGCACGTAGGAGCAGTGTTGTGCATATACAATACAAGAAATTAAAGTATTTCTCTGATGTTTGCAGTTAAATTTAAATGCCTACAAGTTTCAAAGTGGTGTCAGAGCAATAATAACAAATCTCCCTGAATAGAGAAGTCTTAGATATCATTGTTAAATATTAACTGCAGTTTCTTTGGCAAATGGTCAGAGTCCTTAATGTTACTTGCTTAATTCTTATTACATGTTACCAGAAGAATGAGAATCAAAGTTTACTTTTCCTCTCTTTTCTAAATGAAAAAGAACATGCCAGAATGATGATAGGATAGGATTTTTTAAAAAATGGAAATATGTATGAAGAAAAGAACTAAAGGAAGTGTGGTCAACTAATTCTCCCTAAAACTTACTGGTATTTTTTTATGCCAGAGAAATAAGGTAAACAGGACAGAGGAATCATAAAATTATTTACACTGGAAAAGACCTTTAAGATCGTTGAGTCCAGCTGTTTGACCCAGCATTGCCCAGGTCACTACTAAAGCATTCCCAGGAGGGTCACATCCACAGGTCTTTTAAATACCCTCAGGACAGCGATATGCCACATCCCTGGGAAGCCTGGTCAATGCCTGACAACCCTTTCCATAAGGAAATGTGTCCTAATACCTTGTCTTAACCTCCCCTGGTGCAACTTGAGACCATTTTCTCTTGTCCTATCACTTGTGACTTAGAGAAAAGCCCAACCCCCACCTCACCTGCGGGTGCTTTCAGGCGCTGGTAGAGAGGGAGAAGAGCTTCCCTTATGACAAATTAGCTGACAGAATTCACTTGGTACCACTGCATTAGCAGTAGCTGAAATACTCATTTCAAACAAGAAAGACTTCTACTTAGTAAATCAACATCAGATCAATCTTTCTGAATGAATTCAAACAAAATGTTAAATTTCAAAACCTGGTATTTGAGGCTACCACGTAGAATTGTCGACACAAGTATTTGCATAGACCTCTGTAAACTCAACTAGCTGGATTTCTGCATCTTTTCAGTCTAGTGTTAAGGTACGTGGCATATGCCTATAATTAGCTCTTCAGCCTGGCTTTCATCTTCTCTCCCCTTCAATGTTTCCAGTAATCTTTATATGACTTCTTCACATGCACAGATGCAGACCTAAATTGCATGTTTATCACTGGAAGCTCATAAGAAAATGCGTGTATATCACCTTGGCTTAAACTTACCTTAAACTTTTTTTTCAAATCTCTCATAGTCCTAACAAAAAGAGGGGGAAAAACCGAAGTAATAGCAATAAATCTCAGCACAGCATTTATGGCCTCAATTAATACAGCCTGCCTTTCCTTCTGGGTTGCTCTCAACATAGGCAGTTCTATCAGTGGGCAACTGCCTTGCCAGGAAATTATGATGTGAGTGTTGGAGACTGTGTTTCAGTGCTGCACAGACACCAGCAAACAGGGAGAAGCTCCACAGCAAACTACAGGATGCCCAAGGAAGATACAGGGTCCTGTTGCACTTCAAGAATCATCCCATCAGCTTCAGAAGGTAGTGTTGGCAGTTTGTGAGGCAAGGGGAGCAAAAAAGTACTCACATTGTTTCAGGACTATATGAGAGCTATTCAGGGTGGATTTTCTAAGGGTACAGAAGATAAATTCAAGTAAAAATGAATTGTTTTCTGTAAGTACTTAAGATAAGAGTCCATCTTAAAAAAAAAAAATTGATTTTGTATAACTGTACCTTGTTACAGTATTTATCTAGAAAACCATGATTATATCTACGATTAGTTTTTATCACAACATTAGAAAACTTCCTGGAGGTGTTAATTAAAAAGGTAAAAAGTTGGTGTCTCCAAAGAATATTGATATTTCAGTGAGTTTTATTTTCATGTCCAGTAATTTCATTTAAAGGAAAAGCAAAAAATTCCAAACCAAAACCCATACAACCTTGCAGTCCCATTTGTAATTCTTTGGACTACTGATACTGCAGCTGACTTGTCTTTTCTTTCTTTATGTGTAAAGTGCAAGAATTTTAATGGAAAAGGATGTTTGGGATCCTGTAGTTCCTCTGTATTGTACTGTAGAAATTGTCTGTGTCAGCAAAATGTGGCAATATCTAGGTCAGTTCATTGCTGTATTCTCCTTAGAGAATATTCTATACTGATGACTGATTATTTGTCTTTCTACAGTACAACTTCAATTTTTTTTATAGAATAGTTTCTAATTGCTTACTGCTGGGTTTCTGTCTTAGAAAAAGAGAAAAGTCCTGAAATACAATCAATATTCTTCATTGATTTTGTGGGGAAAAAAAATCCAACAAAGGCTTTTGTTAAAGTTGTAGTAAATATTTAAGTTATTTGATGATACTGCTTTCTTGCGTGAAATGAGATAGTGCTAAAGATTCTCTGAAATCACATGCAAATGTTAAATAAGAGATGTTTTTGACCCTTGGTATTGAACACTTTGATTAAGCAAAGACTATGAATACAAATTCCAACAATGACTTTCTGTCATTAAAAGTGTTAAACTTGTGATCTCAGCTTCACTGAGGGTCCCCTAACTACCTGCAATAGTTGAACCCTGAGAGCAGGGATGTATCCTGCTTGTTTTCTAGAGTTTATATTGTTATGGCTTTAAGCTCAGCTGGATATAAACAGCATGCAGACACTCAACTCCACTTCTTTTCCTCCCCAGCTCAGTGGAATGGGGAGGAGAATCAAAGTAGAACTTGTATTTTGAGATAAGAACAGTTTAATAATTGAAAATAAAATAAAATACAATAATAATGGTAAATGATAATGATAATAAAAAGAAAAAAAAAAAAGTGATGCACAATGCAACTGCTCACCACCCACAGACTCATGCTAGACCCCTCTTCCTGAACCCAGACCAGCTCCTTCCAGGTAACTCCCCCCAGTTTTTACACCAGGCATGATCTGTGGTGTGGAATATCCGTTTGGTCAGTTCCATTCACTTGTCTCAGATGTGCTCCATCACAGTTTCTTTTGCTCACCTCCTCGTTGGTGGAGCAGCAGAAAAGGGAACAAAGTTCATTGACATGGGATAACCACAACTTGGCAAAACCCCAAACATGAGTGTGTTACCACCATTCTCATTCTGAATCCCAAACACTGCATTGTAACAGCTACTGAAAAGAAATTAACTTCATCCTAGCTGAAACTTGGATGGGACAACATACCTAAAGAAATACTAGGTGCCTCCTCCAGTGTGCTGTTTGCTGCAGCTCAGCTACTGTTTTTAGCTCGCTTTTGAACAAAATTAAGTTGTATGGAATTAAGTAGAAGTGAAAAATAAAGAATCCAGACAACTTCTGCCTCTTAAACAACAAGACTGAGTAACTAACTTGCATACTAAATGCTCAGAGAAGCTCCCGGCTCCAGAGACGAAACGGTGTAGTTCTTGCTGTTTTTTTCATTGGCAAGAACTCAGGAAGAGAAATCGGAGATCCTTGTGGAAAGAACAAGTCACTCTCTCCTTAAGGTGCTTGGTGAAGTGTTGGTGTGTGAGTATGTCAGAGCTTAGTGAAACAAAGGGAAGTACAGCTGCAGTTGTGTTGTTCTGTGAAGATCAGAGGTGCTCTAAGTTTTAGATAATCTTAATTGTTTTCATCATCCTATAACTTTCATTTGCTGAATGCTGTTAATTGCTGGAAAAAAACTGAATGGTATGAAGAAGGGGCAGATGGCAGGTTTCTTTAGGCTTCTGTGCATTTTCTTGTTTTCCTAATGGTGCTACATTTATTTGAGTAGGCTGGAAATCTGTGGCTTCATGAAGGGCATTTTTGAGTTTCCTTACTCCAATGGATTTTCCTACTATTGATAAAGCAGATGAGTCAGTGACTATTAGTTTGTATGTTTTCTAGGTATTTGCTTTGATTTTTGCTGAGTAGGTAACTTGTGTGGGGGGAAAAAAGGTTGGTGTTCAGTTCAGTATCGGTGAATAGAAATATTTACACATAATCCTTCTATGTTTACAGGAGATGGGTGATATCAGCAGTTTTGGTTAGGGCTCCCTAATTCTTTATACAGTGAGGATTATTTTAGTTTATTTTTTTTCGTTTTCCTCTGGTTACTGTTTTAATCTCCTCAATTCCCTCTGTCTTGGTTTATCCCTATCCTGAAACAGAGCTCTTGCTGCCCTCAGCCCCAGGTAGGATGTGGAAGAGAACTGGAAAAATAGAAGGTAAACCCCATGGACTGAGACAAGAACAGTTTAATAATTGAAATAAACAACTGTGATAATATAGTAAGAATTAAATGCGAGACAAGAAGAGAGAAAGGAATAAAACCCCAGAGAAAGTGGTTATCTGATGCCAGACTGCTCCCAGGGCCGTGATCGGCTCCTCCTGGCCAATTCCCATCAGTTTATACACTGGGCATGACAATCAGTGGTGTGGAACATCCCTTTGTCCTGTTCAGATCAGGTGACTGAACCATGTCCCGGCTCCTTGAGAATTGCCTGGCTGTCAGGGCAAAGGAAACGGAAAAGTCCTTGATGATTACTGCAAGCACTGCTGAGCAAAAACCAAAACACAGTGGTGTGTTATCAACATTATTCTCATACTGAATCCAAAACACAGCACTGTACTGGCTACTAGGAGGAAACTTTGTTTTATCCCAGCCGTAAAGGATCCCTGTCTGATGCTTTTCCAAATTCTTGTCAGGGTCTCTCACAACTCTCAGACACCCCTTTCACAAGTTTTCAGAGAAAGTACTGGCATTTCTGAATACTGCTCTTGTTGCTTACTGTGTCTGTTTTGTGGGACCACTTGGTGACTTTCACTCAGTATAAATGTATGTAAATTTTACTGCCTGCTCTCTGGGGTAGTGTCACACTAGGTGATTTTACTAGTCATTGTAATGATTCTTTTGTACTGCAGCTCCTTTTAAGACGTGATTTGTTTTCAGATGCTGGTGCTGCAAAGCTTTTTGTTGTTTAGCTGATACATAGAACCTGAGAAGTCTACCAACCTTTTTTACTTGAAACTAGGGGTACTTAAGTATTATTGCTCTCTTTCATAAAATTAAGTCAGTAATTACTCATGCATTCTTCAGTGGTAGCTGCTTAGCAACGTGTTTTTCGTGGATAGGTTAGATCAAAGTGCTGGCCTGCAGGTTGTATTTTTCCCTTTGGTGGGATGAAGTGCAGTTGTTTTGATGTTAGGTTTGATGGATTTGTTTGCCACTGCATTCATTAGCTTCACATCAAAAAACTGACAGGCTGTTAAATGAAACTTTGGCTTAGATTTTCAGCTTGGCTGTTTCAAGACCTATGTGAAGATATTTTGTTTTTGTGCTGCAGCAGCCTCAAGCAGTTATGACTGTTTCAAAGGGAAGAAAAGTTATTTAATATCTTGATTTATTTGAGTACATGACTCATTGTCTTGAAGCGATGTCCAGCTTCCGTTATCCAAACGATATATTTATTTTGAAATATATATTGAGACACAATATATATGATTTAACTGATTTTATCAGAGGAGAAATGATACTTACTGCACAAAAACGCTTCCACCTCTCAAAATTTATTGAGGTAATATTTTTTTTTCAATGAGGATTCTGTTTAAGTTGCTTTTGTGCAATAAAATGTCTGTTCAAAAAGAAGAAAAATCCAACTCAATTGTACAGTTTTTTTTTCCCAAATGTGGGTGAGTGAAATTTAAAGGTCTGGATTTAAAAGATCTCCCTTCCCCAACTGCAGTGTTTTAGTACTGAATGTCAGAAATAGCTATGTGCATATGCTCATGAGTTACTCATCTATCAACTTACTTTATTTGTTTGATTTTCAAAACTTTTTTTAAACACTGCATTTTGATGTGTTTGATACCAGTCTGCAACAATACCAGCATCTTTCATACTGTACAAATCAATGTTTTTACTTGTTGGATCATAATTAGCCACCTTGTATCATTGACTTGTCTGCTAATGAAATTTTACAAGGTTTCTGGAACCAGACATACTTTCCATTTCTGGTCTGGATTGTTAGTACACTACTTCAGAGCAAATCTTGTGCATTTGGCATTTTGGCACTTCACTTCATAATAGCAGTGCCACTTTCAGCTTTGCAGTTGCCATAGAATTTTCTCTTTTTTCTTTCTTTGTTTCTTTTTCATTAATCTCTTACTTACTTTTTTTTTCTTTTTGCATCTTACTGCCGTCATTTACTACTTCTGTTTAGGTCTTACATCACAAAGTCATAATTTCCATGGAACAGCAGCTATTAAAATTTCCCGCTCTAAAATTTGTTTCTGGAATGGGAGATTGTCAGTCTCCCACAGGGCAGTAACTTGCACAGTTCTAGATTTCTAGTGACTGTGACATTTTGAATTAAGAATTAGGTTTTAGAAATAGAATGGAATAGTAATAATGGCAATACTTTTACCTGTTCTAGTAGAATAATGTTGTATTTTTTTTTTAACCTTTCCCTTTTGGCAGAGCATCATCTGGTTATAAAATCATACGAAATGTCATGTGGTGGTGTTCCTGTGTTCCCACAGTCTGAGCTATGTTCTGTGTGAGTGCTGATGTTGTCTGTGCGTAGTGTATTCTGTGGTTCTGAAGTTCTGGTGTTTTCTCATGAGCCTTTTCCAGCAGTATAACACAGCTTTTCTTCTGTGTGGTGTAGAGTACATAGTGTAAATAGCATTAATGCGTGTGTATTTCTGGCGCAGGGCTCTCGTGCAAGCTGCTGCACTGTTTATTAAGTACAAGTCAAACCAACAGCACTGCCACTTCTTTCTTACGTGCAGTTTTGATTAAGTAAGGAGAGGAGAATTCTGTAAAGTAACATTTTAAATGTTGGAGTACATTCTGACAACTGTGAGTGAGTGGAAAGGATGGGAACTAATCTTCCTTTCTTTCCCCTAAGTGTTATCCAAGAGGTTCCATTTATCAAAGTAAAAAATGTACCAAGTTGGCATACTTGGTGGATGTTTAGAAGCTTTTGTTTTATAGCAGCTTCCACTTAACAAGGTGATCTTTTAAAAGAAAAAGTCATTAATTTACAATAAACTTGCCTCTTCAGAGTATAATTTATTTAGAATTTTGAGTAAATCAATAAATACAGTTTGCCTTTCCTTACTTTTCATGAGAATGCAGTTTATATTTATCCTCCATTTGCTGAGGAAAAAGTTTTGCCACTATGTAAATTTCTGTTTATGTATTAATGTCATAGAGATGAGAGTAGAGAGAGAATTTTCATTCTAGGTGTTTAAAGAAAGTAGAATTTAACTAAGAAATTATTTTCCATTAATATGAGATTCACAAAATAGACTCTTTAGGCTTGAATCAGCTGCTGAAACACAGGTGCCTGACACCATCTCAGATATTTTTCATTCCTCTGTCTAGCAGAAGAGTACAAATCTCCAGCAATCCAGTGTAATATTCAGAGCTCAGTCAGACGTCATATATACCAGAATGTTGTTCAGGTGGCCGTGCATGCCTGGGCAATTGAACTGAATGATTTGTCATTGTATTCCTTTTACTTACACCCTTTGCAAATATAAGACTCATTCTCTAAATTAACTGCCTTCTTGTACTCTGAGAGGAAGTCAGTTTTCTAGTCTTGCTAGATTAATTTAGCATTTTGGCACTGAGTGGTGACCTATTGTGGTAGGCCAAAAGGTGATTTAAAGGTAAGGGTTACGTTCTCTAAACCAGCAGCCTCCAATGTTTCTTCTTATAAAGCAAAACTTCAAATACTGCTGCTTGTGCTAGTTATATACCTTTATTGATTTATTTAATTTTGAAACATTTTAACTCTGCATTTGAACCATCAGGGAGTTCAAGATATTAGAAACCATTCTGCTGTGTTCCTCCATGCAGTTTCAGTTGTCCTTGACATGATTTGGAACTCAAATGTATCTTTTATTGTTTTATTTATTAGTAGGTTTTGTTTGGTTGTTTATTTCATTTTTTTTTCTTTTTCATCTCTTTTGTATATAGAGATGAAATTTTGGATAAGGATGATTTTCACCTGCTTAACGAATGTGTGTACTTGGGACCATCTATACCTCTGCTGGTCCTGCAGTTGATTCTGTAATAGCACCAACTGCAGGAGTTGCTAGTTTGGCTCAGGCCAAACATTGTAGCAATAAGCTTGTACTTGCAATTTTCTCTCTGTTTTTCTCAGAGTATAGGGAATATTATCTGAAAATGAAGAAGAGTGGCAGTATCATAGATTTGACACACATAGTTTATTTATTTCCTGCTTCTGAAAGAAGAGCTGTAAATATAAATGCACAATTCAAAATCCTTGACATAGAGTAGTAGAGAAGGCATCTATGAGTGAAGAGAAATAAATTATATACTCACATCCTGAGGTACCTACACCAGGATAAATAAAGTGTAGGCATTTCTTCTAGTACAAGTGAGCTCACGTAGCCTAGAAGATATGTGAAACACGAGCTGAATACAGGCAAATACCACAGCTGCATATTTAGTCTCCCCACTGTGCTTTCTTCTTGAGTGAGTAGAACTTGTTCATTTGCTGCTAGTTACAAATTATTAATCTTTGAAAGTTTTGAAAAGGGTCTTAAATGAACTGTCTAAATTGATCTAGTTTGATTTTGGATAAAACCCCCAACAAAACATACCACTATGGTTTATGAAAAGGAGGAGAAATAATTTTCTGAAATGTTTATAGCAAAAAAAATGAATTAAGACCTCAGTGCTTGTGTGATTCTATTAAGTTTTTAAGGTTTGTCTTTCTGCCTGAGGTGTGAACAACCTTTATGTTGCTGTGAAAAAAGGTAGAATCAATCACCTTAAAGGTGTCATCTTTTTCTGACAATATAGTCGCCTCTTAATTCAGATTAATGTGTTTTGGTTCTCTTTTTGTGTTAATATTTTAAGTTTTAGAGAAAGTGCACTTCCATATGGTTCATTACAAGACCTTGCATTCATCCTGAGAGTGAAATAAGTTGCTTCATTCTTTTACAACAAATGGAATCAAATAAGTGCAGTTAAGACTGACGGTCTGTTTGTTCTCTGTATGTAATACGTTCTCACATGTTCAACAGCCTTATCAGATAAATTACTATCTTTCAGATCTTAACAACAAAATCACCTGATCTCACCTTTGCCATGTAACATCCCATATTCTTGGAATTCTGAGGGAAAATTTTGACCTGAAGTTTCATTTGGTTTTATGTATTTATAGTTTACCCTAGGAAACTAGAACAGTGCCTGCTTTGAGAGGGCAGTTTGAAATATCCAGCAAACACCTGAATGAAAAAAAGAAAGATAATTTATCTTTTTCTCATTATGCTTATAGCTGGATTTTCCAAATTATTCCAATGAGGTTACTTCAGTTACTTATGCTGGATATGTTAATATAGTTCAGTAAAATGCAGTGTTTTGGTGGCTTTTTCAAGATTTGTTGAGAACAATCACAATATATAAGAAAGACAGAGGTCTGGGTATTTTGATGCATTACTATGAATGCTGTGGGGATAAACCTATGATATATGTACAGAAGAAATGTTACCTTTATACATTTTTGTTTCCAGTGGTTTGAGGAGGGCTGTAAGAATTTGCACTTAAAGGGGAAAATTAAAATAACCCCCCAAAATCCCCTTTTCTATGTCCTTCTCCCCTTTCTATGTAGTCGATTACAGGGTGTTGATATACTGGGATTAGTATCAGGTGTTATTTAGGATATAAGAATCTCTCTTATAGTCTAAGATTGTACAAGATTTTACTAAAAAAATCCAGCCAGGCAGCATTTAATATGTCTGTTGAATGTCTTTGAAACAGACTGTAAGTTAAGACTTTGGCAAATGTGTCTGAAGTTAAAAATAATTCCAATACTTTATTGTAAATCAGATTACTTGGTTTCCGTGTTCTTTACATGTATGAATGAAATATTTCAACTTAGATGATGTAAATTACTTTTAATGCTGGAATTTAAAATTACACTATGATAGGAAACAATGTGCTGGGTGATGCTGCGAGCCTTATTGGATAGTTGTTTGAGTGGGTAGTGAGTCTACATACAATACATTCTGGCAAATGTTCACAAAATTATTCATAGTTACGTTTCTTTTTTGTGTGGATGAGATATCTAAGTAGAGGTGACTTCATGTTGTGTTGAAGTTTTGCTGAAGAAATTCCATGGCTAGAATAGAAGCTATTGAGAATTCTGCCTTGGCCAGAAGTGAGTCTTGTATCTGTTCTTTACTTCATGTCCTATTCCCTTTAAGGTGTAAGTATAGTCTCAAAGGGGTGATAAGAAGAGGATAAAGGAATAGTGTGCTAGATCTTGCTGTGAATGAAGTAAAGGAAGAGTGTTTTCAGTCAGTCACACTGGACGAAAGAATAAGGTGTGGCTGTCAGGGTTACTCTTACTTATACAAGTTTGATGATGCGTAAAGAGAAGAGACTCTTGTTTGCTTCAGGGAGGCAAAATCTTACTGTAACTAGAAAACCCTCAAGAAGGACAGTATTACAAACACAGATATGTCTGTTGTATCTGTATTTATTAAACAAACTACTTGGAGGTGGTGGAATTACTAAAATGCTTTTGTCCTGAAAAAGGCTGTTAAAAAAGTACCAGAAGTGTTGTGATAAGGGTCAGATGTTTGAAAAAATAATGAATGTTTCTGAAAAGAAATATTTGGTGAGTTTTTTATCAGATGTGGAATCAGGATGACAGTAACAAAAAGAAAAAAAATGTAAGCATTGAAATGGGATTATCCAACATGGAATATAGGCACAAAAAGATAGTAATGATGTTAAAGAATTACATGCTAGAGTTTGCAGGGAGTAAGAGTATGATCATTTTCATTTTGCTTGATGTGATTACAGGCATTTATGGTTTGAGTTGACTTCATGTTACACTGGTTTAACTGACAGCTGGCTTGGTTAAGTAATGTTGTGAACAAATTACACAGGATTTTATTTTTAGATTTTTATTCAAATGCAGTTAAACTGTGGGTTTGGCAAAATTTCAAATTCTGAGACAGGGAATATATCCTTCACTGAAGATAGAGAAGCTGTGAATAAAGATGAGACCAACAGTAAGCTACATCATATGACTAGATCTGTGTAGTAGCGACTATCTTCAACTCGATTTCAGAAAATCCTCTACCCCAAAAAAGAGGAGGAGTGTGTGTGGAAAAGATGCAGGACCTATGAAATATATATTGAGAAAGAGTAGCAAAGAAAACAGATATGGGTTCCTGAGGCACTGGAAGTGTGGTCTTGAGAAAAGTGAGACAACTAAAGGACTGAGAGAAGTGCACATAGAATTTCTGTGTTTGCTATTTCAGTGCTTTTTCTATTTGATCATGGTTGTCTATAGAAGATGAATATTTTTTACCTGTGTCCTGAGAGATTAAAGAAATACCTACCAGTATCGTAAATTTAATTTCCTGCAAGAAGTGGTGTCAAGTGTTATTTAATACCCTGAACAAGAATAAGTAGAGTATTAAAAGTGAAATAGTTGAATTTATGCAAAATCAGAAGTATTTTGTTGAAATAAAAAAAAAAAAAAATTTAGACTGGACTTCAGTACAATAACCAGATATTGGACTTTTTTCTTAATGCAGAAATGCTGCGGGAGTTTGGGATGGTTGTGCCTTTCAAATTTGACTGTCTTGGTCTTGGTCCAAATCTGGAGAGGAAAAATTTTGAGGTTTTCTCTGAACCTGTAGCAGGCACATTTAAAATCAAGTTTTCATAAAGTTTGGCTAGAAAGGAGTAAGTTAGAATTAAGTTGTCAGTAAAGGCCTTGTTTTTAGAAAAGGTTTGTATTCTGCATAATTAAATAGAGTTTAATTGCTGGTGCCTTTATAAATTGTTATAAAGCAGTTCTCTTACCATCTGTTTAAAAAAAGGAAATGCCATATTAGTGTAAAAATGTTTCATGTGTTTATAGGTAGAACAGGCATCAACAGCTCCTCATATATGACTCATCTGAATGGTTGATAGTAGTTTTGAAATAGGATAGTTTCATAGTTTCTCTATTTCTGATCTCTAAGTCCTGAACGTGCTGTGAAACAAACCAAAACAAACAGTTAAGAGCATCCCATAAAAGACAGTATCACTGGTGTCTTTTTAGGAAATTATTTGAATTATTTGAATATTTGAATTCCTGCGGCTCACTTCTTGCAAAGTGATCAGAAAGAGATGGCACTAGTGAGTAAATATAAATAAAGAGGTGATGCACAGTCTTAATTTAGAGTATTTCAGTAAGACATCTTTACATACAGTATTTGCAATATTAGCAGCATGCTGAGGAGGTAGATGGTTTACCTTGCCATATTTGTGCCCTTTCCCTCATGTACTTTGTTTTGATTGCAACAAAAACAGGTTCTGTGAGACTCAAAAGGAGGAAGCTTGTTTATCAGTTTATCCGAAGCAATATTTATCAGTTTCTAATGACTACCAAATCATTGAAAGGAAGAACCTACAAAAAGTTTTCTACTCTTTAGAGACCATTGTAGATCTTTGCTGTTTGAAATACAGCACTTCCCCATGTATTGCAGGAGAGAAGCAGATTGACAAACTTCTAACCAGTTTTAACCAGTGTGGCATGTAAATATATATTTAAAAAAATAATTATATATATATAAAATAATATATATATTTAATATAAAATCATCTCAATATTTGTTTCTGAAGCTTAGAAACATATCAGAGATGTACCAAGGTACACATTTTAGGTCTAAATCTTTACTCAACCTTCACTTTTTGTTCATTATTATAGGATCTTCTGCCTGGAAAAGATAAAACATAATTCTCTGGGGCTGTAGCCGAAAGATCCCTGCAGTCTTTTTTAAATGGTGTTGGCAAGTTTTTTTACTTGATCTTGCAACCTAGTCTTTCAGACTTTTTAAAAGAAGCTGCTCCTCAGTCCTATGAAGGCTGCAGTTATTGAAACATTATGATGTTCTTACTTTAATTTTGTGGGTTTAATTCAGAGGGCTTTCTAGATTAAGAACTTTGAAACATTGTCATACTTGTGAATTTCATGGTTTTGTGAGGGGTAAAATGTGGAAATAAATTTTTAAAAATCTGGTCCTACAGCACATAAATGAAATGCTAACTTTATAATGTAATAAGGATTTATTTAATTTTTATTTTTTGAGCTACCTTGACAGAAATGTATTTTGAGAAGATTCTACAGCTAACCAAGTTTTTCTGTTTCTGACTTTTGGAAGGTGCTGAGCACATTCATGCCCTATTGACAGCTGGTATAATTCACCATATCTAAAAAGCAAATTATATTTCATTTCAAACAGAATTTTAGTATTAATAATGACTACCAGTGGGTCCTGGTAGTCTCTTGCAGGGATCGCCTTAATTTGTTTGACTCTGCAACTTGTATGAGAAATGCTAGTTGTGTTTTTATAGACAGATTCATGTTTTCTGAGAGCCAGGTAATTCTGCCATATACTCATCAAGTAGTTGTCTTGTGAGTGCAGAGAGTTGATAACTTGAATAATACTCGTCAATTGCCTATGAGCGTGGGTCTGCACAATCAAACAGACAAGGGCAGTGTATTAACTTTGTATAGAATGTCTAGAGAGTGAAGTGGATTTTTCTTACCCTGACTTTGTTGCTGAACTCTAATATGTAACCTAATCAGTACTTTGTTTCATAAAAATGATGTATCTAACACATAGTGGCTAATTTAGAATAATGTGGAATTTTACTGACTGCTGTGCTGCTTATAAAATTGTTACAAAACAGTTTGACTTGGAAAAGCTTTGAATCCAAAGAGAATAAATGTAATGTGAATGCCTTTAATTAAATTTGCTTAATTTAAATAATGTAATTTGTATTGATTATGCTTCTGCAATTAATTTGGATTTTTGTTTTTAATTAAGATTCAGTAATCTTGTTTTACCTTCCGGAGCTATTCATAAAATGACTGTGAATAAAAAGCATGTTAATTAAGTCAACACTTATATAATTTATTAAACCAAAAGCATA
>VYXF01010953.1:11886-25549 GCA_013397295.1 Polioptila caerulea
TAGCTACCAACACTGGCAGATGTGCTCTGGAGTCACACAGCTCTCCTGCCAGGTCTACAGCAGGGGTCCTGTCTATGTTCCTGCCTGTCCAGGGCTCCCACCTGTCACTTTTTTTCTTCACCTCTCTCCTTTGCTTGGCCTATCCCAGCTTTTGGTCCTCTTGATGTAGCTCAGATAGCAGCAACTTCATGAATCATGTCTTTTAAAAATGAATGCTCAAACGCTCTCAGGACTCCAGAAACCACAGTGCCATCATCCACAGCCTGACCTGTGTTTTTGCTCTTTTCCAAGCTCCTCTGTCAGGCAAGTGAGCACCCTGGGGAGAAAAAGGCCAGTGAGAAAGAGGAAAAGGCAACCAAAAGCAGGCAGTGTCTGAGCTGCCCGGAGAAAGGCACAAGGGATGTGAAGGTGAGTGCCAGCACCCCGTGGGCACTGGGGGCTCAGCCTGTAAGGGCTGTGTACAGGCAGCCCCCAGGGACACGTCTGCTTATCCCCAGCCCTGCAACCTGACCGGCTGGTGGGAGAATGATCTGGGCTCCAAGATGCAAGTGTTCAAGGTTGGCAACGATGGAACCTTCTCTGGCGAGTACCACACTGCTGTGTCAAGCACCAAGAAACCCATCCAGCCATCCCCACTGATTGGCTCCCAGCACCTGGATGAGGATGGACAATGCACCTTTGGCTTCACTGTCAACTGGAAGAAGTTCTCAGGTCTGTAGTCGTATTATGGCTATTGTTGGATGTGGTGGTGGGATGGAGAGGGGAGCTCAGGTAGGTCCCAGTGCCCATCTTGATCCCTCTGTTCCTTCTGCTGTCCTCTGTCTCTCCTTCCCTGATCTGGATGGTGTCTGCAGACAGCAATACACCTCCCAAAACAAGGTCTGGGTGAGGCAGCACAAAGGGTTGCTTTGACAACACCTCTGCCACACAGCATTTCCCTGCAAATATCGGGATCCACCCAGGCTCCATGAGCATTAAACCCACTAATGTCTGTGAAGCTCCAAAAGCTCAAAAAAAGAAAAAAAAAGCTCCAAAAAAGCTGCGGTCCTGTTGGGATGCTAACAGCCACCGCTGCTTTAGACTCCACAGCTGTCTTCGTGGGCCAGTGCTTCAATGGGGGTGATGGCAAGGAGGTCCTGCACACCTCCTGGCTGCTGCGGGAGAAGGTCGGCGCGGAGCCAGATGACTGGAAAGCCACCAGGTGAGCCAAGGTGACCCCAGTCCATCTGGGATCCCTACCCTGCTGCTGGCTGGGCATCAACGGGCTGCTGCTGACCCACAGGACTGGCCGCAACACCTTCATTCGAACGGGCTGAAAGGAGGGAGCAGCATCTTATTCTGGACATGCTTGGGAGACAGGAGTCCATCTCCTCAGCAGGATCAGTGTGTACCCTGATGGTCCCAGCTCTGGAGGAAGATGTCTCAAAAATCACTAAATAAAATTAAAGATATTTAAACACAACCTTCTGTAGTCTGTGGATATGTCCTGGAAAAGCTGGGCTAAAACACAGTGGAGGATGAGTGTGGGATGAAACTCTCATTCTCTTATTCTGGGAAGAGACTAGCCCCAAGAAAGCCCCTTTTCCAGCCTAAACAGGACAGTGCATCCCCAAAGTAACCCTCTGACACTAACTGTGACCAACACTCACTCTTTCCTGCTGAAAACCTGGTGAGTGTAATGGGAGGGTAAGCTGGGGAGTTCTTCTGCATCCCAAAAACCTGGCTGGGAGGACCTTGGCTCTGACACTGCCCTTAAGCAGGCAGGTGAGGAGCCTTGGCTGGGTCCACACTCTTGGAAAGTGCCAGTGGCTGCTCTGTATCACCCACACAGGGCCAGTAGCTGCAGTACACCAAAGCCCAAAACTCTTCCTAGGAAACATGTGATTTACTGAATAGTGACTGGCAAATACAGCCTCTCAAATCTCCTCCCAACTCAAATCTGCACCCAATGGACTGTGTGACTGATCAAAACAGGCCGTGCCTGTGCTGCCTTGGGCACCCCTCTAAGCCAATGCAAATGATTTCCAGGAAACCAACTCTGGATCTGAATCTGAAACTTGTGTCTTTGGTTCTCAAAATAACCTGGGACAGTGCTGCCCTGAGCTGGCATACTGCCTGGGATTTGATGAACATGAAAGTAGGGGCTGCTGGGTCTGCCACCCCCACTGCTCCTCTGGCTTTTTTTGGCACAAATGTTGTGGGTGGGAGAGCTTTGCTAACAGCACCTGAGGCTTTAGCAAGTTTCCCTGCTCTGTGTTTTCTCCTGCCTTGTTGCAAACTTGCATGTGGTTTGCTTCTCGCATCTTTCTCCCTGGGGTTCATCTTCTGCTTCTAGAGCAGTGCTGCTGTTCCCTCCTCAGTGCCTCACTGGCATTTCTCCAGCTTTTTCAGTTCCCTTACAGCATTTCTGACCAAAATGCCTTTACACCAGCCCTCTGCTATGCGTTTATGTACCTGCATAGCCTTGTACATGCTTTTAGAGGAGGCTGAGAACTGGGAAAGTGGGAGGCAGAGGGACCACAGGACTCTGCTCTCACCTGGAGTGTGACCAGCTCAGCAGTAAGGCACCCCGCTAAGCCTTCAGCCTCACTGCCTGCATCCTCCTAACCTCATTATTGCCTTCATGCCAACATTTCCCCAGGGCAGGGCTCTCCCAAGGCTGTGCAGAATTCCCAGGATGCTTCAGCAAGGCAGCAGTGTTGACCACAGCTGGAGCATCCTGCAAACCCCAGCAGGCAGCCACAGTGCTGGTGAGAAACAAGGCAGGAGTGAGCTTGCCAAGCTATTTCCAAGGCCAGTCCCTACATGAGGGCACCCAGCTAGGCTGCAACACACCCCTGGCTCACCTCAGATTTGGGGTGACAGGACATGGGGTGCCAGGAGTGCCTACAGGCATCTGGGAGTGGTTAAGGATGGGAATTTTTCTTCGTGGACATTCAGCATCCCTCAGCTCAGGGCTTTATTCAGCTGCAAAGCTGCTCACGGCGCTGGTCTGCAAACCCTGCACCATTTGTTCCCTTCTAGCACAACCTCATCAGCAAGGCAAAGGTGAGCAGGGCTTCCCCTTCCACCCCACTGCAGGTAAACCCACTGTTTCTCCTGCATGACAAGCCTTGATCAGGGTCATTCACACACTGTGTATGCCTCCAGGGGCAGGGGGAGCTGGTGGAGGCAGGGAGAACCTGAAATCACATGGACATGTCTGTGTGGCACAGCTGTTTGCACACATAATGTATCAGTTAAAAAAAACCCAAACACCCATAAAAGGAATTTATTATGATCTTGGCATGAGGTGATGCTTGCATAAGGATCAAATCCTTTCAAATAGATAATCACTGTTAGAATGGAGAAGGAGTTTCAACTGCAGGGATCCTCCAGCACCCACATGCATTAACCACATGTGGAAAACTGTCCTACGCAACCGTTTCTGTGGGGATTGCTCCCATCAACCGTTTACAAATGTCTCAACACTGAACATCTTGGTGCCCAACATCTCTCTCAGGGCAGCTGTTGACTCATCTAAGCAGATGGAGGCATTCAGTCAAGGGAATGGTCAATGGTTGGTGGGTTTGGGTGTAACCAAATCCTGGTACCCCCTCCACTCTGCAGTGATGACGAAAGAGTAAATTTGANCACCATTTCTGCTTGGTCATCTGGTCAGGACCACACATTGTGCTCTGCTCTTCTGCCTCTCTCCATGGCCCTGTTCGAGCTGTAGCCTTGCCAACCACAGACTGCCATCCTGAGAGAATGGAGGAGCTCCATAGTTATGTTCTCAGCCCTTCCTGGGGCTGGTTTGGAACCAGGGCACCCTCCCAGTTGTGTTTTGGCCTCCCCATCCTACAGCTCAGCTCATCAAATTTGTCAGTATAACCCCTTGTGTGGATGAGGGACCTGCAGCTTGTCCGGCTTGCCCTCCATGGCTCAGAGGGTAACTCACTCCTGCCACCCTGCCCCACCCAGGCTGTGCTGAGCCCCCTCCGCTGCTCTGCACCCTGACCAGGCAGTGGGGCCCTGAGCTTGGCTCCAGTGTAACCATCTTGGCTGTGAACAGAAAATGCGGCTTCACTGGCTGCTACCACGCGCCATCAATGGGGTCTGGGTGTCACCCCTGCAGGTGACACATTAGGTGATCCAGAAGAGCCAGCCCACCTTCAGCTGTCAGCTAGAGCTTTTCAGGTGCTTCACTTTTCCCAGCCTCCCTCTTGTACTCTCAGAGCTCCTCTAGTCTCGACTGAGATGTCCCTGGAGTGTCCCTGCCCTTCCTGTGATGTCCAGCTCAGCTGGGCTCATGCCACCATGCCCTGCATATCCCATGCCTGTTCAAGGTCCCAGCAGTTCAGGAGGCTGGAGAAGGAAACATCACCCACCCACATGCAGGATTTCCCACCTGCAAACTGTGCCTAAGAGGGACAGCCCCATCCCAGCACTGTCTCATCCCATCCCCTCACAGACTGTAGACTCCATCACTGCCTCCATGGGCAGTGGATGAGGACAGAAAGGAAATGCTGAGGACCACATGGATCATGTGAGATGAGGTTTCCATGCTCGAGGATGACTGGAAAGTTAGTGTGTGGGCTGCAGGGCACTTGTCCATCCTTGGTCTGTACTGAGTGGGTGTTGCATGGAGCCCACAGGGAAGTGCCAAGCCCCGAGTGCTGGGAACCAGCAGGGCAGCAAGAGGTGTCAAGATCCCAAGGGCTTTTGCCAATCCCCAGGATGGGAGTTGAACACTAGAGCGCTATAACTTTTCGATTAAAAGCAAAGTGCAATTTGAACATAGGATCCTGCTCCCTGAGGAAGAGGAGAATGGGTTTGCTGATCTTCGGGCCCAGGAAAGATGACAAGGATTGTCAAAGCAGATCTCATCCCTTGTGCTTGAGCAGGGGCCAGAGAGGCACCTCATGATCTGGACACAGCCAGATGCCACTTCTATCTTCCCCTGCAGCGTTGGGAGTGACATATTCACTTGGTTAGAGCATCTCCTAGAAGATGATGAAGAAGAAGATCTGTGCCATGTCCCTGTGCAAATTCTAGGCAGTCTGAGCACCCCCATTACAGTCTTGCACCATCAGGAACTCCTTGGGAAGTTAGTCAGTCCTTGGGCTTAGACAGGGCCCTGCCCAGTCTCAGAGCATCATGCATATGGCATTGCCTCCCACAGTGTCTAGGGAGGCACCGTGCACAGAACGTATCCTCGCACAGGAACAAACACATTTTGACATCTACATGTGTTCTGCATTTGGAAGAACGACTGATTTAAGAGTTCCTGCTGCAGTGACTGTCATAGGTCCCAAACCCAAGTAAAGCCCAGCACAGCCAGGATGAAAAACAGTTTAGAAAGAGCAGCAGACACTTAGAATGCAGGAGGGGAGGGTGACAGGGATGAGCCCCCGCGGGGGCTCCACCAGTCCGTGCAGCAGAGCATAGCTGGCCGGACGGCGCTCGCTGCAGCCTGTGTTTAGGTGGCAGCACTGGGCCGGTGGCACTCGGACAGTGTCCCGCCCCCAGGGCCCCGGCACTGAGCCAGGAACGGGGTCGGCAGAGCCTCCTGGACAGTGGATGTGTAAATCACCCCCGCATCCCCACCTCCCCGCACAGCCGCCCTCACTCACACCCCGCGTTCCNACCGGGACACTCCCGCCGCAGCTGCCCGCCGTCACGGCTCCGGTTACAGCCCTATAAAGGGGTTGGGGATGCAGGGCAGAGAGGGAGCTGGGCCCCGTAACTCACAGCTCCGCGGCCATGGGGAGCGGCACTTTCATCCTGGTCCTCGCCGCGGCTCTGGCAGGGAGTGGTGCTCCGGCAGAGAGGAAGGTACGGGGATGGGTGACAATGGGAGCATGGCAGACATGGCTCTGGGATGCACTATGGGGCAGCCAGGAGTTCTCCCTTAAAATGCCATTTCAGGCTTAGACAAGCAGGGGATCTTTGCAAGAGCCAAGTCCAGGCAGAGGGCAAGGTATACCTGGATCACCCTCTAGTACCTTCTCCAGAAAGATTTGTTCCCATGAAAGAGCCATGCACAGGGCACTCCTTCCCTTGGGGTTTGTGCCTGGGAGCACCATGCATGTGGCATCCCCTCCGAGGCCTGGGTCTGTGTCTGGGTGTACCGTGCATGCTGCAGGGCTGGGCCTTGCTCCACCATCCTCTGAGCAGCACCCTGGGGCAGCATTTCCCCAAACTGGGATTAGGGATAGCCAATGCCCTGCAGCTGCACTCGCAGCAGGGCTTGTGGCTCTCCTGGTGTGGGGTCCCTCTGCATGCAGGGTCAAGAGAATATATGGCTGTATTCCTTCAGTGCCAGCTCAACGGCCTGTGGAGGAATGACCAGGACTCACTGATGGAGATTTCAGTGTTGAGAGACAACGGGGACTTCCAGGGACAATACCTCACACGAGTCACCCTCTCCGGGGGCTGTGCCCAAATCTCCCCCCTGAGGGGTGCCCAGCAGCAGCTTGGAGAGGAGGGCTGGCCCACCTTTGCCTTCACTGTGCGCTGGGACAAGTTCTCCAGTAAGTGCTGGGACACCTGGGGATGGCACAACAGTGTCAGTGGAAGCCACGCATGCAGCCAGCAGGAATTTTCTTCTGCCAGGAACTCAGCTTGGTGATGCTTTGGTGCAGCTAAACAGCAACACCTGCACAGCATGGGGCTAAGGGGCAATGCTGGGCTTGAACAGGGGAGCCCCTCCTCACCCAACATCTTCGAGGCAGCCACGGTGGGTCCAGTTAGCACAAGTGGGATGTGGTGCTGCAAATCCTGCCTTGTCCGAGGGAGCCACAGGGAAGGGCAGGACACCCCAGCATGGGTTCGGTGGTTGTGAGGCCATTGGAGCAGGAACACAGTTGTGTCTGGGAGGACGGTGGGGATGGGGAAGCAGCCAGTTTCCCCACAGATGTCCCAATAGGTGCTTCCTCCCAGATGCCACCACCGCCTTCGTGGGGCAGTGCTTTGTGGACGCAGGAGGAAAGGAGACGCTGAGCACCACGTGGCTGCTGCGTGAAGCTGTCGGGTCCCTTGAGGAGGACTGGAAAGCCACGAGGTAGTGGGGTGATATGAGGGACACTAATCCCACAGAGGGGTCCTCACGTGAGGAGACTTGTGGGTCATTCAGGGACAACCCATCACTGCTGCGAGCACTGGCGGCTCTGAGCGGACGGTGTCTGTGGGTCATCCCACAGGAGCTCTCAACTTCTCACAGGGTGGGCAGAAATATCTTCACACGCAAACGCACCACAAAAGGAAAGATCCTGCCAAACTTGTCCGGTCCCTGTGAGGCTGTGTCTTCACCAGCTCCATGATGGGATGGTCAGGCTGCAGCCAAACCCCCTGACAAGGCAAGAAAAAGAAAAGCTTGCCTCCCAATTGAGAATAAAATTTAAAAATCATCATGTGGTTGCCTTTTCTTAAAGTCTGTCTGTGCTACACCTTCTGTCTCCAAAGATATCCCAGCTGAGGTGAGGTATCACCACTGCCTTTCTGAAGGGACATCTCCATCTTTCCCTGATCCTACCCATCCAACTCCCTGGGCTCATTTCTCATCTCAACTCAACCCAAACTTCCACCCTGTGTCATCATTCCCCACCTGCCTGACGGTGGCAGAGCTAGCAGCAGCACCCTGAATTCAGCTCGCTTCCTTGCAGTGCCTTCATATCCATTCCCACCAGACCCTTTCCAGTAGAGGGACTTGATGCTCTGTTGGGTTGGGTGATGGAGGCAGATTACCAGTAGATTTGAGATGTTGATTAAGCACTTATTTTGTGCTGTAAGGCATCTCAAGTAAAATGTACACAAGTTAAAGCCCCCATCCCATCCCCCGGGGTTTCACTCAGGGATTTTCCTCTTCTCTACCACTGCATTTTGGCAGTGCCTCTCTATTTGCCACTGTAGACACCTGCCAAGCTTAGTCAGCTCTTTTGACACAAAGCTTTTGGCTGGTCTGTGGGTGAAGAGGAATCCTCTTGCAGAAGTGTTACAAAGATATCCCAGCCCCTGGGAGGACAGCCCTGTGGTCACACAGTCCATCAAGCCTGGCCCAGCTCTAGTGAAGCTGCAGCACGGTGCCCTGAAGTGGAGGGATACCTGCCACCACCCTGGGATCTCTGACAAGGTGGCTTGTTCCTGCCAAACAGCACAGAAAGGCAGGGACTCGTGCCAGGCCAAAAGAACAGAGTGTAGCATCCAGGACTACAGCAATATAATGCCCAGGGGGAATTTCTCTGAGTCCCTGTGACAGGCCATGAGTTTGGGACTGAAAAAGCAAAAAGTGAGGAGGGATGTGTTAGGAGAGGGGTATTTTCCACCCGGCCCAGCTTTTGAGCCTACCTAGATGAGAGAGAGATGTGCTGAGCATAGGGTGCCAGGATGTGCCAGTGCTGGCAGTGGGCATTGAGAGGTGCCACCCCAAAGGGGCCCTCCCCCACCCCCAGTTTGCACACTGCTGCCCTGCTGCCCTGCCCTGCCCCAAACCTGCTGTCTTGGAAACAGCAGGTATGGATTCAGCTGAATCCCATCTGAATTTTCAGCTGCCACAGCCATGTGCCTGCTCGAGGCATAACAGCAGAGGCATGGCACAGGAAGACAGGGACAGTACACGCTGCATTCTGCACTTCAAAGGACCTTTAGAGCAGCAAATACAAAGAAGAAGTGTGAATATGATGCTGGTTATCATGCTCTGTGTGTTTAGCAAACACACTCGCCGGGACCTCAGCAATGCTGCTGTGCTTACTTCTTCCTCTAACTCTCACAAAAGTAAAAGCAAAAGCATCAAAATCAGCAGCTGGTGTCCAGAAAAGAAATATTACTGTTTCTGAAATGAGTAAGCTTTCCCTTCCGGGCAGTGCTGTGGCACCCTGGTCAGGCAGTGGCACCAGCAAAGCAGGGAGGGGGTGAATGTTGAAATAGGTGGTAATTCCCAGCCTTCATGCATGGAAGGCAGATTCCCAAAGAAGGTATTGATGCTTTCCATGCTGCAATAGGGCCTTATAAAAAACTTGTTCCCCCACCCCTCTGCAGAACTGTGCCTATTCCTGCATTCCTTCAGTCCTGGCCAGGTCATGCCAACCTCCTCGCCTGTCTCGGGCACTCTGACATCAAGCCATTCATCTCACAGCTGCTGTCCTGGTGCTGGTGGGGCTCCAGTTACAGCCCTATAAAGGGTGCTGGGCTGCAGGGCTGGGAGAAGCTCTTAGCAGCCTTGCAGCCATGGGGAGAAGTGCTTTTGCCCTGGTTCTCGCTCTTGCCCTGGCAGTGTGTGTTGCCCCTGTGGAGAGGAAGGTATGGGAATGGATGACAGTGGGAATGTAGTGCTGACATCCTGCTAGACCCCAAAGTCTGCTGCTGGGGATCATAGCTCAATGGGAAGCCCGGGCTGGGCAGCTGGAACTGGTGGGAACAGCACTCTGCAGCGCTGAGGGAAGCGGTGACAAGGCTGGGAGGAAGGGACTGCTCCTGCAAGGATACTTCTTGCAGTGGGAAGTCTTTCAGGGGAAGGCAAACAGAGCCATACCCCAGACAGCTCCTGATTCCCCCGTAGAATGTAGGGAAAGCAGTGCACTTACTGCTTCAGCACGGCGGGACTCGGTCTCCCTCGGGTGGGTGAAACCATCCCGGGCAGCAGCTGAGCCGAATACAATCAGAGCTCAGGCACGGTGCTCGCACTGAGATGGTGATGTCGGTGGCACGTCAAGTCTGTGGCACACCACCCGCTGCTGCAGACATCCCTGGGCAGAGCCAGGGTGAAGGGACAGGAGCAGGCTGCCCCCCTCCCTCCCTGGTCACTCCAACCCGCAGCACTGGCCTTGCAGTGCCTTCTCTCCGGGTCGTGGCGCAGTGACACCGGCTGCCGGATGGTTGTGTCCACCTTGGACAAGGACAACAGATTCTCCGGTTTTTACCTGCCGGGACCGGCCGCTGGCAACTCAGAACTCCTCACCTCACCACTGGAGGGTTCCCAGCAGGACACAGGGCTGGCCCCACAGCCCACATTCTCCTTCACCGTGAACTGGCGGCTCCGAGGTAGGCAGCAGGGGCCATCAACCTGCAGTAGGGATGCCAGCAGGACACAGGGTGACATTGTGCCTCTGTGCCTGACTCACATCACCTTAAAACCCTTCCAGACTCAGAGGCTGCCCGGACAACTGTCTTCCTGGGCCAGTGCTACGTGGACACCAACGGGGAGGAGACCCTGCATGCCCTATGGCTCCTGCGAGAGGCAGCCGACAGTCCTGTGGAGGACTGGAAAGCCACCCTGTGAGTCCTGGGTCCCAGCCACTGCCCTGCCAGAGTCTCCTGCAACTCAGGCTGGAGAAGGGAGAAATCCCACAGGGTGAAGCATGGGAGGACAGTGGGGTGGAATGGGTTTTTCACCAGTGACATGCAAGGGCTGTGGAGCATCCATGTAATGTGGTTCACCCCTGCATGCTAGATGTGCCTCAGGGTGGGGGATTTCAGGATGATCTATGGCCACAGAGAGCCTTTCCCGGGACCTTCTTTGCGCAGCAGGGAGAGAGGGGGAAAAGATGCCAGCACCTGGCGCAGCCTCTGCTACAGGCTGTTGAAACCTGTAGTACCCCAGTCAGCCACAAAATGCTCCCCTTGGGTTTCCCCTCTGCCCTCCACAGCACACATGATCCCATCTGATTCGATGTTTTCTGCAGGATTGGCACCAGCATCTTCACACGGATAAAGTAGCAGCAAGTGGGAAAATCCAGCAGGCTCAGGAAGGCAGGGAGTCCCTAGGCAGACTTTGCCTGCACCAACACGCTGCACTTGAGCAGCTCTCAGCCAAGAGGTTCATGCTTTCTTAGGCAAGTTCACCAGATGCAAAATAAAGGGTTTCTGTGGGGATGCAGGGCTTGGCTCTGTGTTCTGCCCTGCCTCAAACTTGTGGGGTTTGTCTCAGTCAGCAGCCACCCTCCCTAAGGGAGGTTTCACGCTGCACTGGGACTCACAAAGACAACAAAGCTGAGGGCAGCAGGGTCCCTGGGGATGGGGACTGTCCCAGCTGCCCTCCCTGGCAGTGCGCAGCGGTACTGTGCCTGCAAGCCTGATGCTATGCTCTGGGTTACATGTCCCTCGGGGTCACTCCCAGATGTCCCTAGAGACGGGGGACAAGCCGGGCTGTGGCCAGGCAGAAGGATAAGGCACAGCCGCGGTGCGCTGCCGTGGCCAACACCGCAGAGCCTTCCCCATGTGAGCAGAGCAGAGGAAGCTCTCGGGTGCCCGAACGCACGGGGCGGTTGCAAACAACTCTTGCAAAGCCGGCAGCCTCCGGTTCCCAGCCCCGGCGGATGTGCAGCGGTGGCCGGCTGCCAGCTGCCCTCCCATCCCAGGCCTGGGGAAAACTCCCAAGTCCCCCTCCCCAAGAGTCCCTTCGGCCCGGCTGCGCCCCCCGAATAATGCGTGGGGGTGTCTCCAGCCAAGATCCTGCTGTGCAGACAAAGGAAAGAGAAAGGGAAAGAGAGCAGGGGAAGGGCGCATCTGGCACTTGCTGGACTTTTTTAGGCATCACAGCCCGACCTTTCAGCCTTCTGCCCTAGACACTTTGCCAAAATGGTCCTAAGACGACCCCTGGGGGCTCAGCAACCCCGGGACCGAGGTGCTCAGCTGTGAGAGCTGGAAGGAGGGAGTGGCTCCATCACTGTATTTACAGCTGATTTTTAAACTAGTTTTCAGATTTCTGTTAGTTTTTCTTTTTTCCACCAATATCCAGCAGCTGGTGCTAGTGGATAAAAATAGGATGAATGATGACACAGGATTTAGATTCCCCTTGAAAAGGTAGATGTATCTTGTTTCTGCTACTGACTGAATTTTTCCATCTCTCTGAGAAACCCTAATTCATTTTTTTAAAAAGAGCAAACCTTATTCCTTTAAAGCCGTAATCAGGAAGTGTTTTGTATTGGTTACACATCCCAGGACTTCCTCGGCAATAGAAAGCAAATTTCATTTTATGTTTTCACAATTTTCAATACATCACTCTCACTCTCACGGAAAGGAGAAGATACTCTGATACTCGAGGAGTCACCAAGAAAAACAGATTCTGTTTTCATCTGGCCACATCTACCTGGGACTTGCCAAAGACTGTCCAGGATATTTTGCCCTGAAAAGCTCATGTTTCCAGTCTGTAAAAAAGTCTGTTTCCAGTGTAGTCCCACAATACTGACACAGGCACTTGCTAGGACACAAGGGAGGCAAAGGTGGACCTTGGGGTTAACAGAGGGAACAAGCTGGGGATGCAGGCTGGGACCACACCACTGACCTAAGGCAGAGTGTGCGGCTGTGTGCACACAAGCAGCGCCTCTGCTCATGCAGACCAGCAGATCCTGCAGATCCTTGCAGCATGCTGGGAAAAAGAACGGGGATCTGCAGCAAAGAGGACAAGGAGGGTAGCAGGAATATCAGGCAGCTCCTGTTCCTCTGCTTGACATAATAAAGTCCTTATCCAAAGGACTCATTATGAGCACTTCTATCATTGCTGCCCTTTAACCCAAGGCATGAGGTCCAGGCTGAGCTCCGTTTTCCTCCCCAGCTCAGAGCTGCTTGCTGTGGGACTGGCACGAGAACACAGAAAGCAGAAATAGCAGACCTGGGTCATTATGAGCTGAGACCATGGAGCAACCCTCCCCAAAACTCCCAGATCCTGGCTCCCAGCCTGCTCTCCCAGAGTAATCTCCTTTCCTGACATGTGGCCAAGCAAGCCCGACTGCTACAAAGAGCAATACTGACCCCATCATACCCAGGCAAATATCAGTTCATGTGGCTGCTCCCAACTTTGTTGGCAACACCACCATGTGTTACTTCACATGGTTCATTTGATATTGATTCGTGTTGGGTTGAGGACACTGTGTAACATCCGTGACACTACACACTCTGGCCTTGAACTGCAAAAAATGAAACTAAAGGGAGAACAGACAATTACACACACCGACCCTGAACTGCAAAAAATGAAAGTAGAGTGGGAACAGGACATTTTACACACCCTGTCCTTGAACTGCAAAAAAAACTAAACTAGAGTGGGGTGGGGCATTACATACCCTGTCCTCAAACTGCAGAAAATTAAACTAAAGTGTAGATGGAGTCCTAGACCTCTCTGATGCCTTGTACACCTCCTGGGGAAAGAGTTCCATTGGTTCCTTGGTGATGCTCAAGGGCTGTCAGTCCTGGCCAGGGTAGAGCTGTCACCCAGCCTTGTTGGGAGCAGTGACCTGAGGCAGAGACCCCGGGTGAGCCTCTCCTTGGCTGTCTCCCCTCCCGACACAATGTTGTCCCCTATCTTCTTTGTTTTTCCTCCTCGGGTGGCATGCAAGTGTGAAGCTTCCTGCACCTGCTGCCTTGCTGAGCTGCCGTGGCCCCAAATCCTACACTGGGCGCTGCAGCCTGAGCTCACGGTCTGCCAGTGCCTCCTGCGGACCCAGTGACCCCAAGGAGACCCAGGGACAAGCCTGAATTTAGCAACCCCACAGCAGGCAAGGCCCACCCGGTGGCTGTTGCAGCACCCTGGCTCTGCTCCACTTCCTGCGATTGTGCAGCTCCCCGTTACGAAAGCAGTGGTGGGGGCTGACACCGGCTCCTCGCGCTTCCTCCGGGGGAAGCTGCTCGCTTCCGCAGCGCTGGGGGCTCGCGTGTGCCTGCTGGGTGCTGACCACATACACGTCTCCCC
>VYXF01010955.1:0-15365 GCA_013397295.1 Polioptila caerulea
GTCATTCTGACTTTCACTATGAGGGTCAGATGGGCAGAGGCTGCTTTTAACATGTTTAAGGAACATATCCAGATTTCACAATAGAGCTGTAGAGCATGTGCAGAGCCCATCTCAGTGTGACTTGAGAAGCTGCAGGTTTTAGAGACATTGTTACTTCTGTGAACATAGCTAATTCCTCATTGTCTCAGCTTCAGAGAAATGTGGAGTATTTTTGGATAGTAAGCTTTAGTCTCATCCATACCAGGAAAATTCACTTTTGAACCTGGAGTTTTAAACAGAAAGAGAGACATGATGTTCTCTCATCTGGTTAAATTAAAATAACATTGGTGTGAGATCAAGCTTACACTGCAAACTAAACACAAGCTGGAATTTGGTCAGAACTTAACTGCTCCTATGAGTTTTTGCTGTAGTAAGGGAAGGTAGCAGCGCCTGCAAAAATAGGACCTGTGCTCTTTCCACACAGAGAGAACCCCTACTGCTAATTCTTAAAGGTGTGAACTTTGTCCAGGACTTTGGCATCTATTGATTACATCTATTTGGCATCTATTGATCCTGCACTCAGGGTTGCATCCGTTTAGAAATGTAACACAAATTCCTACTGTAGATCCATCTGCCTGTAGCAGCTCCTAATAAAATGGATCAGCCCAGTTGGAAATCAGCCAGCAGGCAACCCAAGTTTGGTCATGTAAAGTGAGGTACTTTTTTAGCAGAAGGTGGAAATTAAACACTTACTCAAGTCTTGCAGCTTGAGTTGGCAAGATTTGTTCACTGTGTCCATGGTGTTATGGATTTCTTTTACTATGGGTGTAGTGACACCAAGGGAAAAAAAAAAATCTTGTGGAAAAAGGTATAGTTAGATGGATTTTGGCTTATTGCAGTGGACTTAGGGGCAGTACAGCAGCCAGATAGCAGACTTCTGTGAAATGCAGAGTGCAGGAATGAGAAACACAAACCTGTTTTAGGGCAGGGATTTAGCTCTGGAGGCTACAATAGAGCACAGTCTGCTGCAGCCTCTGCCAGTAGAAGGGCAGGAGGCAGGAGCAGTCACATGGAAGAGCCTGGAAATGCAAGCAGGAATCAGGGTGAGGTGTGAGCAACAACCTCTGCCTCACCTGTGAGTCCTGAAGAGGATTTTTGACACTAGGTCTGCAGAGTTCTGTCTCCTCCTAAGCTGGGCTGCCCTGTGGGGCTGAGCAAGTGCTGCTGTTCTGGTCTGCATGTTTGGAGAGGGTGGAAGGGGTAATGGCACTTTTAATTCTGCCAGCTGGAGTGGAGCAGCACTTGGCAACCCAAGAGTGTTTATGGGAACCCGCCAAGGCCTGGACCATGAAAACCAACCCTCAGGTGTGGAAGGTTGTGTGGGACCGAGGTGACCCTAGGGGCTGAAAATCAGACCATTCTAGGGTTTTTCATTGCTTGAGTGACCATTTCAGGATAAAAAAGATTTATGAAAAGTCAGGAGGTGGTTTTCCAAGAGTCAAGTAGGAATTTTTGGCAAATGTCTCATATTAAGCTTAGTGCTCAAACAGTGTAAATTTTTTGGAGCTATCCAAGCCCTTGGTGCAGCAGGTGTAATTCCTGCCTTACTCAGCAAAAGGCTAGGAGCCATCACAGCCAGGAATCTTCTCTTCTGTTCCTATGGATACCTTGAAAACTGCCCTTCCACACTTGTCTTTCTCTTTTCATCTGTCCCCCTGTGTGTGTGTGTGTGTGTTATGTTTGGTGACTGGAAGCGTAGCAGCAGGGTTTGTGTTCTTACCAAACATGGAAGCAGTTGTGTTATGACAGCAAGTGCAATGAACTTCCAAGGGCAACAGACTTCCACTGACACGTGCCAGGCACCCAGGTATGCCAGGTCAGAGCCAGGGAAATGAGCCAGGTGGTGGTTGCAAAATGCAACCAGCTCCGTTTAGGTGCAACACCCCCTTTGTCAGGAAAAAAGAAAATACTTTGTTCTTTTTCTTGTCTGGTTTCTTTGATTCCCTTGACTCTGGTCCCAGAAGGCAAGGTTGCCTTCAGGGGAAGGAGGGAGATAAAACTTAAGGGTAAACATGGAGAGCTAAACTTGTAAACATTGTGTTCTGGACCTTGGCTTTGCGGTGTATGTGGCCAGTATGTGACGCATGGGAACACATGTGGGCAGGACATATCAAAAGGTCTGGAGCCACTCAGCTCTCACAGGGGCCAGAACTTTGTCTTGCAAGCAGGTCCTTCACTCAGCACCTTGAAGGGTGGAGAGTTCTGTCAGTCTTCTCATGCTCTCATCAGAGCTCTTGTGTTACCACAGGAACTTCGCTGCAGTGAAGGCTTCCAGCACTTCTGGGATACAAGGGTTGCTTGAAAATCCTGCTGCACATCTGTAGGCTCAGGCTGACATCACTTTTTCTTTTACTTGTTGTGTAATAATGAAGATCATTTAAGTGTTTATCTAAGCAAGCATGTGACTCTGTATTTCAGAGCTGGTCCGTGTCATTCAAAGAACTTTGATGTCTGCAGCTCTGATCTTGTGCAACCTCCTCAATCAGAACAACTTTCTTCAGGAAGTTTGCACCAGGGCACAGTATAGAATTTTAAAGTTAGGTAATAAACAGTCACTTTTGTTTTCTTCACGTGCAGCTCAACTTGTGTAAGTGCAGGAAGAAAGAAAAGTCTGAGTGGTGTTGGGGATAGGTGTTAGAGTCCTTGGAAGAAGTTTTATGGCATGTAGGGCTTAAACTGAATGAAGTCCTGGTTCTAGTTTGGGACTCAGATTTGAAAAGTGCAAATTCCATGAAGTTCATGTTGCAAAATAAGTGATATCACACTCCACACTCAGCTGTCCTGAATGGCTACAGCAGAGATGGAGCGTCCTTGGCAGCATGCAGCCTGCTCTGTATAAAGCAGCTGCATTTCTCCTTCCACGCCCAGGGAATAGGTTGTAGCAAATGTTTCCCAGTGCAACCGGCTGGCTCTGGCCATCCACATACAGGGAATGAAAGGCTCTGGGGTTTTCAGCCCTATTGGGTGGGAATTTTTAACTTGCCTCACTGGAAAAGCTTGGTTGGAGATGTTTTGCGTCTTTCCCGTGCTGCTCAGACGTTACAGGATGTGTGCCAGTTCACACAGACTCATGTGGAGTTTGGGCTGCAGCTGTGAGCTGTGGAGAGAACTGTCTCAAGGTTGAACACGTCACCAGGAGTTTTCTGAAATTGCCTCTCCATGTGTCTGTGGAGTTTTTAAAAGTGGAAGCTTTAAATTGTACATGTGTTCAGTGCAGGTTTCATAGTTATAACACAGACAGGTAAATATCTATTAAATCTCTGCTTCACTGATCCTTAAGGCAGTTCAAGTACAAGCTCTCGTGAACAGGAAAAAAAACCCAAACTATCAGCTTGGTTACTCGTCCAAGAGCTCAGGTAGCAGATTTTGCAGCAATATCAGGAAAATCAAGGTCGTGACAACAAATGGTCAGCATTTTGACAAACTACTGCTGAAAGTAATTTCTTATCTTGGGATGTTCATGGCACATATGTGTAACTATACAGATGAGGGACTATTTATGAACCCTTTGTAGTTGTTGATGTTTGTGCAATGCTTTTGTAAATTTGGGGAAATCTGCAGTTTGGACATGTGTGACCATGAACTGAAATGAATTCTGAGAAGTTATGTTGTTAACATGCAATTTATTATTGTGTAGATATGATATATGTGAAGAGCTTTCCAGCTGTTGGAAGGTGGAGCCTGTAAGGGAAAATGAGAAGCAAATCCAAAGGGAACTGACATGTCAGAGAATCACTCAGGACTCAACAACCTGAAACCCATTATAAATCTGTATTCTGTGGAGGCACATGATCATTATAACAAATCTCCACCATAAATTGTTAAATGAAGATGCCTTGAAAGCAGGAAGGACTGCTTCTGATACTGGTGACAGATACTGATATGCTGAGTTACAATATTTGCTAAGGACACAAGTGCAATACTAACCACTTACTCCTTTGTTCTTCATTTCTAGGTCAAGATGTTGTTAAGTATAAAAAGTATCTTATGGATGTACTCTACATTAGTTATAACATATATGCTACCTAAAGGTAAGTCTTCCGTACACAGAACATATAATTAAAATTAATTTAGTGGTCTATTTGGTAGGGCATTTTGCAAGACTGAGGAAACAGCACAGACTTAGGAAATTGGCTTTCTTTGCCTTGGCCATGCTGCACCAGGTCACTAATTTTGTTTCTGTGTCCTCCTCAAGGCATTAATGATTTATATCTGTTGTGCTTGGGCTGCCATGAGCTAAGCTGGGGCAGGTCCCTTGGCTGCTGGGGTCTGGAGCAGGGAGGTGTTAGGGCAGCTGCAGGTCTGGGTGGAAAGGAAGGAGCCCTTTACTACCTCCCTTGGTGATTATATGCTAAAACTGAAGTATGTGTCCCTGTGTGGTTGCCATGGTTATTTGAAAGTTTGGGTCAGGCCTTCAATAAGGAAAATATCCCAAAAGCTGCTGCAGACTCACAAAACTGGGAAAGCAGCTTTCCCAACTCTCAAAGCAAGATTTTTCTTCATTTTCTTTCCCTCTTCTTTCCAGGAACTCCTCAAACTGATTTTAGCCTTTGGGAAAATCAAATTTACTACTTTCTGGTGGTTTTTTTTGTTTTTTTTTGTCCACCCAGCTGGAACNAGGAAGAAAGGTCTAGATTAGACCACAGACCTGGCTCACTGCCTTTCACAAATGCAGAATTCAGAGCTACAGGGTTTGAGAGAGTAGCACTGCACCTAGGGAGGAGTTGCATGGATCCTTGGAGTTGTAGAATGTGGGATGACATCTTTACATGTCCTCTCACTTCCTCCACCTTTTATTAAATCTTAAATGGTTCATCTTATCTCCAGAGTGGAATTCTTGGTACTTAGGAGTTTTTATGAGTGTCCCATTCTTTGGAATGTAGATCATGTTGTGACCCATGTTTATTTGCCCACAATTTTTTGAAGAAATTCAGAAAGACCCTGATGTCCCTAGAACACACTGGAACTTTGTGGGGTTTCCTTTTTAAGTTGGGGGCCATTCTTTTGCCCTACAGAGTCTTAGCCACTTTCAAAATATGGCCATGGTGAGGAGGGCAAGGAATTCATGAAATTCATGAAAAATTTTCCTTTTTCGTGAATTGATCTAATTCACAATCCCAAAGAATCTGTGGGATCAACTCATGTCCTTATCTTTTGTAGAAAAGTCAGTTGGTGCAATAACTTTTTTGAGGATAAGTGTTAGAAGACTACGCACAATCTTTACAAGTGCAGCTTTTGTTTAAAAATACTCTGAAAATAAAATATATCTTATCATTCTGAAAGATAGACACCCTAAGTTTCAACCTTTTCTTTTTAAATCCTTAGTTTGGATACAAAATTGAAGCCTTTAAATGTTTTGTGAAACAGCAACTCCCATCTTACCACTATTGTGGTTTACAAGCTGGACCTTGTGGTTATAATCAATGCTGGTGTTTTTCCTACCTGCTTTGGGTGGCCATTTGTGGCATTTTGTTGAGTTCTGCAGCTGAGATTTACATTTGCCTGGCTCCTTGTGAGTGCCTTGCAGACTCTAAAAGTAGTTTGCCATCACTCTGCAAGTCCTTCTCTTATTCTGCTTGCTTAGGCCACAAACCACCTGGTAAAGGACTCAGGGAAGGTTTTTGTTGGGTCTCAGTCCATTACCTGTCAGTGTTTCCTACAAGTTTCACTCATTTTAATTCATTACTATCTTCACTAAAAGGCTTGTGGTTAATGAAAAGGCTCTTCTTAGCTTCAGTGCTAGTAGCTGGATTGATAAAACACACAATTTCACTGATTCTTTCTATTTTTGCTGCTAGGCAGGGCAACATACCATATGTCCCAGCAGGTTGTAGATGAACTGAAAAATGAGATGCAACATTTTTCTCTTTTTTTCTTCATAAATCTAGCTAAAAATAAATAGAATATTTTATTCTTTAAGCATGTAAGTTTTGTCTGCATAGTCAGTAGCAACATTCTGTTCTGTTAAACTCAATTATGTGGCAAATTCACTCCTCTAAGAAGTGTCACACCATGCAGGGCACTCTTTTCTTCAGACTTCTTGTCCACTGCAGATCTATTGGCCTGGTCATTGTGGTTAATGTGATATAGAAGGGCAGAATTCTGTCCTTTAAAAAAATTATCTAGACTCCTACTTTAAGAATTTTGTATCCTTTACCACAGAGCAAGTGTACACATTTTGAAGAAAGAGACTGTTCTCAAGCAAGAATTCCTTTCTTCCCACCTCAAAAGGAAGACATCCAGCTATGTGTCATTGGTTTATCACTTCCTGTTGAATAGGGGCAGACGTGGAATATAAGCTTAGCAAAAATGCTAAAGGGAAAAAAAAGGGGGTTATGGATTAATATAAGACACTGATAGCTTCTGCATTGGTCAGTAAATTCTGCTAGGCTAACTAATTTGGACTGCTACAAGAAATCAAGCTTTTTGGAACTGTGCAAGAACATCATTTAATCTTGTATTTCAGATGTTATGTCAGCCAAATACTTTCTTTTTCTGCAGGGAAAAACTTTCTCCTCCTCCTTTCTCCTCCTTCTCCTCTTGCTCCTTCTCCTGTTCCTCTTTCTCCTCCTTCTTGTCTTCTCCTCCTTCCTCCCTCCCCTGCGCTACAACAAATAGTTTTTTATCAAGTGTGATATAATGCTTTCTAAAGCTGGACAGAACTGCAGCTACACAGAATCTTCTGTAGGGGAAGTTGCACAGTTTAGGGTGGATCTAGTTTGCATATCAAGATGATAACGTGTTGTTTGCCAAGGCTTCCAGCTGGCTGATGTGAAGATGTGAATTTTAAAGGGAGGAAATTTCCTCAGGGTTCAGCACTGATATTCCAGATCACTCATAATCAGAAACAATGTTCTTAAAAATTTTATTAAAGTTCTGTCAGTCAGTATAATTATAATTTAGTCATTCTTCATGTAAGAAGAAAGTTCCTGTAAGGTGCATAGATGACAAGAGATCATAATAAATTCTAAATATTTTGAGACTGATTTTAATCTCCCACCTGTGCAATTTGGCAGTAATTCCATCACAACTGATATAACTGAGAATTCATTCTGTTCCTTTATCTCTAACCACTGTAACTCTGTGAAGTTTCAACAAAAAAAAGGTGACATAAAACATCTCTGGTTACATCAGTTTTTATACCATCAGCCTGACTCTATCTGGAATTCCAGTGTGGTAGGAATGAATGGAAAGGACCTGAAAACTTCCATTCAGAATTCTGTGTCTTCCCTGTCAGTCCACTTCTTTTTCATTTTCTGGCTAGTACTTTATTATTGAAATGTTTGGGTATTAAGCTGATGACTCTTGTATTGAATCTGTTTAGATAATACCCTTAAGATTTCATCCTGTGGAAAATTATCTGTCTCTGTTAAAAATAATCAGACTAATGAGCAACTTTCCTTTTTACTTCTATTTTCCTTTTTTTCCCCCAATTTTTTTTTCTGTTTTCTTTCTTCTTTTTTTTTTTTCTTTTTCCCCTCTCTTCTTTTTTTCTCTTCCCTTTTTGCTTCTCTTCTTTATTTCCCCCCCTCTGCCCACTCTTCTGTCTTACCCTCCAATCTTCTACTCTTTATGGAGAGATTATGTTTTTTTATCATAGATAAGCAATAATTTTCATGTGCTGGTGTTTCCTGTTTCATATATCACTCTGTTGATGACTATTATTAAGTTATTATATTTCTAAACTTTATGAATCGTAACTCCCTTCAAAATAGTGCTGACCACGTTCTACCTTTCAAAAATGTTTGAGTGAAGGACTGTGAAAGAAGTAAAATAGTTACTGTTGTACATCAGCTTTTAATCTCCATTAAGCCATTATTTTTGATGAAATAACATCACACAAGAAAGGTAAATCCATCAGAAATCCTCTCTTCACTTGTAGTGTGCATCTTGAATGAGCAGTAGTCAACTGCCCCCTCAGGATATTGTCAGATGGAAGCATTTCACTGTGAAATGTTTGCAGCTGGAGATGACATAAAAAATGATGAAAGCCCTGATCATGTCAAGTCTGAGCCAAGTAGGGACTTTCTATGTGCTTTACTTCCTCCTTTGCTTTTACATCCTGAAATTTTTATTTCTGAGATATGTTAAAGGCCCTGAGGCTACAAGGAAACAACTTTGAAAGAGTGACTATTTGGGAGACTCTCACTGGAAAGGCTTTTGTTTCAGCTTGTGTGCAATAAAAAAAAATAAACCCTGAGAGAACAGTGGGGTCAGGGGTGACAGGGGTGCAAAGCCATGGGCTGTTTCCTTCTGAGGGTAGGAACAGCTGCTGTGAGGCAAGGCAAGGTGTGAACTCCAGCAGCTCCCCTGCTTTCAGGGATTTGGCCAGTGAGGTAACTCATCATTTTTCACTCAGAGTGGTCTTCGTCCTGTGAATTGAAGAAACAGCTTTTACAGTTCATCTGTCACCTAAAATTTCAGACCAGTTTCCAAAGCTTAAACTCTTGCTGACCATAACAAATGGAGAAAATAATGATATTTTCCAAAGAGAAATGTGCTCCAGCATCAGCCTAAAGTGTACCAAGATTGATGCAAACCCTTTTCCAGCTTATACTCCCCAGTCCTGTTACAAATCAGCTAAGGTTCATGGATTTCAGGCTTAGCATTAGTGAATCATTAATTAACAATGAAATATATTTGTCTCTGATTTTGCTGTTACACTAAATGTGATTTCGCCTTTCCCTCTCCTCTCTCTCTCCCCTTTTTTCTAGTTAAAGCAGAAAAAAAAACCCTGATCAAGGGCTCTCTCTCTGGAACTTCAGTCCTGCCATGCTTCTTTTCAACCACACCCACCATATCCTCCAGCTACGCGGCCGAGTACCTCCGGATCAAATGGTCTAAGGTGGAACTGGACAAAAGCGGGAAGGACGCCAAGGAAACCACAGTCCTAGTGGCCCAAAATGGCAACATCAAAATAGGCCAGAGCTACAAGGACAGGGTGTCTGTCCCGAGCCACTCCGAGGAGACCGGGGACGCCTCGCTGACCTTCTCCAAGCTGCGCGCCAGCGATGCCGGAGTCTATCGCTGCGATGTCATGTACGGCGTGGAGGACACGCAGGGCATCGTCTCTCTGGCTGTTGAGGGTAAGGACCTGTCCATTTAATTTGTAGCCAACAGTGATTCAGGCAAAGCAGCAAGGCTTAGAAATTAACACAAAACTAGAGAGGATTTAAAGGAATGTCTTTAAAGATTCGCCCTTTGAGTAGGGTGAAAAGAAGCAACTTACGATGGAAAGGATGAAAACCTAGGATGAAAAGAAGCTACTGAAGATGTGATTGGCTTGTCTTGATGTCCCAAACTATGTTTTCAAAAGTGGGAGACACTCTTTCTGGGAAAGTAACATCAGGCATGAAGGAAGTGGTTCTTTTTTGCCCAGTATTAAATTTTGGAGGGGCAGAAGGAAAACCCATCTGGGACAAACTGCAAGAAAAGAAGTAGAGATGTTTTTGCTAAATGTGGGGCAGGCAGTGATAACAGTTTGTTTGCCATCTCTGTTAGGAAATAGCCTCCAAAATTTTGTGAGGGAAAAGTCTATGTGTTGAGAGACAGAAGAGACAGGAGTTTCAGAACTGTTGATATTGGAGAAGACTTCTAAGATTATCAAGTCCTAGCATTAACCCAGTACTGCTGTGTTCACTGCTAACCCAGGCCCCCAAATGCCACATTCAAACATTTTTGAAACTCTTCCAGGGATGATGACACCCCCACTTCCCTGGGAAGTGTATTCTTATGTCTGTCCACCCTTTCAGTGAAGTTCTATTACCTGGTTTCCACCTGAGCCTCCCCTGGCCCATCCTGAGGCCATTCCCTCTCCTCCTGTCCCTGTTCCCTGGGAGCAAAGCCTGATCCCCCCGGCTGTCCCCTCCTGTCAGGGAGCTGTGCAGAGCCAGAAGGGCCCCCCTGAGCCTCCTTTGCTCCAGGCTGAGCCCCTTTTCAGCTCCCTCAGCCCCTCCTGGGGCTCCAGACCCTTCCCAGCTCCGTTCCCATCCCTGGACATGCCCCAGCCCCTCGATCTCCTCCTTATTCTGAGTGCCAGAGCTGCCCCTGGAACCTGAGATGGTCCCTCAGCAGTGCCAGCACAGGAACAGTCACTGCCCTCTGGCTGGCACAGCCCAGGGGCCATTGGCCTCTTGGGCACCTGGGCACACCTGGGCTCGTGTCCAGCTGCTGTCACCCCAGGGCCTTTCCCAGCTTTACAGCCCCTCTGCCCCAGCCTGGAGTGTTCAATGGGTTTAAACAAAACCAAAGAGTGAGTGGTCAAAGGAGCATGTGATGTGAGGGTGTTTCTCCCCTCGGAGCCTGCTCGAGGAGTGTGGCACAGAGGCTGCTCCAGAGCCCTGCCGGGCTGGCACGGAGCCTGAGCTAACAGGCTATGCTGAAAGGCAGAGCATTAACCCAGGCTCTGTGCCATGCACAGGCAAGTTCTGGACCCAGGTTTCTGCCTGTGCTTAGAACAACACTGAGCTGTGTGCATGGATCTCCTCGTAGAAGCCTTGCTTTGGGCCCTGCCTTGCACACCCCTTTCCAACTCACAGTTTTTGGAAACTCAGTATTTACTCAGGTGAATGAATCCCAAGACAAACATTAATATCTGCTGCTGGAAATCATGGCTTTGGCTATGGCTTTTTTGGTGAGTTTAATACTGTATTGTTCTTCCAGTCTTCCTAACGTAATGTGAACAGTCTGTTGGCGTTGATTCGGAGAAAGGATTTAAAGGTGTGGCCTTAATTTGGAAATACAATAAATCAGTGTAGCCATTAACATCTGCATAACTTCAGAAACTGTTAGGTCCTAATGACAAAAACAAAAGAAATCCCGGTTTGAAAGTTACTTTTCACAACGAGTCTACCTGGCATTCCTTAACCCTTTTCAAATGTTCCCTTGGCTACAGATCTATATCCAGAAGCAGCAGATGTTGATGACAACAAAATATCAGATGATTCATGGTGATACTGTAGCTTTTGTAGTTGCTGCTCCTGCAAAAACACTGCAAAGTGTTGAACTGATTAGATTTATGATTTTACCTCAAAGAAAATTTCACACGCTCCATTTTCATTCTGCAGCTGTTCTATTCTATGACTGCTTTAATGTCAGAATTTTGGGAGAGGAAAAAAACTAAGTCTTGATCTGAGTGGAAAATTGGTTTGCTAGACTGTCATTTGTGCCATCCATTCTGTTTTCTCCATTATGTAAACAAATGGGCATTTATTGGACTCATAAGAACTTCATGTGAATGTTGCTGCTCAAACCTTCTGCTCTGTTCCTTATGGTTTCTTATGATTTCAGCTTTTATTTATAAAGCAAAAAACCATTAGTCCCGAATACAAGTTATCCCCATTGTTTCCTTTTGAGCCTGCACCCCAAAGTGGCACCATTTGAAGAGATGTGATCCCCTGTACTCCCCCTTTTGCATTCTACACTGCCTGTCCTGAGTGGGGTGCAGGGAGGTATTTCCATCTTAACTGAGGTAATTCCAGAGCTGAGGAATAGCCTAGTTCAGCACTGTGCTTTGGTCAGCTCTCCTGGGTGGAGCTGGGGCTGCAGAAGCTCTGGTAAAATTATCACCAGTTTTTTTTATTCTGCTCATTTTGTGCTCAAATTAAGTAGGCCAAAACTTTTCAGCAGAGTTCTGCTGAAACAGGTGTAATTCCTGTTTTGTCATTATGATGAATTTGTGGGGTTTTGTTTAATGCTTCTTTGGGTATTCTAAAACCAATTCAGGACTTTTGTTCTAGGTATTTTCAGGGTCTCCATTTGTTTTATGGACATTCCCTAATTTTAGACTTTCAAACAAAAAGCATAATGCAGCATCAATGAAGCCAGAATGACAAGATTAGACAGCTGGCCTGCTTGTTTTTCAAATTAACTTTTGTAGCATTATAGATAGCTGCGAGAGCTAACTTGAATAAAATTACTGTAATTGCCATTTCTCTCCTTTAGGTATGCTGAGAATACAAAACTGCTATTGAACAAATACATGTACTTTACCAGGGATGGAATATATTGTGAATGAAGAGTGAGATTTCTGAGGAAGAATATTTTTTTCAGTAGGATACAGATTTTCCCAGGTTAAGCTGAGTAGTGTGTATTAGTCATTGAAAGTAGAACTTCTATTGCCTAATTATTTCTTTTGGCTGGGCCTCAAGCCCAAGACTGTACCAAAGTTGTAACTGTGAACCTATTTTTTTTTCTGTTTAGATATCACAACAAACAAATTTGAAAGCTTGTTTGTAAATATCCAGTTAATTTGCTGTTTTAGATGCCAAATGAACTTCTGAAGTCAGATTCATATGTTATTAGCAACAAACTGTTCAGACAAAAGATCTAGTTGTCCCAGAGTCCTATTCCAATGAAAACAGCTGATACCAAATCGCAAATTTAAACATTTACCCTATTGCTGTCAGAAACCTGTCACCCATGGAATTGCCCACACAACTTTTGTTATTTTACCCTGAACAGATAGGGGTTTGGTTTTTCCCATTTGTTTTTTGAATGTAGATTTTCATTATCCATGGGTGGACTCCTGGTTAAGCCACCAATTAACCACCGCTGATTATCTTAGTTATCATTCACCAGGAAGACACATTTCATCACACACATTGCCTTTGTCTCTGCAGTGCGTATTTCTGCTATGTCCTTTTTTGACAGGTAAAAGTTTTCTAAACAATGACAGGATTTTGGAAAAGGATGTAATTCTGTGGCCTTCCTTTGCCTTGGTTATAGGAATTAACGATGCCAGCTACTTGGCTATCAATAGCTCCTTATATTTGGAAATAGATGGTCTTTAAAGTCCATTCCAGACCAAAACCATTTCATCAAGAAAATCATCGAGACACTGTGAATTCACATGGGATCCTTTATCTGCTGGGCAGTGCTTGGCTGTGTGTGCATCAGAGATCAAATACTTTGATCTGAACATCTGTTTAAATAGTTCACCTTAAAGCAAAAAACCCAAACTGGCTTGTTTAATTCTAGGGGTGTGAGCAGTTGTGTTCTGACATGGGATGTCTCTGTGTGCACAGCCCTGGGGATCTGGGAAAGTCACAGCCAAGTGCAGGAGGAGGAGCCAGGAGAATGACACGTTGGGTCACTTGATCCAGTTTTCCTTTGACATTGCAAGTCTCCAGGTTACGTGCTGAGCCATGTGCCCAAACCCAGCAGAGAACACCCATCCACAGGGGCCAGGTGCTCTCCACACTTCACCCCTGAGATCAGGGCTACTATTCTCCTTTTTGCGCTTGGTGAGGGTACAAGAGGGAGGAGGCAAACACTTAATTTTAGCCCTTGCAGGAAGTTTGGGGCAGCCAGGTGCCTGCCTTACTCATTATTCATGCCTGCAGGGCTGTCCTTGGGGCAGGCAGCTCTGCAGGATCACTGGAGGGGCACTTTCCTCACACTAGATACCCCCTTTCCTATTATTAATCACGGAGAATGCTTTCCTGACACCCTCGTTGCTGCTATGATTACACTGGCCTCCCAGACAGGGATAGTTTATGTTCAAAATGGATCTAACAGCATGGCAGTGTTAGATGCTTCAGCTTCTCACAAGGAGAGGAATGAATATTTGGAGTTGGAAGGGACCCACTAGGATCATCCAAGTCCGATCCTGGATATGTAGAATTAGTCACTCACTCATTTTCACTTGCACATGTTTTCTTCTCTGCCTTCTGTGCATGTTCCTCCAAAATTTTCCCTTTGTCTCAGGGGTAATCTTCCTTTGTCAGATTCTGTAATTTCATCTCTCTACAGTGTTTTCTGCCTTTCTTCTAAGCTTTCTTGGTATTACAAAGCCCACAATTGAAACTCTCTCACACTGGGAGTCCTTGGCCTCCTGGCTTTTTGGATATTCCTGGGTGAGGTAAGCTCTCTGCTTTAAACGTCCCTGGTCACCAATGAGGGAGATTTATAGATGACTCTTTCAGACTCAACTTGTAACCTTCAGGCAACGCTACCTTGGGTGAGTTCAGTTCCAGGGGGATTTTATAAAAAGTATTGCTGTGCCTTTCTGTGTCCACATTTATTCCTTCTCTCTAGATGTAATGAGGTCTACTTTTACAAAATACATTTGAGCTACCTTGTAAAAATCTGACCTAGAAATCAAATTTCAGTACTTTTCATTCTGGAACATTTTTGAATATTTAATTAAATGCTTGTTTTGTGTGATGCTGTGATATTGGGCAATTAAGAAGAACATGTTATGACCCAATGTAGTCAAAATTAAGAAGTTTGAACAAACCACTTATTTGAGCTGATTTCTTGTTCTCCTCCTTGGAGATAATTGGATTTAAAGGGATCAAAGTGGCAAATGGGATCCTTCTAGTTTACTTACTCTTTTGTCATAGCTTCTCAGTGAGTATTTTTTTTTTGCCAAAAGTCAGAGCTTTTTATTCTTTTCTGACTGATATTTTGGGAATTCACTCTTTTTGTGGGCCTCATTTTCTCAGTTACCATTTGCTTCTGCTGCAAATCTGAAAGACTCCTTTACCCCCCCAATTTTTTTTTAATGTTTTCTTTTTAAAGCCTGTAAAGACAATCCTAGGCTTGAGATACTGATTTTGTTAATGGAAAGAAACAAGAATTAGGGAAGCAGTGTAGATGGTAATTCACGTTTTCATTTTTATGCAAACTTGTCTTTCCTGCCAGCATTATAATGATAATAAATGAAAGTTGTTTCCAATGTGGGAACGCTGCCACTCAGTGATGCTGTTAGCCCTGGGAGATTGTGTGCTGACAACCTAATTGATCTATTCTCTGTGCAGCAGAAGTCCCCTTCTTTATCTTTTAAGCAGGCGTTTGAAGAGGTGCTTTTCCCTAATCTTTCGGATTTACCTGTCTTGAAACCTTACCGCCTCTTGATGTTGAACTTCCGTGTAAATTATCATGGGCTGCATTTTTCAGCTCTGTTTTACTCTCCTGCCTGATGGATCCCGAGGAATCTTCCTGGCAAGGGAAGAGCACAATTGGTAGCGGCTATCAAAGGATGGCAGAGGGAAATTTATTTCTGGGTGATAAAGACCCAGGGTCTACGTGCACAACGTGCCAGGAGGAGGGGAGGAAATGTCCTGGAAAAGCCGCTGTGTCCCTCTTATAGAGTTGGGAAGCATGGCAGCCTCTGTATGGACAGGCTGGGGGGGTTCTGCCTCGGCCTGGATGCAGGAGGTGTGGTGGGACAGTGATAAAGAATAAAACCACCGGTGAAGCTCAGCATTGATCCCTCCTCTCATTGTCTGGAACTGTTCGGAGGAGTCCCTGTGTCACTCCACTTGTGTGCTGTGGGGATGGACACAAACATCCTGCACAGGGGAGCCAAGTGTGAGCTGGTG
>VYXF01010955.1:15671-35751 GCA_013397295.1 Polioptila caerulea
GGGAGGGGGGGATGGGAGGGAAGGCACTTTCCCTCCCCACCGTGAATTCCCTGAGGCACTTGGCAAGGTGAGCCTCTTCTTCTCAGGTTGCCAAAGCCCAAGACAGAGATCAGAGGATGGGTACAAAGCCTAGAGAGAGACACACAAACAAATTATTCATGCAGAGAACTGAAAATGCTGCCTTATTCCTTCCTTTCCTACAGTGCTTGGTCCTGTAACCCGTTTTTTGGGGGTGTATTTGTAATGTAAATTGCCTTCTGCATTAAGGCCAGGGAGGATCTGAACTATAATCTGAGCTGTGTGGTAGCTCTGGCACTGGGCTGGGGGTTATTTCAGGGATCTGCACCACAGTGTCCAAGGCCTGAAGACAAAAATTAACAGGATAACAGGCACTGCCATCACAAATCTTTTCCCTTTAGGTATGTGCTGTGTGAGACAGCTTCTGGGATTCTGACTTTATGTTGCCACATCCAACACTGCATGTGGCAGCAGCATGAGCTCACTAGTGAAAGTGAACTATAATTTATTAGCCATGCCAGGAGCTAATAAACTAGCTTCCCCTACAATTCCACAGGGTTTTGATGCATGATACACAATAAAACTACAACCCAAAGGAGTGTAACCACAGAACCAGGCTCTTACCCACGGAAACACTTGTTTGTTAAAAGCGAAACACTTCACATTTTTATTTTCTGGTCTGAGACATGGGATAAACGGCAAAAAGACGTTCACCCTTGCTCTGACAGAAGTGAATTTTGGATGTTACAAATTGCTTTCCTATGAGTGCTCTTTCTTGCTGCTACTCCTTCCTGTAATTACACTGACTTTGTTGCCAGATGTTCAGTGACAACATCATACCGCTGTAGTCTGTTTTCCAGTTGCTTTATTTGTTCGTAGGACAACTCCTTTCTTGCCCTTTCTTTCGGGGAGGAAATAGACAAAGGGGGGAGAAAAATCCTTTTCAAATATTTTAAAGTGCAAAGGCCGGGACAATGGGTTTTGCCCCTCTCTCTGTCTAACTGAAACAATGAAAGTCCTGCACTTTAATCTTCTTAGCCCCAGGGGTCTTCTAATTATTGCAGCTGTTGCACAGGCTTATGCATAGTGAGTCCTCCTTCCCATTCATCTCGGAGGCTCTTTCATGTCCATTAGCTCCTCAGTGGAAGTGGAGGAGCCTCCAGCTCTGAGAATAGGTGAAGTTTACCTTGTGGATCAGGGCGAGGAGAACAAAGCATTCCCGGAGTTCCTTTCCAGGATTTACAAATGACCAAAGGCTCTTCTTTGCCTCTTGAAATCCACTTTAAATTGGCTGGGATATTAACTCTTTAGTCCTGCCTTGTTCAGGTGTCACACGGCTCTGTCAGGGTAGGAAGGGCAGTGGTGCTTCCAATACAGAAAAAAAAAGGAAGGAATGAGAGGTGAAATAGCTGGGTGTGGAAAATGCAGTCATATGTTTAAGCAGCAGGAAGCTTAAAAAAAAAATTACAGCTTTAGAGAAATATGTTGCTATCCCTTCTAAGGTAACAAACCTTTTGGTGGCTGTACCGAGAAGCAGAAACTCTTATGCCCACTTTGAAGTCATATACTATCACTTAAGCAACCTCGGAAAAAAGTTATAAAAAAGAGACAATTAATCCAAATTCACACAAAATGCATTTTAATTAAGATTAAAACAACAAACTGAATAACAAATTGCTTCATATACTTGGGCATTTCTGACTCAGCATCAAATATGCTTTATTACAGAAACACCAATGTTATAAAAAAGGAAGTTTTAAAATATTTGTATATGTTAAAAAAAAAAAACCATGTAGTAAAGCCAGATGCACAGCTTGTGAATATTATTATGGATTCATAGTTATAAAATAGGGTAAGTATTTTATCTGCTTCTGTTGGGAGCTCTGTAAAAGTTGCCCATTTTTAAATTCTAGATCCAGAACACCAAGCAGGCCTCCTGAACTCCTGTTTTTATTTACTACTGTGTTACTAATATAGCAATCCTCATTTATACCAGCAGGCATTGGCTCACAGTTTCAACCACTGCTACTAAATTCTGAATATATTAAAATAAATATTTTTTGCATACCACATATTAAAAAAAGATATAAATCTCCTGATCATATTTTTTGTGATTTTAAGGTTTAAATGCTGATGTTGCCTTACTCTGTGCACTGGGGTGGTTTAGCAGTGAGGCTGTGGGGAGCAGGGTGTCCCCTATGCACACTGGAACACTCCCTTCATCCTGGCTCCCAGCACAGGATGAAGATGCCCTTTGGAAGCTGTCCCTGTCCTCTGCTTGTTCTTGAAATCTGCCCAGAAATTGTTTGGAATGGTGTTGTGGGGCCTTGGCTAATTAATGCAGTGAAATAACCTAACAATTTAACACTCCTAATGAACAAATTTCAGGCATCTGGAAGGTTTAATGTACTGATACAAACGCAGCCATAATTTTCCGGGGTGTATTCTTCACTTGTCACTGTTGCCAAACTACACTTGGATCCACTTGAAGCTGAAATTACACTCTTGCTTGGAAGAAGCTGTTTGTGATGGGTTTTGTCAGTTCTGAAAGGCATTTTATGGGGATGCTGGTGGTCTGCAAGCTTCCAGTTAGTGGCTGCAGCTGGTGTGTGGCTTCCTATTAAATGATGAAATATGGGGATTCCCAGCCTTTCCTCTTTTATTTCCTGCTTCCCTGCAAGTGACTTTAATAAAAAATGATGTCTGATGGCTGAGTGGTTTTCAGATTGTATTTTCTGTATTAATTTATTAGTGAATCACAACAAGAAGAAAAATGTGTACTCTTTACTTATTGGCCATATACAGATTTTTGATGACTGGCAAAATTTTACTGAATTTGTCTGCACAAGAAAAAGATTTCTAAATAAGTCAGAAATTCTTCCATCAACAGTTTGCTAAGCGACCTGTATTTCTATTTGTTTGTAGACTAGCAAGCTTTATCTTTCAGCAATGCCCTAATAGCAAAGACTTGTTGTGAAATTAATTATTGCTACAATATCACCATTTTCCCAAACTTTATTATAATATGTTGTTTCCTCATCATGAAATACTCTAGTAAAACCATCAGAGAAAAGGAACATTTAATGGTTTAGGGGCTTGTTTTGTTTCAATTCTGTGGATGTTTTATGGTGTTGAAACACTTCTGAGGGCTTTAGAGTGCAATTAGTTAGGTATTGCAAGGGACATGCCTTTGATGCTAAACTGTAAAACACAGTTTTACAGGAGGAAATGATTTTTTTAAGGTGAGATGGCTGCTTTCTGCCACTTCAGTGCCCTTTATGGTTTGTTCTAGCTGTTGTCAGATTCAGTGGGAATTGTGTGTGTGTAGAAAACAGAATGTGGCTTCTAGACAGATCCTGCTTTAAAGAAAATCATCTTCACACCAGGCCTCCCTCTCCAAAGGTCTGACATGCTACAGAAACTGCTGAAATTGTCAAGGTCCTTTTCAGAAACAGAAAAACCCCAAATAAAATAATGCTTTGGTTTTTTGTACACTTTGTGGTCTGTGCAGGAAAATGTGGCTATGGAAAATTGACCAAAATCCATATAGTGATAAATGATATATTTGTAGTAATCTTTGGTGTGCAGAGACAGACACTAGACCCAACACTGATTAACAAATCTGCTTCAAAAAAAGCACATTTTTGGGGGTAATTTGTCGTTACTGATAGCAGCCACTAGAGGGAGAAACATAATTTATACCATCGTCTCTCACCTTTTTGTACTATTTTTCATTCTGCCTATCTGTTTTTCAGCATTATGACAACACCTAGGAGAGGTTACAGAGTGGTGATGGCCTCAGAAACAACACAAAATGTGCCACTAATGAGGAGTTCTTGCCTTCTCAGGTGTGGTGTTTCACTACCGAGCTGCCACGAGCAGGTACACCCTGAATTTCACGCAGGCCCACCAGACCTGCCGGGACAACGGCGCCGTCATGGCCAGCCCGGAGCAGCTGAAAGCAGCCTACGAGGATGGGTTTGAGCAGTGTGATGCTGGATGGGTGTCCGACCAGACTGTCAGGTGAGGCTTTCAGAACGCCTCTTCATGCTTTTCCCCAAAATTTTTGTGCCTCGCCTGTGCAGGTTTAAACAGCTATCTTGCTGTAATTGGCCCCTTAGAGTGGTGACCTGAAACAGAAGCTAGATGGGATTGGGAGAATAAAAGCAGGTATTTAATAAAGACCTTCAATAGATGCACCTTGGGCAGTCAAAAACCTTCCAGAGGCTGCACCCCAGATGGGTGATGGTCATGAGCTTTTCCCACATTATAAGCTTGGTCTACTTGCATATGGGGTTAATTCTCCAATTACAGCTTCAGGTAATGAAGTTATTTACCCCCAGTTTGCTCCCCCCACCGTTCACTTTTGGGGCCTGAGGCTGCAGGGTGTTCCTGAGTTTCAGGCCCAGAGGGATTGTTTTGTCTGACCAAAATGTGAAGACAGCATCTAACACTCTGTATGGAGTTTAGAGTTATGCACTAACGATTTGAAAAAAATATAAAGCTCAAATCCTAAGGCATCATAATGATAATTTTTTTCATTTCCAGGTATCCAATTAGACATCCAAGAGTTGGCTGCTTTGGAGATAAAATGGGAAAGAAAGGAGTCAGGACATACGGGCGCCGCTTCCCCAACGAGACTTACGATGTTTACTGCTATGTGGAGCGCATGGAAGGTGAGATGGGTCTGCAAAGCCTGGAAGTGCGCTGCAAGACTTAAAAAGTGTCTGGGGAGCCTAATGTGGAAGAGCAGAGAAGGAGGAAATTCCATTTAAAATAAGTTTTGGCTGCTCTGGATCTGAAGGGAATTGCCAGATGGAGGGAATCTACAGTTTGTGGTCTTGCAGGTCCTAATTAAAGGCCAGCACAGAGTCTACAAAGAGGCAGTCAGGGTTCAAGCCGCCTATACTTAGTGTGTCTTATTTTTTGAATGTTATATAAAGGTATTTTCAAAGAAATGCGTTTAATGTTTGAAGAACTACATATGCCATATATAAGTATATACAAAGATAGATATAGTATATTTGCTAAATGTATTATGGTTCATAAAGTACGTAATTATATTTTTTATATGTCCATGGCATAAAATTAGGCAGATATTGGATTGCCATCTGTGCTCAATAGTATCTTTTTAATAATGGGTCATTTCAGATTCAGAAAAAAACAAGAAAAAGGTCTTTGTAGTTCCTGGGTCTTGTTTAGTAAACATATTACAGAGATACTTTGCAACCAGGACTAAAGTACATTTTCCACTTACTACAGTGCCCTGTCACACTGCTTCTGTTTGACAGATTTTTATTCCATGCCAGTTTTTTCTTCTAAAAAAACCCCTGATAATTCCCAACTAAACATCTTCAGGGATGATCCTTGGCTGTTACACATTTAATTTAGGGCTGTTAAAGTCAGCAGAACAATAAATCAGCCTTGGCTCTGAGCAAGCCTGCCTTTATAGGTGTACATATATTTTTAAAAAACAATTGCAAAATGCAGATGCCCAGTGTTTGTTTTTAAACTGTTTTAGATGAGATATAGATTAGGTCATGCAATTTTTTCTCCTGCTGGTGACTTATAGAGATTTTAGTTATTGAAATCAGTAAGTGTTTTATTTTTAGTAGCTGAAGATCTGTCCTGGACATCTTGGAGATTTAGGCAATACAAGCAACACAGGTATTGCAAAGCCTCCAGAAAACATATATGCTTGAGAATTTGTAACTTGAACTTGAAAATTAAGTGTCAGAACTTTGTTAGTGCCTTTCATTGTCTTAATTTTAGTTATGTCCTGTTTACATCTGTCAGTGGGCAGCACCTGTGAACATCTACAATTAATGACATTTGAACCTCTCTCAGTTCTTGATGGGATTGGATTCTGAATCTCCTCTAAATCAATGCTTTTCAATTCAGTTTGTGTCATTCCTAACTTAAAAAAGAAGGTTTAGTCAAAAACCTAATCTGTATAATTCCTGGGTAAAGAACAATCTCCTATTCCTTTCTCTCTTCAAGAACAGAGGAGTGTAACTAATCCAGAGAAGATCATCCTGGGTGCATGTAAACCAGCATTTTCTCAGGGTCAAAAGTTATCACTCAACTTTCAAAAATAAAACTTAGGTCAAAACTGAAGCGTTTTTCACTGAGACTGATGGTCTCTGCTTGGAACCACCTGGAAGCAGACTGTTGTGTTCTCCAAAGAGGCTGCAGTGACTGTGCAGTCCTCATGGATGAAAATGCACAGGTCCTTCCTCACGTTCTAATGGGCATTAATTGGTTCTTTATGATAAAACTTCATTTGCTGAGATTTATGACCTGGTTTTCCTCTCTGGATTAAACTACATTTCTGTCCCACTGTTGTGGCCTATCCGCTGAACTGTGGTGACATGGTCTGCTTGCATATGAAACATCCAGATTTTAACAAATACATAAACAAGAGCACAATACTGTAGAGATTTGGTTCATTGTATTGCATTCATTATATTGAAAAAGTTAAATGTCAGATTATTATAATAAGAGGTCAATTTCAAGTGAGGAGGAGCTTGTTAGAAGATACACAGCATCTATGAGTTTATACTTTAGAACAACTCACCCACAGAAGATGGAAATTTAGACAGAATGTCAATGGAGTTATTGGAAAATTGAACAAAACTGGATTGCTGTGTTGGTAAGAAATTGACTGTTCAAGAGCTAAAATTATGCCAAATTTCTGATGGCCCTGTTCAACAAAGGTTGATACTAAAAGGTGTGACCTTTAGCTCATTACTTAATTCATAGCAAAATGAATCCATGGCACTTCGGGTGTGCTTTAATACAACTTTTTCCATGTGAATTTTAAAACTCATATCTGTGTACCCTGCCCTGATTCAATGACAAATCTATTAGACTTGCTTGCACTAAAGAGATCCTTATTTGGAGGGTCTGTGTCAGTGGAATGACTATTCATGGCACAAGTGTGACTAATGATATCAAAATTTGGGCTATAATGAGGATGCCACCATGGAGGTCATTGAACACTTATTGGTTCTGTTGGCTGCTGTTGGTGTGTTACCCCAGAAGGCCATAAATGGTGGTGGGAATTCTCGCAATACATTTTAAAATAAATGTGCCTTGAATTTGCAGTACTAATTTGGGTATTTGCACTGAGGATTTGTAGGAGCAACTCCATCTCGATTTTATTCCTTTTTGGCTGTATGGGATCGGGAAGTTAGCCAGAGACGCGGATTTCTCCTTAAATCACAAACTATTAGCTTAAATTGAAACCAGTTATCTAGGCTAACTCTTACAATTCCTCATTCTGAGGAAAGCCAGAGAGATTAAAGACTGCACAATTCTAATTTAAATAGTATGAGTTTTGCTGCAACAATCAGAAGAAAAACTGTGGGAAGGATTGAAAATTTCTGAGCTCCTGACGATAAATATGAGAACCTGGAGTCAAAGTATCATTAAAAAGGTAGTAGGCATGGTGTTTTATTACAAACTGTTTTACATTCATCATATTTCATCACTTATTTCAGTGTACCAAGCACTAATAGAAACATTCAGGGCACTTTTAACTGCAGGATGTGATTTATGGCTAAAGATTTTAAAGTGATTGAGCTGCAAAGATTTGGGTGAGGATCTCTTAACACCACCAGCCTAAGGGATATCTCCTGTGGTATAATCCCTTTTATGGAGATGGATGGTGGAGGAGGAAGAGTTTGAATTCTTCAGACAAAGCAGCGTGTGCTTAATTTGGCCATGCTGTGGTTCAGAGATGGAGATAGAACCATCACCAAAGCCCACTGGTGGAGTGAGGGCCTGTGCTGAGCCAAAGCACAAAGCACCCCATCAGGATTGTCTCTTAGCCAGGCCCCCTCAGGACCCATGAATGCCTGACAAGTCGTGTGCAGAGGGGGCACTCACGCTAACAGAGTTATTTTTGGGGTGTCTGTGGGGAAGATTNGACAAAAAACAAAACCAGATGTCCTTTGAATACTTTCCACCTACTCTCATGTGGTTTTGCTGTTGTCATGGAAATTTCTGTGAGAAAGACAGTCATAATTAAAGGAGTTGTAGTTTAAATTGTAGCCTCAGGTGAGAAATTTCTTCTGTGTTTCAGGCAGCTAAATATCTTCTCTGGAGTCTATTCTGATTCTGGGGCAGCAACTAGATTAGGTTTCAAAACTGGGACACAGAGAAAAGCATGTTTTTTCTCTAGTTCAGGGCCTGTGGTAGAATTGTGAGCTTTTCCATTATACTGGACACTTATCCAGCCTTGGATTGTGTGACATCATGCAGGGTTAAGTTCTCAAGAGGATTGCTGTTCAGCCAGTGGATCTGCACAGAATAGACTCAAGACATTCAGGAAAATTTAGTTAAATCATTGCTAATGTGCATCAAAAGGAATCAATTGACTTGTTCTTACATGCAAGAAGAAAAAGACTTCTTCATCTTGTCCAGCATCCTACTTTAAAGTTGAACCATGCTGCTTAGATATTTAGTGGTTTTCCAGCCCTGCAGAGTGGTTTTGGTAATTAGTGACTGTTAAGGATACCTCATTATTATCCTGGTGTGTCAGAGAACCAGGCCTGAACAGCAGAGAAAGAGAAGAGGGGGATGTGGAAGTTCTTGGTCCTGAAGGCACAAGAGTAAATATTTAATTCCTCGAAGTGGTCATGGTATTCCTGCTCCTTTGCTAGCTTGACTGTGTCCTAGGAAAGAAGTTTTGAACAGATTCCAAGTTTTTGAGGAAAAGAAAGTTGTGGTGGCAATGTCTCATAACTGCCTGGGCTTTGACTTGCTGGCTGTGTCCAGGAGAAGGAGCAGTAACCGCAGCTTACAGGTACAGGTGAGAAAATGCCCTTAAAATGCTTTATATAGCATCAGAAAAGATGGCATTTTGCCACTCTTAGCCTTCTTTTGTCTCTGACCCAGGGCACCCTCATCTGCAGCTGTAGCCACAGAATCCAGGAGCTCTAACACTCCCAAAGGGACATCTCTGCTTGATGAGTTTGGTGATTTGGTGTGTTCCAACTCTCAGAAACGAATGAATAGGTCTGGAGCTCACCACAGGCACATTATGCTTAAAAAAAAAGAAGAAAAAAAAAAAGGAGCTCCCAAATTCTTAGTGGGAGATAGTGTTTCTTCTCCTCAAACAAAACTATCACCGAAGAACTAAAATGAAAAGGCACTGGAAAGTTTTTGTCTTGGCTTTGCTTTGATTTTTGTGGTTTTTTATTTTAAATTGTGACAGCTAAGCATTTCCTCCCATGGGAATTATTGAATTATTAGCTTTTCACATTATTGATATCTCTCTGCATTTTCTAATGTCTGGCTTTGGATGTCAGTGAAGGTTGTAGAATCTGAGCACACACCCACAAGGTAAAACTCATGATCACCAAATTCCAGATGGGACAGTAATAATCACAGAATCATAGAATCATTAAGGCTAGATGAGAAAACTTTTGAGATCAGTGAGTCCAGCCATCATCCAGCACCACCACCCCACAGGTTGTGTGTTGACCCCTGGCTTTGGTTCTAGCCTTTGGTTCTGCCTTTCTTCTCACCTTGCTTTTAAGTTGTGAGATTCATGACATTCACTTCTACCAACGTGCCCAACTCACCGAGACACCTCCTGAGGACCGAAAGTGAATCAAAGCAATGAAACTTGCTATAAAATCAGCTGATAAGATCTGCAGAACTGATTCTTGTAGAACTTAAACTTTTTCCTGAGGGATTGTAGGTGAATCAGCTTTTGTCTTCAAGAGAAATATCTGACTTCTTCATCTGCCCCAATATTTTGGAAAGAGATGGAGAAAAGCCTGTCTTTCATCAGGTATCTCTTTTGACCAAACAAAACAAACATGTGTAAGAGGAAAATCCTGGGGATTCTTAGAGTGCTGTGGCCACTGAGGCTGCTCCATCTGCCTGAAGTTTGGTTTGGAACAGGAGCCAGCAATAGTGCACATTACATTATTGTCTGCAGCCTAAACACTGTCACGTTTTCCACCCCAGCCCCTGGTGCTGTAGAACTGGTTTTTCTTCATCTTCTGGCCTAAGCCCTGGGCTTTGCCTGCACAGTATTGCTGAGTTACTCAGGGTGTGCTCCAGCTATAAAAACAAAGCACATGGCTGTTTAACACACACACAATTGAATTTGCCCAGCCTGGTGTTGGTGGCTACGTCATTTGTTTGTTGAGCAGATGGCTTTTCCCTCTTAATTTCCTTGTTTCCAGTGTTTTGGCTGGGAAATTGAGGGTCTTCCAGTCATCTCAATAAAAACGCTGTAAGAGTGCGGCGGGATCAGTCCTCCTGTTGAATATGGAAGCTATTGTTCTTTCAAAAACGGGAGTAAATTGTAGGGACTGTATGGATTAAAGTAGTTTCATTAACTTTGGAATTACTTTTCTTGCTTTTTAAAAGAGGTTTCTATGCAAGGCTGGAGTCCTTTTCTCTTAGATACTTTGAAGGACTCAGGATGTTTCAGCCATGTGCTAGAAGTGAATGAGATCAAGAAACCCCAGGAAAACCCCCATTTTTAAAATTTTTTTTTAAGGTGGTTTGGTAAACTTACAGAAGCAGAACAAACTTTCAAGTGTTTCTCTATTCATAAATCAGGCCTTTATTAAACTCTTTCTTTTTTTTTCACATATCTTCCCAACAATTATTAAACACATTAAGTGCACATTTAATCAGAGAGAATTTTAATCTGTTTTCAAACTGGAGAGACAAATTGAGGAGTCATAGCTCCTAGAATAAATTACTGCTGTTTGCAATATGATTTTTGCCCATTGCTTGATTTTTTAAAAATAAGAATTGTGGAATCATAGAAAAATGCTCTCTAACTAGAGCAATTACAAGATGACATGTTTTAACATCTTTGCCCTTTATCTTATCACTAGCACTCCTGAAATAAATGCATATTTACTTGATATATGATGGAATTTTTCTGATTGCCCTGCTGCATTTTGCCTTCTTTGTGAGGTTATTGTCACAAATTCTTGAACATACCAATTAGGTGTCAAATACTTTGGACTTCACTCAGATTGTTTTGGTTAAGATGTTTTTTTTCCTTAAATATGTGGGGGTTTTCTTTTTGTTTTTAAATTATGTTGGTTTTGTTTGGCTTGTTTTTTTGTAAAACAGTCCTTGACAAAGATGGTATCTGTTTGACAACAGCTGATTTTAGGAGATGAACAAAATAAGTCAATGTGAGGTCAGTAGAATATATTCAATGCAGAGAAAGATATGACAGCCATTTTTTAAGTGTGCAGGATTATCACTATTGCAGATATGGGCAAACTCCAAACCAAATTTGAGGCAGACTTCTGCCTAGAAAGTGCAGCTTGGGTAAGTGAGTTCTCTGCAAAGCGAAGAACTCTTAAAGAAAAACCCTGTCTATTGAAATCTTACACTAAGACATAACCCTTCACTAAGTTTCTCTGCCTTAACTGAGTGCAGATGACAGCTCAGAGGAATAAATAGCACTAACTTTATTGATGTTGTGTACAAGCTCCATTTGGAGCTAGTGATCCAAATCACTTGATGGAAAAATAACTTTTCTAGTAGTCTTGCACTGTTTGCCCATTTTCCTGTGTATTCTATAAGTTTCTCTCAGAAGGAATGTTGTGCAATTGTCTGCAATTAGTTTTTTGTTACAGAGGTCACGACAATTAATTGTTCTTCTTCACTTTTCTCACTTCCTCATCTAACTGAGCTGATACCTGTTATATAATCACAATTAAATTGCATATTAACTACTGATTTTCATATACATCATGGCTGCTTTGACAGGATCAGTGAACAGTCTTCAGAGCAGAGAGGGCTGCTCTGGAGAGGCCTTTTTTTGCTCCCCTATTCCATGGTGCTGCTTTTGGGACAGGATTGTGGGATAACTGCATCCGTCACTCTGTGTTGGACGTGGCACCAGAGCTGGCAGGCAGATGCAGAAGGATGTGACAAAAATGCTCGTTATCTGTGTGGTCTGAAGATGTGAACAAACCATTCAGAGGACAAATGTCTCTTTGCTTCCCTTTTCTGTCCCTCTCCAACAGACACACTCTGCCCCTCTACCTCCAAGCTGGAAGCTGCACACAATGTGTGCAAAGCAAGTTACACTAAGGGATTGGTGCTACAGCTGTAACAACAAATCAGAGCCTGTACCTAGGAGGAAAAAGAAAGCTGGCACCTTGCCTCCTTTCACACTTGCATTCCTTTCAGTCCCCAAACAAGCGTAATATTGATGTGAATGAAAGTGCTCGGGGTGATGTAGTTTCTGTCTGCATTTTTCTGCGTTCCCTTCAGACTTGTGCAGGGGTAAGACAGATTACATGGCTGGCGTGGAAAAGTTGTGTTTTCCTGCAACAGTGGCTGCTGTGTCCTGAGCTGCTGTGGCTGAGGGAGGGCATTGCTGTCTTGTAATAAATATTTTGAATTTGCGCTGCTGGTTTGAGCACACTCATTTTAAATCTGGTTGGTTTCATCTGAAGTCTAAGCAAAAACTGGAAAAGGGTCAATTTACTGCTTCATTCCCAAGACATGAACATGAGAGGCTTGACTTTAGAGTGTTTGGGTGAATGAGTCAAACCAAGACAATGGTGATTTACCTTGGAAGCAAAATATTAGATGTGCTATTTGCTTTGTTTTAATTTCCAACTGGATGCCTATTACTTACAAACTGTTATTTCTTGGAAGCTGAACTATACTATCAACATTCTAGACTAATTCAGCTTCTCCACACAAAGAAGGCTTTGTGCTTGCAACCTGTCTTGTGCGTTTCCTCGCATTTGTTTCCACATGGGGCCAGATGAAAACTGATGGAAATCCGACATTAGAAGCTGCTTGAGAGCAGCCAGTGAAGAATATTTTCTATTTTGTGTGTGTTTGAACTGAGATTCTAGCAATGAAGGGCCAGGTAGGAGGATTGAAGAAGTAGAAGATTTGCTTTATGGAAAAAGCAAATTCCGATAGAGTGGATTTAATTAACTCAGTTGAGCTCCAAAATCTACTCTAGCAGGGGCCATATTGTAGCCTCAGGGCAGCTATTGCCCCTGCTAGAGACCAAGGAAGGGACACAGTGTCCAACCACAGTGTACTTCACAGCATCAAGTTTGCTTATAAATGCTCATGCTTTGTGGCAATTTAACTTTCAAATTCAAGCATGGAACACTTGATTTACAACTATCTGATTCTTTTTCTTTTTAAGGGAAAAAAATACTCATGATCTGGGGAAAAGGTCCCAACCTTGCGGGACTTTGGGGCGGGAATTGATTGATGGTGGAACACACTACTCAGTATTTGTTATTTTTTCCTGTTTCCTCCTCCAGATGAAGTGGTCCATGTCTCAGCCCCCCAGAAGTTCACCTTCGAGGAGGCTAGGGAGCTGTGTGAGGAGCGAGGTGGCGTCCTGGCTTCCGTGGGTAACCTCTATGTGGCCTGGAGGAACGGCTTTGACCAGTGTGACTACGGCTGGCTGGCGGACGGCAGCGTCCGGTACCCGGCCTCTGTGGCGCGGCCCCAGTGCGGTGGAGGTTTACTTGGGGTGAGAACCCTGTATCGCTATGAGAACCAAACAGGCTTCCCTTACCCCGATAGCAAGTTTGATGCCTACTGCTATGAACGTAAGCATTCATTATTTTTTGGTTTTTGCGGTCGCGATTTCCAGCGTGAGAAGCGGTTTCTTTATCGCGCGTTTCAGTTCGGTTCTCACAGTGTATGCGCGGGGGTTCTTTAGAAACTAAAATGGATGTCTTAAAGTAACACTGGCAGGTGAAGACAAGCGGAGTTTTAAGGTAAGATTTCAGCCTGAGCAGTGTTTTGAGTCTGTGGGTGCTCCATATTTTGGTGCCTGAGTGCACCTTGGTACCTTTGCATCTTGTCAATGGACACAAGGCAGACATTCCAAGCCCACTTGGGCATGTCACCTTCTCCAGGTGACTCTGCCTTGGCAGGGAGCTGGACTAGATGATCTCCAGAGCTCCTTTCCAACCACATCTATTCTGTGGTTCTGTGATAAATGTCCTAAAGGTGAGCAATGGATATTCTGTCTCCAATGTCGGCAGTGACAGAAGCTGTTCACAGGCTGCGTACATGGCTGGCCACTATCAGGTTCCTCAGACGCCAGTAATTTGGGGGCTATCTCTGGATCCCAGGCATGTTGTCCCATCACATTCTTTCTTTCCTACTCAGTGTTTCATGGGCCTGTGTGTGGTCTAAATTGCCTTTCTTACTGCTGCTTGTTTCCTTCCTGGTGTTTTCACAGGCACTTCAGGCGCTTGCCACATTCATGTGGTAGGACTTCACCAATCCTTCACACCTGTCCACTTTCTTTTGGGGTCAAATATTGCCCTGTAACCTCATCTATCTTCAGTGCCAGCTGTCTGGCTCTGCTTTTATGGTGCAGCCTCTCCTTGCATAGGTTCCTGCTGTCCCAAAAGGTTCACCAGTTTCCCAGCTGAATATCCTGATTCCCTGAGACTTACAGCCTCAGCACAGGGGAAGTTGGACAGCTCAACTATTTCCCTGCAGGCCTCCCTATCCAAGGAAGTTCCTTGTTTCAAATAGCACGACTGACATTAACGTTGAGTTAAAAGTTCAGAACTTGATCATTAGCTATGAATATTTAGGTTTTTTGGACTCAATCCAGTGACTGTAACTCAGAACTTCTTGAAATGTGCAATTTGTACTGTCTCCATTTTTGTGGATGATGAACTTACTGCAGCTGCAGATCTTTCCATCTCAGGCACTGAAGACCCATTTATGAGCAAATCTTACTCTTTGAGAACAAATCCCAACATCTGCTGCAACATTATGGTCTGGCTGTTCTCAGACAGTGTTGGTTTGTTGTTTTAATTTTCCTTTATAGTTTGTGACTATGATGTTCCAAAGCTTTGCATGTGGAAATAGTCCTAATGGAACTGCTTACAGGAAATAGGACTTAAGTTCAGGAGTCTGTGCTCTAATCTGCAGAGCAGCTTTTTGTCATATCACTCCTTCTGTTCCTATTCTAAATTGTTTATGACCTGTTTTAAGTGTTGTGGATAAAAACGACTTTAATGAGGGTGCATTTCATAAGTCCCTCTAAAAGACTGGGGTAAGAACTGAACATTTTGCCTGTAATCTGGTCTTTAGTTAGGACAAATTCCAACCTGCTGTTTGTTTTTGTGAATTTCGCCGCTTTCAAGCAAGATGTGCCTTTACAATGTTCTTTCCAGAAGTTTTAGTTAGCATAGTTTGTGGTAACATACCATTTGTTCTAAAAGTGACCATGGTAGGTATTGAGTTGTTGCCTTTTATATAAAGGCTTTTCCTGCAATGTCTTGCCCTTGGTATATAAAGAATAAATATTTCATCACTTTGCAACCCAGGAATAGACAATTCAGGGCTATTAAACTTTTTACAAGAGAAAATAAGACTAAACAGAACCAAAACAATTTGGTAGAGACAGAGCGGCTCTCTAGCACTTTTAATTACAAACAACAGAATATCAGAATTAATTAAACTCTGCTGGCTAGAGGACTCAGGTTTTGCCAGATCCATCTGGCTTTGTGTAGGGAAATGAAGGGGTGTCATGCTGTACCCTCCTTCAGGGTGCCATAAATTTCAGAAGTTACTGAAAGCTCTCTCCCCCTCTCAGAAGGTGCTTGGGATCTCACAGGAACCAGCTGTGACTCCTCACTGCTTTTGCTAAAAGATTTATGCAAGTGGTGAGTAATGAGATTCCCTGCCCAGCATCTTGGTCCTCCACATCTCCAGCAGCTGCCTGGTGCAGTGGCTTTAGAGTGAGTCACTCTCTCCCACTGGGGCCTTGGAGCCAGTCCCTTCTTTGGGGCAGAAAAAGGGAGAGGATAAAAAAAAAAAAGCCAAGAAAAAAGACGGCTCTGCATGTCAGAGCAGAAGGCTTGAATTTAAGCCCTTTGTTTCAAATCATCTTTTGTCTGGAAGTTTCTTCCGAAATTTCCCATTATCTCAGTTTCAAAGTTTCAGTCCATCACAAAACCCGCTGTCCCCCAGCTCTGCTTGCTTTGGGTTTGACATTAAGCTTTCACACAGTGATTCCCACAGTGCCTGACAACAAAACTGTTCTGCCAGGACCTGGGCTCGCAGTGTACCCTAGCCCCCTGCTCTCACTGTGTGTCTCACACTGCATGGGTGTGTCTCCCTCCTCACCTGGACATACAAACACACCACAGCACACCTGTGCCAAACCAGGCAGCTGTTTCAGTCCTTGGGAAGACAAACTATGCATTTAAGAAAGGGAATATCTCCTTCTTCCTCCTTGCTCAGGCACTCCTGTTTCATGATTATGAGTCTCTCTACTGGAAAATCTCAAAATATTAATTGTAATTTGTGGTTTTATAAAACCTCAATCCATCTTTTGAGCATTTTGCTTGCTTTTAAAGAAGCATCATATCTATTGAAATACATGAAAAACACAGGGAGTAAATTCAATTTAAAAATGATATTCACTAGTTTCAGTAGAGCAGCCAACCTGGGCAACTTTTAAAGTACAGTTAAGTTCAGGATTTCAACTTCAGCAGTGTTATGGGTACAAAATTACATTGTATGAAGTGTCTTGACTTTATGAAAACAAGAGTGGCCCAGACTAATAATACATGATTTAAAATCAAAAAGTCTTGTTAAAAACCCCTGAAACTTTCTCCCCTTTGATCACAAGTGCTTTTCACTCTTCAAAAACCACATGGGTCTTAGTTTCTGAAACATTATCTGTGTGTTTCGTTTCATGCCTCCAAGGCTTTTGCCAGACCTTTTCTTTCTTTTTTTTTCTTTTTTTTGCCTCTGAGAGATACCTAATCATGCATCTGATGGGGCTTGAAAAGGTTTCAGGTTAGACACATGATTAAGTATTTGCAGCTCCTTGGAGGCCATCATCAGAGGGAAAGTTTTTGAAGTGTTAACATATAGAACTTATATTAACGTGTTTAAATTAAAAAAAGAAAGAAAAAGAACAGCTGCTGCTGAGCACTTATGCTAATTTGTAAGAGATGGAAACATTTTATTGTTAAGAAAATCCTTTTAATAGATACATATTTAATAATTAGTTCTTGCAGAGAGCTACAGGGGATTTATTTAATCCTGTACTTCAGACTTCCAGTCTCTCCAGGCCTAGTTCACTGGACTTCATAGAATTCTTGTCACAGACTTCAGCTGACTTTGGATGGGCCTTTTTATCCCACAGCATCTGTAGAACAAATTTCACTCCAGAAATGCACTAATCAAGATGCATTCAGGTTTTTAACTTATATACCTGCAACAAAGCTGAACTTGATGAGCTTCATACACAGAGGTGGTTGAATTTTTTGAGACATAAATCTCCTTTTTGCTGAGAAACACTGATTTATTAAAGATGAATTCTTTCAGAGACTGGTATGGGTTTTGACAAATCTTTCAGCAAAACATTTTTTACTTGACTCAAAACACGTGTTGACCATTTCACTCTGGATTTGTCCATTCTCTTTCCCATTTTCCTCTCTGATTTTGACTTTGTTTCATGCACCTTTATTGCTTCTCTTCTGTTATACCACTTTGGTTTGGCACCGCGATTTGATTTCAGCTGGGGATTGGAAAATTCTTGTTCTGGGATGGTGTTGCCATGTGTGTTCTTCAGGAATGGAGTCCGTGCTGCTTTGATTGTTTCAACACCCATTGAGAGCCAAGCCCGCCACTGCTTGGGGCTGAGGGCCTCTTGCTTTGATACTTCATCCATCTAAAGCTCAAAATCAGAGCACGATTTTGTAGAAGAAATATAGAAAATTATGACCTTCACAGAGTTTTGAGGCACCCTACGACATGAGCCACCACGATGGCAGGCTCAGCCTCAGGAAGCATCCACAAGCACCTCTTGTCCAGCAGCAGGAAGGATAAAGGCTTTTAGGCACGGCTCAAAAGCTGGCAGGAGAGACGTTGTCTTCCCCTTCTGCTGCATGTGACTTAGCTTGGAAAACCTTGAATAGCTGGGCAGCTCTGTCCTTCTCCACAGCAACCGTCAGTAGCTGCATGTCCCAGCTATTTCCTGGATGAGGGAATTATTTCCAGCCTGATGTCAGGGGCTGTGCTACAGGAGGTCTGTGGATTTCTGATCAGTTTGGAAATGGATGCAGAATAAGGAAGACATAGGGTGTGGCGATGCACGAGGAGCAAAACTGTCAATCTGAAGGGAAAAAAAAAAACAAAAAGAAATTTATCTGAGAAGAAGCACAGTACAGTGCTGGGCATAATAAACACAGTGTGCTCCAACATTTCAGAGTCCAGTAGCAGAATTGGGCAGGCAGGGATCCCAAGGTCAGGGCACTGACCACAGGGTGTGCAGAGCTGCTGGCTCTGCTCAGGCTGCCTCTCTGTGAAGATGAAGAAAGAGATTACTCCCCAGAAAACTGTCCTCCAGCCTTTTATTATTTTCTTAAGAAAGTAGATTTATGTTCTTCTCTCAAATATGCCATTTATCAAGACCTGCACAGCTGCAAAGATCCCCAGTGATTTCTTGGCCCAGGTGCGGCTGTAGTAAATCCCTGCCTCTTTCTACTGGGCTCACGGTGACCGGCACACTGACAGCTCCTTGCAGCTTCCTCACCCCTCTCTGCCTCAGGGATGTGAGAGCTCAATCAGGCCACACCGTAAACTGCAAGAAGGTCTCAATCCACTCCAAATCAATGTGCTGTACATCTCAGCAGTATCTCACCTTGAGAAAGAGGGGAAGGATGTGGTGGCTGAGTGCAGCTCAACCTTTTAAATGTTGTGTAAAGTAGGAAAAGAGATTTGTCAACCTGACTGATGTATAAGTACCTGTTTGGAGCACCATGAGCTGCTGGGGAAGAGATGCTTTTTTTGCCTGAGTAAGTGAAACTTGCATTTACCTGAGTGATTTAAAAGCGGATGCTTTAGGAACAACCTGTAAGTGCAGACATTGAGTCAAGAGGGAGAGAGGAAAGAGAAAAAGACACAATTGGAGGCATTTTCCTTTCATTGCCTCAGATCACTGGATGGGTCAGGTAACAAAAACAGGATCAGGAGCAACTCTGTGAAGTGGAAGGTCTACCCCTTTAAGTGTTCAAGTTTAGAAAACATGAATTGATTTTGGTCTTTGTCCTTTGCTCCGTTACTGCTGTGGGGTCTGGGTATCACACACCGCACACAGGGGTGATTTCCCTCCTTTCACACCAGGCAGGGGGAGCAGAGCACCAAGAATTCTGCTGTCAGTTCTTACCCAAGTGACAATCTCAGCCCTTTTTGTTCTTCAGTTGTTTTCTGCAGTCACAAAGCAAAGATTATTGCTTTTATTTGGTGCTGGGTTCCAGATTTAATTAGGAAGAGCTGACTCAAAAAGCTTGCTCGTTTTTGGTTTTTTTTGTTAGGTTTTTTTTTTGTCCCGGTTGGCAGTTTCATAATAAATAATGTGGAAAGAGAAATGCTTTTTGCTATTATTCTTTTGTGGATAGATTGGCAGGTTATAATTCGTTCATAGAACTACACTTACATGTGGGGAAACCAGGAGATAACATAATGTATCTTTCCCCCTTCAACCATCTGACTTCAGAAGTTATGAAATACCAAGTGGTTTTACTTAAGTGTGTTTGTGTTCACAGAGCTACAAGAGCTGCTGCTTCTGCTGTTTTGTTAGCTGGAAGAAAAGACCTTGGGCAGTGGTGTGAAGAGGATGCAAAACTTTTCCTTATAAGTTTTTCTTGCAAATAAGACAGACTGTTAGCTTTCAAATTTCTGGGTTTTTTTTAAGAATCCCGTTGGTTTTCTCTGATATGGCACATGCTTTGTAAGCAGGAATGGATCCTGCATTTAGATTTTCATATTTTTCTCATTACGTATAGCTTTTGATTTCGATGTCAAAACAGAGCGTAGGTGAGTGGGAGTATACACCTGGAGTTACAGAGAAATTCTTACAGCTGCACTGTCAGATTTTGAATTCTGCTACCAAAAGTCCCATTATTTATGAACAAAATCCCACATCATCTGTGCACCACTGGTTCTGGAAAGGCGTGAATGAGCAGGTACTGGATCAGTGCCATGATCAGAGGTTTCTTGCTCAGTCTGTAATTTTTTTCCTTTTTTTTTTTTTTTTTCT
>VYXF01010955.1:37175-66954 GCA_013397295.1 Polioptila caerulea
TTTCAGGATTTTTTTTTTATCCGCTAAAATGTGTTTGCAATCCTGAATGATGTGAGTGAAAAAACTTACATATAATTGTTTTGACAAAGTAACTTTAGAGGCCTTCTAGTTGATTTTAACCAGCTCTGAATTGCACATAGTTTCCATGGGAGAAATCTGACTGTTTATTGATAAACTCTTAAAAAATATGTGCTCTACTTATAACACTCTATAAAGGTAATATTTATTGATTCAGTTATTAATATAAGCAAACCAAATACGCTTGGTGTTTTTTCAGGTTGGCATAATAAATGTGTACCTATTCTGTCAAGTCATTAGCAGATAATAAGTCATGAACAATAAATATCTGCATCCCAGGCATAAGTATGTGCACTCTTGGGACTTCCAAGCATTTCTTGGAAATTTGGAAGCTACCTAAGCAGTTGTGAGTAAGTGTACACAATTTCCCAGCAGTGATGAAGTAAAGTTACCATTTTTTTCCTCACAGATTTAAAAAATTTATCCACATTGCCCTCATTTCTGTCTAGCTCAGTTAAAGGGTATTAACATTTTTATATTTGTTCAGAGGGTGATTCTGATGGTCACTCAAAGTGTGGCAGCTGGGGCCTGAGTGTTTGTGTTGGCTGGGAAGCCAATTCCATCCACATTAAGGAAACTGATCCTGTGATTAGAAGGGAGAGATTCAGACTTTGCTGCCTCCTTTCCATTTTGCCATAAAAAAAAAAAAAAAAAGAAAAAAATAGCAATTGAGGAAAATTGGTGAATTCTTTGGTAGTGATTTAACAGCTACCAGTCAGCAGCACACATTGCTTTTGTGTATCCTTCATTTCCCAAGCTGTGAAGAAAAACTTGTGTGATTTAAACCAGCCCCATACAAGCAGAGAGGGGAGGAAAAAATGGCAAGAATTCATTGATTCTTGATTGTGTGAGCACTGTCTCACAGATTGAAAAAAGCAGCAGACGTCCACTGTAGGCTGTGGAACCCCCAACATAAAAATCTCTTTTGTTCAGGCTATGCTTTGCTTAGTGGGGTTTCAAGAACTTTACTCCTTCCTCAACTGAATGTTTTAACTTAAAACAAATAAACAAATATGTATATATGTAGCTAAATCTTTGTAAAACCACAAAAAGTTTTAATGTATGGTAGGGAAAAGAATCTGCTCCTTTTTTTTCTGCTGGCAAAGCACACCACCACTTCTAAACACAGCGACGTCATATTTTCTTGCCCTCACAATTTCCTTTTCACTTTCACTTCTCATTCATGAAAGCTGAAATATCAACCCTTTAACCTCATTTTCCTACTCTATAGCTCTACATGTTCTTCTAGAAATTTTGAGCAGTCATCCTCTGACCAGTCCCTCCTGCTTCAGGGTGAATCAAATGGGTCCCTTGGAAAGGTGGAATTTTCAAAGCTGAGTGAAAATGAGCAAATATTTATGTGACTTGCACATGCAGAATTCACATCTGCAGCTGTCAAAGGGGCACCTAATTAGCCATGGGTGTGTGAAAAAAGCCTGATTTGTCATGCATGCTGCTTATTCCTGAGTATAAGCTGTAAAATAATGTTACTGTTTTGATTTCTGTGTGTGAGAAGAGACTTATTTGATCTATTACATGCTAAGCCAGATTTTATTTTGCAAGAAGTTCTAGATGTAGTCATGTCTGTCTGATAAACAGTGAGTCCTCATAAGCACAGACTGTTAAATGTATTCTTCATATATTTATTGTGATTTAAAAGCTATATTTTGCTCTCTATTTGCATCCTTATAAGGCTTTTGACTCTTAGTCCCTTAGCAGTTGACAGCATTGATTTAAGACATTCACATCTTCCACCCATCTGCTCCTGTTGCCCTTCTGAAGATTACTGACCTGGAAAAACTGGCAGAAGGGAAGATGGTTTCAACCTGGGCTTTTCTCGAGGAACAATTCTTTCTAAGCACACGCTTTTTCTAGGAATCTAGAATCTGCTGACACACCTCGCCATGTTGGCACACATTTCCTGCTCAGATGGCGTGGAAATATGGGCTAAAAGGAGTAGACAAGCAGCAAGGCCACCACATTGTTTAAAACATCACAGTTTGCTTCACTGGAAGGACCTTTCTTTGTGCCTCCTGTTCATCTAGGATAGCAACTCCCTTACCTTTCCCATCATCCATAGGGTTCAACACTTTGCCTTTGCATGTTCAGCACTCCCATGGAAGCATTTCTGTGTGTGGAGGAGTTTCAGACATGCATCTTTGAAGTGTTTTCCAAAGATCAACATCATTTTAGTAGTATTAAGTTTATGATCTTATGGTTCAACATGCTCACCTTTCCCCACAATAAATTTCTCCCGGCATAATTTAAAGGCAGGGCAGCAGCAGCATTTTCTGGTGGCATGCTTGATCCTGCTGCTTGAGCACACTCACTGCAGTGAGGATTCCTTTTTGCAGTTTGTAATTATGTGCTGAGAATAAACTAAAGCATTGTTTCACTCCCTTTATACACCTGAGTTGGATGCTGCATCAAGCTTTGAAGAAAATCCACAGCTCTACTCCTTTGTGACATCTTGAAATAAGCTTTTATGTCCCCAGATCAGTACCTGGCTGGCTGATGGTTGCTCATGTGACACAAGGACTTCCAGGGGTAATTATATAAAGCACAAATATGAAGAATATTGCTACTTTTTTCACTTCATCTGACTTTACGTTAGGCGTTCTGCAGCTTTACAGTGTGTTATTGCATGTCATTCAATGCTCTAAAGAACTACCTAAAGCCTTTGAACTTGACACTTATTTTTCAGCGTGGCATTTAGTTTTTTGTCAGGAACATTCAAACTAATGAATTGAAGCAACTTCTGTACTGACTGTGCCTTTTTTTTTTTTTGTTTTGTTTCTTTTAAGCTAAAAAAGTCACAACAGAGCCCACGACTGTTGAGCCTGTGACCTCCCTGAGAACTGACAGCGTGAAATCGTCTCCCGCTGGAGCTCCTCTGGAGCCTCCCATCTCTGAGACTCCTCTTACTGAAGTGCCTGCCACCCAAACAATTTCTTTGGAGGAAACAACCCCAGAGTCTGAAGAAGATGCAGACGTGACTACTGATGTGGCTGAGGAGAAAAGGGAGATGGAGGTGCTCATGGAGAACATTCCGTTAACCACCCTTCTACCTCAGACTGTCACCGATGGAGAAATATTCACTTATGACACCCTGGGAAGGACTGAATACGATATCTCTCCCAGTATAACAGACACCAAGGCCCCAGATTTGGAACTGGATCACACTTACTCTGAAGCAGAGTTGCCCGAGGAACAAGGTAGGTCTGAAAGCATTGAGGACGCTTTCTTGACCTCTGTAATTTTTCAGGATAGCACAGCTGTAGCTAAGAGTTCCACTGGTTTTTGGGAAGATGCTGAAACGGGAGAGGCACAAACGCATGATGCTGATAATCAGACTGAACAAATAGAAGTGGGTCCCCTGAGGACAGCTACAGATAGCTTCTTACAGACTTCTCAGAGAGAGGCTGCCAGGACAGGGACCTCAGATTCATTAACAAAAAAGGGTGTGTCTCAGAGTGCCCACCTCACAAATGCACCCACAAAAAAAGCAATGGAGGCAAAATCTGATGAGAAATTTGCAACTGTTTTAATCCCTAAAGCTTTGCTCACCGATGAGTCTGCAGAGAGGGAGGGCAGTGAGAGTATGCATACTGCTGGGCCTGGCACAGGTTCTGGGGGGGCTGCTGGTCATGCCCCAGGATCAAAAGTGCCTGCTGCATCAGAGACACTCCTAGATGAGCAAACAGTAACCACTGGACAGTTTTCTGCAGTGAAAGAGTCTACACCATGGGTTAAATTTAGCTCTGCGACAGTGTTTGACAGCGAGGCCTTGGCTCAAGAGAGCAGAGAGGACCTGAGGGTTGTGCAGCCCACCCTGTTGTCTGGAGCACCTATATCCTTTTCTGTGTCATCTGCTGATCAAACAGAATTGGAGGCCACCTCAGGAAGCACTGATTCCCTGCCAAGCTTTGGAGAAGGCACCCTGTCTCTTATCCTGTCATCTCAGCAGATGGAAGCATCAGCTGTCTTAGAGGAGCAGGAGAAAATAAAACAGCCAGAAATGAGGACAACAGATATGAAGGTCCCTCATTCCACAGCCACAATTCCTCCTTGTGTTATGGCAGAATCTGAGGGATGTTCTGCAAGGGAGAAGATCACACAGGCCCCTCCAGGTTCTGACACACGGCTGCCAGCAGATAAAGAGGAGGGATATATGACAGAAGAGTCGTCTCACACTGGAAGAGTGATTGAGTTTGCTGCAGAGGATGAATTCTCTGGATTGGAGCCTACATCATTTCCAGAGCACATTGTGGAATCCACAATGCATCCACGAGCTACACTTTCAGCAGCTACAGGTGCAACTCAGACAAGCAGGGAGCCAGCAGAGACCACAAGGGATGAGGAAGTTGTATCAGCTGATTTTGGTCAGAGTGGAGACACAACAAGTGTATCCCACATGAGCATCTCCTTGGATTTGGAACTGACCACAGTATCCAAAATACCAGTGGAAGAAAGTAGTGCAACCTTAGGGTCTTTTAGTTCCTCAAGTGTAACTGTATTGCCAAGTGCTGTGCCCACAGCTGTGGGGGTAACTGTGCATGAAGGAGATGAGACATCAGGGACAAAGGGAGCTATTAAATTTACAGATGTAGAAAAGGTAGATACTGCAGTTCCACAGGAGTATGATGCTTCCCTAGTTCCAGTTACTGTAGAGAGTGAGGTTACTAGAGATATGCCAATTACTGATCAGACTCCTTTTGATGATATCTTTCATACAGAAGCAACAGAAACAACTGCAAAACATACCAAGGTGTTCCCAGAACTCTCCACACTGGACCAAGGTTTGGAACCAAGAACTGCCACAGAGCCCATGCTTTCTGTGACCTCTGCCCACACACGTGAACCAGGGATGACACCTGGATCTGAATGGCCTCAAACAGCTGTTCAGGAGAGGCAGGATGAGACAGGATCAGCTTATGATGAGACGTACCCTACCACAGAGGGAGCTGCGCCTGCAGTGACATTCACAGACCACAGAGGAGTTCTGGGACCTGAGGAGACCAGCACCTGGCTGCGCCCCATGGTGACTCTGACAGCTGAAACTGCTCCTGACCGGAGTGAGGAGGTCACTGAGGTGATGCCCATTACTGCTGGAACTAAAGCAAAGACACAGGACAGCCCAGGAGCCCCCACCAGGGAGCAAGAGGAGGCAGTGAGTTGGGATTCTGTGCCACCCTCCCATACAATGGCAGCAGGACGTTCCACTGTGGAAAGTGTTGCTGACCTAACCCTGGGAGCTTCTCCAAGCCAGGCTACGGAAGGTTCAGGAATGACTACAGAACCTGAGGAAACCAGGACAGCTGTATTTGCAGCTACTGCAACAGATAAGGCAACAATTCTCAGCAGCATGACAACACCTTCCATTGGTGCTGTAGACAAAATTCAGCCTACATCTACAACTAAGCCTTTTGTCACCCAAAAGTCTCCACGCATCATCCCTGAGGAAGAAGAGGAGGTAACAAGCCATGACATCATCATAATTGATGAATCTGTTTCTCCCAGCAAAGCCACTGCTGAGGATGATCTGCCAGGAAAGATGCTAGAGCCAGAAATTGATAAGGAATATTTCACAGCATCAACTGCCACGGCAGTGGCACGACCTACTGCTCCACCCCAAGTGAAGGAGGCCACAGAGGCCTTACAACCTCAGGAAGTGTCTCCTTCTACTTCACATCCTGATAATGACATAAGATTGTATGTTATTCAAATCACAGGCAATGACACAGGTAAGATTTTGCCTTTTAGACCTTCAGTCCATCAGAGTGGACAGCTGGTCCATGACAAACAGGTGTGCTTTAGAATATGCTGGAGATGTTTCTTGGATCACTGAAGGATGCAAAGTACCAGTTTTGTCTAGACAGCAACTTGCTGAATATTGGTAGGTCTGTTTTTCTGTCCATTAAAAGCCCCTCAGAAATGTGTTTTGTATATACTGTGTGGTAAGAATGATTTCCACGTAAGAATGAATATGAAACTGTTTTATTTCTTTTTAAAAGTCATGATGGCTACAGTCCAGTTTTCTTTTTTAATGTTGTCAAGTCACTGATTTAACTCCAGCTGTCTGTGAAACAAGCATTTTAATTTCACAGCTTCCATTCCATGCATTACTAGCCCTAAATGAAGCACTAGATTATTTTAACATTCCATTGGTCTGTAGCAATTAACAATGCCATGTACAGTGTAGTCAGCTAAAAAATGATTAAAGCACTCTACTGCCTCCTATGATTGGGAGGAATGTTTTTTTTTTTTTTTTTCATGTTTTTTAATAGAATATCATAGCATTTAAAAAATATATCTTAGAGAATATGTGGTGCAAATTGATGCAATGTTTAATTCTGCCTAATTTTTTAGCTGATGGTTCTGTACATGTGTATGTAGCTTCAATTCCATGGGTATCCAGAACAGAAACTCCTAAAGTAGCAAAGAACTGTTGGGGTTGATGATGAATATGTCTCCATAATGCAAACATTGAAGGATATGACATTTTACATTAAAGAAGTCTGTCAACTATTATTTGTGGCAGTAAAACATTATATTTTAAAACAAAAAGTAAAGGAACTGACAAGCAGTACAAAGCATCGAATTTCCATTAGGTTCAATGTTTTATTGTGTTTAATTAACTTATGGTTGAATAATAATAATTTTTTTTTTGAAGGAACACAGTAAAAAATTGATTTCTTTTTTTTCTGTCTTATATACCTTAACTACATGTGTGGCTTTTGAATGGTTGTGTCAGAAACTGTTTTTTTTTTCTGGTTCTTGGCCATAACCTCCATGCCTCTGAAGAACCCATCCAGCAGAATTCATAATTTATCGGAGTCTTTTGGATGGTTTTGTCAGGTTTGTTCTTGGTAGGGTTCCATTCAAAAATCAAAAACCAGTTGTATTTTTTTCCTTGAGATGTGCCATATCCTGGTTTGACATTTCATGCCTTGGCTTGGTATCTTTTTCCACGTTATGCTTATTATCCTACTTTATATTTACAGGATGCAAATCTGCCCAAGTTATATCAATAGTAGCTTAGTCTTCTATTTCAGAAAATGATAATTCTGAAACTTTTGTTTCTGTAGTATATTATCATTATTTTTTCTTTGTATGTTTCCAGTGCCTTGAGTGTCTCCATTAAATGATAAAAGTCCAGTAAGTCAGAGCAGAAGGGTAATTTCTGAAGACAAGATTTAACCCATATATTAAGTCCTTTTGTACCTGTGGAAATTAACTTAGTTTGACTTAATAATGAGTAGCTGGACTAAATAATAGTGACCTTGTTTCTCCTCTTAGATTTTTGAGTTATGGTATGGTTTATTTCATACAGGAGAGTGGGTTTTGCTGGGCAGCTGCGTGTTCCAGGTAGACGAAAGAAGTAGGATGGTGTGGATGTAGGATTTCTCTGCATATACATCAAGAAGAGCCTTTTTTCTTTTTTTTTTTTTTTTTTTTTTTTTTTTTTTTTTTTTTTTTTTTTTTTTTTTTTTTTCCCAAAAAGGGGGGGGGTCTTTTTTTNNNAAATTTTCTTTAGGGTTTGTCTTCTTCATCTTCAAAAACTTTCAAAGCTGTGCATGCATTTCCCAGGTGCATAAGTGTCAGGGTGTTTGTAAGCAGACTTAAAGTTATAAATCTTTAAATATCTGTCTTTAAGAATTATTTAACCTGTGAGGAGAGAAAAAAAAGTTCATTTTCTTGAAGTATTATTAAATTTCTTCATATGGCACTGTCTGTGTTCTCTCTAAACACAGAAGGCCTCATCATGTGTCTAGTGCAAGGTTAAAAAGGAGTTTCCTTCATTTTTCTGTTTTCATCCCTGGCAGCGGGAATTCCTCCACTTAGCTATCCACAGACTAAAAGCACTCTCCCTACTTACCCTAAATTCAGCTAGAACTGCCAAAGATTTATTCTCTCTGAGGGTTTGGATTGATTTATTTTATTGCTGTAGAAATAAAAAACAATGTCTGAAAAATCCTGTCAGGCCCAGTTTTCCTTCATTGTTTCTTAGTCCATAAACTTTTCTTTGTGCTTAAGAAAATGTGTATAGGGAGTAATGAAGAGGAATGAATTTGGCAAATATTACCAACATATGCCCTTCACTAGGATGTAGTTTAACTTCTTATTCTATCACTCCTTACTTGAGAATTTATCCACTATCATAAAGAACTACATAAACTGTACCTCTGACTTTTTATTCTCAGCTGATTAGAAACTATAAATACAGTTTACATATTACATCTCTGATAAAACAAAGTTTTTTCCTCCTTTGACATGTTTTCAAGGTAATACAGCTTAGCATTTTTAGATAAAGTTAATCTGTGAGGTTTATAAACAAAGGCCTACACTGATTTTCAAGTCAAGAGTCCAGAAGTGCCTCCTAAGAAAGGACAGCTTGCTTACCAAAACCCTTAAAGAGTAACTGCTTCAAGTAGGAATAATAATGAGATGTTATATATAGATGGCGTTGTCTATAAACGAATATATTTTCCTCTTTGTGTTTGCAGAAGTGCTGGAACTATTTATGAGATTATTCTTTCCCCCTCATTCTTCACCTCCTTGTTATTCAGCTTTTGCCAGAAGCAACAGTTTAACAGTGAGGCAGGGCTCAGCAGAAATTCAGCACCATGTTTTGTTTCCTATCACTCAATTACAATAAAAACCTTGCTCTTACACAGCTGAATATTGCTCCCTGCAGCTCCATTTGCCATCCGCAGCATGGGCACAATAATATTTAAGTGCTCCATGGAGGTGCCATTAAGCTTTGTCAGGCAGGAGCAGTGTTTTACATCCCACATGGAAGAGAAAGGCTGTACTAAATACGCGAATTCTTGAGATTCTGAGATATTTTTTTAGCAGTCTCCATGAAGCAGGACAGAGAGCGTGTGGCAGTGGGAACAGCTGTGGCTCAGGAGAGCTCACCTGTGGCCAAGCACAGGTGGAAGGAGAAGCAGGAAGGATTCCTGGTGCCTTTCTCCTCCTTTTCAAACCCTCACCAGAGTGGCATCAACTTCTCTGAAGAGCTCTGAAGTCTTTGGGTTGGAATGTGCTGTTGATATATGGAATGTGTTATGGGCATATGGAGTAGAGGGAAATATCATTCTTCATTATTATTGCAGGCTCGAAAGGTGTTGGGTTAAATTCAGTTAAATAAAAGCGCAAGGATATTATTCTGTCTCATACACACATCCCCCTTAATACCAAGTAGCACAATATCTATAACTGGAAGGTGCTATTAAGTATTTTCATTTCTAAGACTTTACATTTATTAGGCCAAAAAAAGGTTCTCCCAGAGGACTTCTTTTCTTATCCTAGAGGTAAATAGCTTTACTCCTAGCTTTTAAAATGCATGCTAGCAGTCAATGAAAACTTTCACAAAGGAAGTTTACTTTTAGATTTAAAAAAACCAAACAAGGCAAAGAAACAGAAGTAATAATGGAGGCCTAGTGGAAGGTCAAGCTCAATTTAAATTCTGGAGGCTGTGTTCTAGGGCTGATAAAAAAGAACACAGAGCTGAACAGATAAAGCTGTTTATTTTTGTATGAATACAGCAGTTTTCATTGAGAAAATGTACAAACAATCCACATACTTCCATGTGGTCAAACATGAGGTAGGTGCACAAATTAATCTGGGTAATGAGACTATTTTTTTTCTGACATCCTATGGGCAGATCTAGGGGCAATGTTTCAATTCAGGAGGAAAATATCCTTGCACATGAGGAAACATCCCTTTTTACACTACAAAAAGGACCATGCACATGTTTCAGTACATAAGGGACCAGTGACCTTCATCCACTGGAGTGGAATCAGGAGCTTTTCCCTCAGAATCATGAGAATGAGGAAGCCAAATACCCCTGCAATGTGAGATGCTACCATGTGCACAGCTCCCATGGCATCAGATGGGACACAGGATTTTGTCTTTCCCTGCCAGGGTACAGAATTTGCCACTTTGTGCCCTGTTGTGTCCTCTCAGCTCTGATGTTTCCAAGTGAAGGGGGATACTGCTGGTGCTGGAAGGTCATGGATTAGCAGCTGGGAAAGAAAAGAAACCAAATCTAAAGGAACTTTTCAGCTCATAAAGCTTTTATGAGCTGAAAAATGCTTGTGGGGATGTTGTTTAACAGTGGTTGAAGGGATGCTGGAAACATAACTCCTGTCTGAATCAGGAGTAATTTGCACACCTGCGTTTTTTGGAGACATTTAAAAGTCTTTATTTAGTGAATATGTTTCAAAGAGCTTGTTGGACCCTGGGACTCACACCAGCTCTGTCTGGTTTCTTGTCCCCTCCAGCTTTGAAGAGAGCAAAATTGCAGAAACTTGTGCTTTGTAGATGTGGAATTTTATGGAAAGAGGTTACAAACCTTTGTGTTTCAACATGTAATTCTCTGACATGCATATTTCTGTCTTAGCAATCTGAGAGGGCATGTGAAATTTGAATGAAATGCAGAATGATAATGAGTCATAGTCATAAACCTTAACAAAGGAGGCAGAATAGAGTCTTTTCATGTCCATCTTAGGCCTTGCCTTAAAATTCATTTAATCTTGTTGTCTTCACAGCTCCTGGAGGGCTGTCAAAGATCGCCATGGCTCTCTTTAAGCCTGATTCTAATATCTAGCCTGAGTTGCTCTTTGGCCAGTTTATACCCATGTTTATTCTTGCCAGCATTGTCTTTGGCCTGAATAGGTCTTTTTTCTTCCTGACACTTATCCCTTGATACTTCTATTTCTCTGCTCAGTCACAGAGAATGACCACATCCCCTTCTTCAGCCCTCGTTTTTGGTAGCTCCTGAGGGGTGTGTGTGTGTGGGAGAATGGGAATGTGCTGGTGTTGTGCAGGGACGGGAGATGTTGGCTCTGCCCCAGGGACTGGGAATGTTGGGATGACCAGAGCAGAGGAGGGACAGGAGCAGCCAGCCTCACACTGCTTCTTCCAGGCATTACAAGAGACAACCAAAAAGTTATCAGCATCCGTGTTTGCATGTCTCTTCAGCTGTACCCCCACATTGTTCTCATTTAAGATGTTTTATTTGTGCCCACTGGCAAATAATCTCTCTGGACACTGTTATTTGTGGTACACACACATGTGCTAGGTGCAGTTTTTGGTATGCCTTTTTGCTCAATATCATGTTAGAGAGATTCCTGCTGAAAGGGAAGAGACTTTGTGTTTTGTGTGCTGAAATAATCATTTGTTGTTCCCCCAAATGAAGGATATATGCTACTGTAAGCCATGGATTCTTTATATGACCTATTTCAAACCAAAGTTTACTCTAAGGAAAGATGCTATCTTATAGCTAGGCTGACCTGGATTCATTTCTGGTGGGGCCTTGAAACAACAGCAAAAGTGGCCTCACATAGGACAAATTTCCCACCTTATTAACTACAAAACCTCCTTTATATTTTTCTTTCTCCTTGATGGAGGCCTGGGCTTGTCTCCTTATTAATTGTGATGTTCTAAATTCATTTCCCAGGGAAGCAGGTCTGACTGAAATAATTTTCATGCCCTGAATGTCCAAACTCTCTGTATTATTCATAATATCTGCTGTAGAGTTGGCCACATTCTTGGCCTGGAGTTGGCCTGGAGTAACTGAAGTGTTAAATGCTGAGTAACGTGGCCAGATCCTGATATCATCTTCCCCAGTGTAATTACACCACACTAATTCCATTGAGATGATCGAGAGCAAAACCGTTGTGGGGATGTGGGGATAGTAGGCATCACAATGTCTTCACAACAGTTTGCAGCTTCTGGGTCATAATTAGGTGATTATTTTTCTTCAGAATGCATTTGAGTTCAATCCAAACTAGTAGACCTGTTGTTTAACTAAGACAGTTGGGGTTTTTCAATATTAGAATACTCCTTTTTCTTTTTTTTTTTTTTCCTAGTGATATGGAGGGCTTTTTAAAAATAGCTTGTACATAATCCCATATAAATTGTTTTAAAAATTGAATAGCAGTAATGCCCTGTATGAAAGCAAAACTGATAACCAGGTATTTTTAATAAATTCAAGCTTTTTTGTGTACTTCTCCTTTTCTCAAAACAAAGGAAAATAAAAACAAACAAAAAATGAACCAATCCCACCAGCCCCATAACTAACAGAACTGAAACTTGATACTTGATACTAAAAAGTTTCACAAGAAGCTAAAACTGAATTAACAAGTGGTCCTTAGGCCACTGTTGCTGGCTCTTCCTGAAGAAAGGCTTATTATAGAACAATAATTTCTTTTTTCCACATTCCTTTCTAGACTTCCATAGATACAAGGAACAGTGCCCTCACATTAAATACTGTTCAAAGGATGCCTACACATTCCATGCTGTTTTTGCATTGTATCCACGGAGACGTCTCAGATCTAGACATAGGGATTACACATTTCCAGCTTTCTTATAGGTCTTTGTTTATTCATGAGAGAAATGAAGGAATTTTATTCATAGGTACAATGTAGTTTTTCATACTTCTGTTGTGAGGAACAGGAATCCTTTTAGAGGTTTTGTTTACATGTGGAGAAACCCTTAAGAAATCCTAATGCAGAAAAGATGAGCTGTCTTTTACATGGTGACACAATATGACTTAATTTTTTTGAGGAAAGTGGTTTTCTGTACCAAAGTTTTCAGAATGTGTCCAGATCAGAGCTTTCTTAGTATGGAATTTTCAATGGTCTTTTTTTGCTGTTGTTTTTGCACATTTTCAGTTAAATGAATGGATTAATCCTTGCTAATCCAGCCAGTCTTTTAAAATCTTCCTTGTTTTTTGAAGTGATTAAGTTATAAATTTGATCAATAATATGCAAAATACCCAGTGGTGTCTTTCAGAATATTCTCCTGCCATAAGTGAGGGTGTGTGCAGAGTGGCTGATGCTTATCTTGTGTTATCTTTGGGAACATGTTGCTGAAGTTATCAGTCGTTATAATTTTTTTTTTCCAAGCTGCTCAGTGCTTAAGACTTTTCTGATGAGTCTTATATTACTGCTTTTCTTAAATGAGGAGAATTCAGTATGAAAACTTTCTACTTCCTGAGGAGGAGAAAAGCAGTTGGAATTTTATTCCTGGTCAGGAGTGTCTTCCAGTATTCCCTGTCTACCTAGGTACTACCTCTGCTACGCTGCATTACCTTTTTGATACCCATCATTAGCTCAAAGAGTGCACAAGAAACATTAATTTTTAACTTTAAACCATACTTTTGGATTTTACGTGTAGCACCTCATCAAGCAGGAGTCCCATAGTTTCAGTGGGAGGTTTTTTGGCATTGGAAAAAGAATTTCCACATATTTGATGTAAATTTTTTGTTGTTTTTGCCAAAATAGCAGCAAAGAATGTGCCTATATGTACACGGAGTAGCACTGAGATTCTGGGCTTACTTATATATTCACTCTCTGGCTTGTAGTGAGTTTCCAGTCACATGTCTAGTTAAATATTGAACATTAGAAGCAAAATTCTTGAGTCTTTGGGAAATGCTGTGGATACTTGGTCCAGCTGACAGGACCAAAGATTAACCCAAAATGTTCTTCAAAAAAGTATTTGTACACACCTTAATTGAATTGTTTGACTTCTTGACCTATATATATTTTTTCCCCCAATTTATTCTGACCATATACAGAGCCTGTCAGGTGTGAACTAGTTCCACAGCAATATTACCATGTTAGCACAGGATGGAGTTTGTGGCAGTAGTTTAGAGTAAAAAATATGTCTCCCTCTGCTGATTTTTAGTGGTGCAGTAAGATTACCACAGCAAGGCATCTATTTTTAGCTGTAGTTGGTTTAAAACCTTTGTTCTCAAGTACTGTCCAACAGAAGTGTCTTTTCCAAAAAATCCCCAGGTGTTTCTAAAAACAAATTAATATTTTTCCAGAACAAATGTTCCAGTTTTGCCAGGGAAAAACAAAACAAAACAGAATAGAAAACTGAAATGAAAAAAAGTTATTGACAGAAAAAATGGTGTGATTCTATGGTTAAACAAACACTCATGATCTGTATGCATTGTTTGAAATTGTGCCTGGTAGAGAGACACATTTGTGTCGCTCCAGCTGTGGCAGAGGGGAGCTTACAGACTTATGCTGATTTAACTGAGAACCTCTGGTTTATCCCTAGGCTACTTTGGGTGTTTCATTACCAAAGCAATTTTATTAACCCCGGTAGATAAATCTGTTAGANCCCGGTAAAAAAATTTTTTTAAATTTTTTGTTTTTTTTTTTTTTTTTTTTTTTTTTAGAAGTAAGGGATGATACTGAGAATAATCCATTAAAGTTGCAATTGCAGAATCCACTCTGTATCTTCTGAGTAATATTTGTAGAACATAAGACTCAGATTTTTATGCAAAAGTCCTTGTGCCACATATGTCAAGATTTATGTATGTAATTACTCTAATTATATATTCTAAAACTCATTTCCCTTTAAGAAGTTGTGAAGATACTGCAGTACCTTGAGTAGTCACTGCCACTTCTGTAGCAACTCAATTAATTTTACACACGTAGAAGATCCAGAACAAGACTGATTTGCCCCAAACAAAATTTTAGTCATATTTAGTTCATTTTTCAATGAAGAAAAATGTTAAAAAAAATTCATCTTGTGAAAAAGGTTGTGTGTTGACACATGACTAATAGGTCAAAATAATGCCCCAAAAGAGCAAGGACTGCAGTTAAAGAATGTGATTTTGGATGCTTGCTGCACGACCACTTGGCTTGTGCAGGAATTAAATTAAAAGTGTGCTTATGAGGTACTTGAAAAAAAGCTTGAGAAATAGTAGGAGATAAAATGCCTGAAAATCATCATAAGTGGAATAAACTTCTCCAGATAGCTATAAAAAATAATAATATAATTGTGGGGTAAAGCAGGTGGGATAATTGTCATCATAGCTTCAGTTCTTAGAAAAAAAGTTATTTTGTACCTTCCTTCCTTCCTCCCTTCCTTCCGCACCTTCCACACCTTCCTTCCTTCCACGCCTTCCTTCTGCACCTGCCTTCCGTGCCTTCCATGCCTGCCACACCTTCCACACCTTCCTTCTGTGCCTTCCACACCTCCTGCGCCTTCTGCACCTTCTGTGCCTTCCTTCTTTCCATTCCTTCCTTCCTTCCACGCCTTCCTTCTGCACCTTCTGCACCTTCATTCCTCCCTTCCTTCCTCCATTCCCTCCTTCCTTCCTCTTTTCCTCTTCCTTTCTGCCTTCTTCTCTTTCTATCTCACTCCCTTCCTTTCTCTTTTCCTCTATTTCTGTCTCCTTTTCTTGCTGTTTTCCTCTTTTTCTTTCTTTCTACTCTCACAAATATATATTCACATACAAAAATGTTGTTGTCTGTTTTAGAGCTGGAACTGCAAAATATTTTCTGGCTTTATTTTTGCCACATAAAATTCTTTTTGTGAGACAAATCAAGAAAGTAAAATTTAGTACATGCCTAGTATGTAAACCAACCTTTATTACTCTTCAAATAATATGATATCAACCTATTTTATTTTTCCTAAACTGCCACATTAAGGAGTATATTTTAAGTTTTTTTCCTAAAGCCAGGTGGTTTGGTATTACTGGAAAAAGGAAGAGGAGAAAGAATATTTCTTTCAGCCCTGAGCAGTCACAGGAGCAGTCAAAGGGTGGGCATATGCTTTGAGATTCTAAGTGTAGTATTCTGACTTTTGCCCAAATTGATGTTGTGATAAGTCAATTTTTAATTCTTTTTGGAGAGGACATTCTCTCCCCATATTGGTAGGGCCAGAACTGGTTCTTTCTTGTGCCAGCTGTGGCATGGCAGAAGCATTTCATATTCTCCCAGTTAGCAGGATGTAATTGTAATGAAGGGGTGGTGATGAAGTGGGACAGAAAAGCCCAAAATTCATTGATATCTCAGTGTTTCCACCTCAGTCATGGAATATCACACATGGAATAATGGATGAAGTCATTCTAGTGAGCAGTTGCTCTTTCCCAACCAGCTTTTCCTGCAGAGCTATACTTCCCTCTACACACAGACACACCAGCTAAGCCAGATACAGTCTGACTCCTTGCTGTGTTTTGGGTTCCATCTGGAGAAAAATGATTTATTGCATGGCAGTTGTTTGGGTTTGGGTTGTTTAGCTCTGCAGAGCTTTAGAATTGTCTTCTCTGTAGGCAGTGAGTTAAATGTTGTCATTGGAAGGATGCTCACGCCCAGGACAGCTCAGGAGGAGGCACCACGGGCTGGAGTCGTGTTTTGTTAGTGACGTATTGGAGCAGAAAGGAAGTGGGAATGACTGCTCTCAGAATGTTGCATGACAAATATCCAGGCATTATCCAGGGAGCTGTATCCTGCCTGTGCTGGGGCTCAGCCTTGACAGAGCAGAGCTGCCATTTTTAACAACTTGACATTTCACTCAGCCTGCTTCTTCTTAACAAATTTATTGTCGAGTGGGGGAGACAAACAAAGGAAACGGTGGGGACTGTCGGAGGGCTCCATGATATGGTTTCATAATAAAACAGTTCCTTTCTTTCTGACATGGTTTCTTCATCATCCTGTCTTCTGCTTTGGGGTTTGACAGGGGTGAGTGAGCCCAGAGCCCAGTGCAGAACAGATGTCCACCTAAGTGACGTTCACTTTCCACAGGTGCCTCTGGCTGTGGCCAGTGGCTCCAGCCAGGGGTCCTGGCATGGCTGTAAAAGGGCTGCAGGGCAGGAACATGCCAGAACTTGGTACTCACAGATTTTGCATGAAAACACCCAAATATGGTAAAGCAGACAGACTGGATAAGTGAATTTCAGTAGGCAGGACTGACCACCCACCTTGAATTACTTTCAACTCCTACCCAGCCAGCTGTGCAAAAGTCACTCCTTACAATTGCTTTCTTACAGAAGTTGGTTTGAGTCTTTGAGACATTTATGCAAGGTAAATTTATATGTATGTGTGTAATGTAATAATCTCTGTTGACTCTCAGAGCGATAACAAAACATAAATTTTGATCAAATTTAGGAGGTAAAAAAAACCCCAAAACAGTCCAAACTCCAGATTATTGAAACCTGCCCTGCATCCTTAAGGATTTGTAAAGGGAGCCAAAGTCAACAAAATTTAAAAAATATATATGTCCAGCTGGGAAACATTTTAAAGTGAACTAAATAAAACCTTTTGTTTATTAAGAGTGAACAGTAATCAAGAGTTGGATTTTACTAGACCTCATCATGTATACTAGTCATGTTAATGTGAGGTAGAAAGATTAAAAGCATAAAAATTTTAATTATTTCTGGACCTTTTTTTTTTTTTATTTTTTTATTTAGGTGAGTATACTAGTAGCAATGTTTCTTTAATGCCTTAGACCAACTTCTTGGCAGTATTCCTAATTTCTCCTGAAGAGAAGAAGGGGTATGCCTGGAGCACTGTTGCACTTTGACCATGCTTAGGTAGGATAATGATACTACAAGATGGCACAAGTTAGAGGAATTTCATGTTCCAAAGGCTGACACTTGGAATTTTGGTTCAGTAGGAAATATCTGTATTTCAAAATATTTTTATTTTTAATTAAATGAAAAGAACAATATACATAAAAGAACCTCAAACCTCTTCTGTGAAACAAAGCAGCCCAAAAGATGTTATCAGATTGATTTATTTCTGCAAAATGGAATGGTTTTGTTTCAATTTGAATGTAATATCTTAAGGGGAATGAACACTCTACTTAATGGGAAGGTTTTGATTTTTTTTTTTTTTAATTTGGGACAGCTTTTGAAATCCCCTTTTTATTTCCTCACTATGCTTTTAAAACAGAATATATTCAATGAAACCATCACATTCCTGTGGAATTGGTTGAGGTTTTGGAATTTTTTTTCTTGCAGTAAGAGTTTCAGAAAGCCATGGTCATAAAGCTGCTCGAATCCACCCAGACTGCAGATCATGTTCCTGGTAGAGTTGAGGTTCAACAGAGTCAGTGCCATGACATAAAGGTGGTTAAATCTCTCCTTATCCTAGATCCTCTCCCAAGTCTGGGTGTGAGGCTTTCTTGGTCTTTCAGAGGGTTTGAACCATCTCCACTCTCTTCTGCTTTAAGGACACCTCGTTGTTTTCCAGGTGAAGCAGAGTCTGGATTTTAGCTGTCCATGGACTCTCTCTGGTGGGTAACAGTTGCAATCTGGCCACGAGCATCCCAAAAACATGCAGGGGTTCTGAAACAGCTCATTAAAACCATTTGCATCTATACCTATATATCTATATGTGTTTTGTCAATGTCTTCATAGAACCGTAGAAAGCTGAATGGTTTGGGTTGGGACTGACCCCAAAGCCCATCCACTCCCACCCCTGCCATGGCAGAGACACCTCCCACTGTCCCAGGCTGCTCCAAGCCCCAATGTCCAACCTGGCCTTGGGCACTGCCAGGGATCCGGGGGCAGCCACAGCTGCTCTGGGCACCCGGTGCCAGGGCCTGCCCACCCTGCCAGGGAACAATTCCTGCCCAATATCCCACCCAGCCCTGCCCTCGGGCACTGGGAGCCATTCCCTGTGTGCTGTCCCTCCAGGCCTTGGCAATTGTCTCTCTCCATCTTTCCTGCAGCTCCTCCAGGCCCTGCAAGGCCACACTGAGCTCAGCCCAGAGCTTCTCCTGTGCAGGTGAGCAATGCCAGCTGTGCCAGCCTTTCCTGCCAGCAGAGCTGCTCCATCCCTTTGATCAGCTTTGGCCTCCTGTGTGCTCTCTCCAACAATAACTAATAACATTTTAATCTTGAAGCCAACCCCAAAAAATTCTGATTATTAAGTGCAGGACATAATTTGACTAATGCAAACTCTTTTGATTTTCATGCAAATCTGTCTCGTGGTTATGGGTTCTGGATCGTGAACATTTAGCGTTTTGTATTATTGTCACATTATGCAATGGAGGACTTTCAAAACAAAGAGTCCAAAAAAGTTTTAGTCTTCTATCTGAAATCTCTTTCTTTGTTTCCTATTTAACTGTACTTTTGTCAAAGTATAGGGCTTGATTTGAACATTATATGTGAATTTCATGGCTTTATCAGACCTCTAGTCCTTCTACAAAAGACTGAACTGTACTACTGCTCACAAATAACTCAGCATGAGGCTCTGAAGAAATAAGTGAACAAATTGCAGGAGCGTGAAATTCCCTTATCTGCAGGATGCCAGATTAGATGTTAAGAGTCCCATTTTGAAAGGGACTTCACGAAACTATAAGTCTTCTGAATGAAATATTTTGTGTTTTGAAAGTTTGGAAAACTTCATAATATATTTTCTATTTAATTCCCTATGGATTCTTCAGATGCTTATCTGATGGATTTTGAGAGAGAAAATGCTTTTTACTGCCTGCCCCCTCAAAGATGGTCTTGGGAAGGCTCTTTGTAGAATATTTAAAGTCTTCTTAAGAAAACAAAATAAAAATCGCTGCATGTAGCACATTTTTGGATGTATGCAGACGTTTTCTCATGCACCAATAACAGAGAGCCTACTTTTCTGTTTGATCCACCAGAAAACTGACTTGGGTTTGGAACCAGTTGTAATGGATTGGAAGGGTTGTGACAAGAGTTGATGACACCTTGGTCGTGGCTCTGTGCAGTAGCAGGCTAAAATCATCCTGCAGCCAGAAGTATTTCCATTTCTTACGTATAAGAACTGCTACTGAGATAGATGCCTGTTCCTGCCAGTCATTCAGAACATCTAGATGTATTAAATGGATTAAGAAACACTCTAGGCTGGATATACCTATCCTTTCCATCTCCATTTCAGTCCATACCTCATCACTTCCCTCCAAGAGAGGCTTTACTGATAAATCTTTCCCAGGACTTGTTTGGGTTGGCACTCTGAGCTGACAACCCTTGGCTTTGCTCCTTTCTAGCTACTTGTTTTCATTTTCCTTTTCCTGAAGCCAGAATAACAAAGCACCTCTTTGAAAAAGGTCTCTTTTTAGCTTGTTTTCCAGGAGCTAGTGATAAGCAGATTTGATAGTCAGACTCCTTCCCTTTAAAGTCCTGGTTTCATTTCTTTTATAGTAGTCTTTTGTCTGTATATGTTTACCTGCTGCAGGAATGGGTGTGAAATAAACAGGGGCAGCATAAGTCATTGGCATCAGGACAGTCTAAAACTAATTCAAGTGTCTGTTTTTCTGTCCTCAGGATCTAACCAACCAGTTCAACAGATAAAGACTTTTTCTTCTATATTCTATATTTTGTGGTGGATTCTCATCCCAGTGTCTTACACCCAGTTGAAAAGGATGTATGAGCCACACCATTATGTCAATTATTTGCTATCTCAGGAGTTTAAGGGCAGCTCTTTACCCTGAGCAACCTGAATGCATAATCAAACCTGTAGGAAGGAAAAGAATTTCTAATTAAAAAAAAAAAATTAAAAATCAATCAACTACATTCTCTACTATCTCCTGACAAGCCTGCTATTTTTTCTTTGGAAAAAACAAAACATTCGAAAAACAAACAGACAAACAAAAAGCCCAAAGATACTTATTATTTAATGAAAGAGCCTCCTGAAAGTTTATTATCAGGATATCATACCTTTTGCTAAGGTTCTTTTATGTGGATTGTGGTGGCATGTGAGATCTTGAAAAAGCTAGCAAAGTAAAAGTAGAGTCTGATAGAGATCTCTGCATGTGTAAGAATTTGTATTTGTTGTCTAGGTGAATTTGGAACAGATGTTGTTCACTAAATTTATTGCCTACCATAAATGACTTAGCATGAGCTACTAATTTGAGGAACTCCCAGGTGTGCACTGGTGCAAAAATACTGCACTGCTGGTCAGAATTTGTTACGCATTGTGCCCTCCTACAAATTGCAGTCCCATCCAGGCTTTATAATTTATTTTTTTCAATGTACAATTTCTGTGCAAAGCTGCATGCTTTGTTTCATGGTCTTAACTGCTGTGTGTGAAATCATAATTAATCTTTATGGCATACCAGTCTATACACCAGGTTGTTTATTCACATCCCTCCTTCAGCTGTTCACACAGCACAAGGCATCTTTCCTTGCCATTCAAATTTCTGTGTGTGGTTCTCTGGTTCTGTATATGAGTGCAGTTATTTCATAGTGAATTTGCCAGAAATTAGAAACTCTCAGAGCTCCCTATCAGCTCTGTCTTGCCATTATTCTCTCACTGACTGAATTCTTAAGGGTTTTTGCATGCACAGATTTGAAAGGAAGGTGTGAAATTCTGTCTCAATTGAAACTTCTGCTTTTATGAAGACATGGTTTCTCAGCATGTCCAGGGTGGCCTTTTGCTGAAATCCATGAATTCTGGAAGGATAGTTATTAGACATGCTCCTCAAAGTCATACTGCCAGTCTTGGCGAGATTACCAAATTCCCGCTTTTCACAAAATTTGAAAGGGAGATCTGAGGAATCTTAAATAAATGACAGCAGAAAATTTATTCTTCTGTGGCACTGGGAATCCTTTGTAAATATTTCTAATTTACTGGAGAAAAGCATTCATTCTTTACATCCATTGCGTAAAATAACTCCCAACAAGCACACATGAGAGAGAGAGAAGAAATCTCAGTTCTGTAGCCATCTAATAGAGCTGTCACAGTGCGGGGTAAACACCAGGCTTCTCTGGGCAGTGTACAACAGCCAAGCAGGCATAAGGTTAAAAACAACCTTTATTTTTTGTTACGCTGGGAGCACTGAGCTTAGTGCTGCACAAACTTGACATTGTAGTTGAAGTAAACAATGCTGAAGGTGATTTATTCTCTGTGTGTTCCTCAGCTGGAGCTTTAGCAAAGCTGAGATCCAGTAATACTTCATGAGTTTAGCTGTAAACACAGCGTGAGATATTAGAACATTAATTCTCAATGGAGTTGCAGTGACCTTTTCAAAACCAAATTGAAGACAATTTGCACACACAAGCCAGCCCAGGCCAAAAAAATCACAAACCTTTCTTAGTGCTCTGTGTCAGTTTGATTTGATTGAATACATTCTTCTCCAGAATGATCACCTGATGACTCTGTCTCTGAGGACTCAGTAGTCACAAAGGTTGAATAACTTCATAGGTAGGGGAATTATATCAAATTGATGAACTGCTTTACCTCAGATTCTCCTTGTTTTATGACTTGTAGATAGTTTTAATGAGGAAGATTTGATTTAAAAATTGGGCTGTGTCACGTACTGCAGGTACTTTTCAGGAAGCAATGGTTGCTCACAGTGCTCTAAGGCAGGGGTCCTGTTAATTGGTTCAGATCCTCTCCTGACAGATGTGGGCAAAGCTCCCTTGGCCATTCCAGTTAGTACCAGCAAGAAAGTTATCCTCTCTGGCCAAAATGGTTATAAACACAGATCCAGAGGAAAGAAACACTCATGGAGTAGGATTTCAGCACAAGATTTCCAATTTCTAGTCAGTTGGCCGAGCTTGAAATATGGGGCTTTTTCTGAGTTTGTTGTAACTTTTTTTTTAAATTTCATTTTAATTAGAATAGCTTCCATTGTCTGGAACAGAAAGTTTAAAGTAATGTTTGTGCTGAAAGGGCAAGTTTAAAAAGTGTCTATGGAATTTGGGATCATAAATCTTGGCGGAATTCATGAGGTTTTCTGCAACTAAAATCTTGCCTTCTTAGATCTTCTTTTCTCTCCTTTACCTTCCTGACCACCTAGAAAAAAATTGTGAGAGATTTGCAACCTGTGGGAGTGTGTAATTAATTCAGAGTGGTAAACAGAAGAAAATTACTGGACTTCAGTTATGTTACTGTCTGAGTGGGAGTTGACCTTTGAATCTGTGATATTTTTTCTTATTTGCTGCACAATGCTTTAAAATTCCAAATAGTAACAACTTTGTAAAGCAAGACTTTATTCACTGACCTAGGATCCAAGTCTAGTGAAGAGTGATTGATGTAGGTATTATGGTGTTTCTAGTAAGTTGAATTACTCTGTACTAAAAGGAAAATGGAGATGCAGAGGGAGTTTTTTATGTCTTCTTTTATTTTGGACTTTGCCTTGCGCAAGGTTTAGTTTCTGGTAGAGGTTAGTTAGTATCTAAATCTTGGGAAACAGTTGCAACACGTTGATCTGAAAACTGGTTTTCATCTTGTCCATTCCTCATCTCTGCTGAAAATATAGGAGAATGTAACTCAGGCATGGGTTTGGGGCCAAGGGCACGTGGCAATCCACAGTACTGAATAATCAATATGTTCAGTAGGCAGAGAGGCTCCAACTAGAAAGTCACACACCATAGCAGAGTTTAACTTTGTGTCAACAGAAGAACACACTGAATTTACAACCAATTGTTGAATTTCAGATTTTTTTTTTCGTTTTGCTTTTTTTTTTCTCCGATGGGTTGCTTGTACTTCATGCGTCTGCTGTTACTTAGGGATTATGAAAAGCTCTTTTTTTTTTGCAGATCACCCAGTGAATGAATTTTTGGATCTGTTCAATCGCCACATGCTTCCTCACGCAATAGATGAAACCCACATTGATGCAGAGTCAACTCAGACCGAACCCTGTACTTCAGACTCTGTGCAGGATTCGTCTGAATATATAATATTGGATCCTTTCTTTCCAAACTATGCAGAGTTTGAAGAAGATGAAGACTGTGAAAATACTACTGATGTTACAACACCTCCAGCTTTGCAGTTCATCAATGGGAAGCAACAAGTTACGAGTGCACCTAAGAGCACAAAAGCTGAGGAAGCGAGGAGTGACCAAATTGAAAGCGTTGCACATTCCAAAAATGTAACCTTTTCTCAAATCAATGAGACAAACACTTTTATAATAAATGAATCTGAAGCTTCTGGTACCATGCAACAAAGCAAAGCTGGAGAAGTAATAGGGGCATTTGTGGCTACACAGCCAACTTCAGGGGCTGCAATGTTAGAACCTGTCTATAGTGGGGAGTCTGAAGTTGTTGTTACAACAGATAAATCAACAGCTACCACTTCTTCACATGAACAGTCTCCACAAAACAGTAGAGAAACCATGACATGGCAGGGAACTGAGGAGAGCTCTACTAAAGATAGCAAAAACTTGCTTTTGGTTTCTAGTGAATCTTCTGGAGATGGCTCCACTGAATCTGATCTGTCCACTTTGGTCTTACAAGCCGTGACAGGATCAAGAAAGGAAGATGGTGAAAAAAATTCTGGTATAACATCTTCTCCTGATGCATTTACTGTGGGAAGTTCTGCTGTAACTGCTTCTCTGGAGGCAGTTTTTATTCCTGCTACAGTAGACAAAGGTGCAACTGATCTTTTTTCAGAAGAGGCAACCCCTGCCCCAGGAGACCATTATGAAACAACTATTAAACTTAATGCAAATTCCCCTGTTGAAAATATTCTGGAAACAAGTCATACAGCAAAGCCTGAGATGAGTGCTGCTTCTTTTATGGTTCTGGAAGGCTCTGGAGATAGCATCACTGTAACTTCAGCCATGACTGAAGAAATAGCAGTAACAGAAAAATTTTCAGTGCAAGACATTTCTTTGGGCTCTGGCACAGCTCTGCTGACAGAGTTTTCTGTAACTGATTCAGGAATCACCTCTGCTTTGCCCAGAGCTATAAGTACTCCTTATTCTGCTTTTGATCAAAGTCCTGAAGTAACTGTTGCCACCAGCTCTGTGTCTGAGCTTATTACAGAAGAAGTGTTTGGCAGTTCTCATGTAACTGAAAAGAGTATAGATGATGAAAAAGAAATACACATCACTACTTATTCAGGTCACCAAAATTCAGCTACTGCTGCAGAGGAAAATTTGGATTTGAATGAACTTGGGAGCACCACAAGTGAAGTCAGAACTGTAAGTCAAGAGCCACTCAGAAAAACAGTACCAGGTACCGTAAGTTCTGAAATCAAAAAGGTCACCACCATTCCTCTCTTGAGGGAGAAGAAGCTTTTTGTAAATGAAGGATCAGCAGAAGAGCCAGCAGACATATTTTCAGGGGGTCCCACAAGCAAAGTGGTAAGTATTGGCTCCCCATTTATTGATCCAGGTTCTGGAGACATAGATTTTATCGTTGAGTCTGCTACTTTGACTTCAGTTCCGTTAAGGCCTGTCACTGAAACACAAACAGAAAGGTATGAAGGAAAAGTTTACAGCACAGATGATGCTTCACCAAAGGATGCGACAACAGAATATGAGAAACATGCAAGAACAGAGGAATCTGCTGTGACTGTTTTGAATACTTGGTCAGAGAGCTTCACAGAGGGGTCTGGAGGAGAAAGTCAGATGTCTCTGGATATGTTTAGTACCAAAAACCCAGGAGAACCAAACGTGGAAACAAAACCAACCTACACAGCTCCTTCTGACATAAAATCTGGTTCAATGAAAGAGATAACATCTCACATTGCACCAGGAATTGAAACTGGAGATTCAGAAACAGGTGAGGCCACATCGCCTCTGGGATCAGCAGTCAGTAACAACCCTCATGAGGGCTTGGTAACACATAGTACTGGCATTATAAAAGCAGAAGTTGAATCTACAGGAAGCCAAGATGCAAAAGCTGGTTCTTCAACTGTCTCATTGGGCAAGATTTTCTTGATTGAGCATGGCTCTGGAGAAGAATTCAAAGATCACAGCAGCACCACAAAACTTATGTCTAATGGACCTACAGAAGAAATATTTGTAGGTCACTTCTCAATTACTGACCAGGGATCTGGGGAACCAGACACATCCACTGCTGGATCATTTGAAAAAACAGCAGTTGTCCCTACTGGGAGATCAGAAACATGGGAAAAGGATGACAGACAAGCTGTCAGCACATCACCTCTGGATCTTGCCTTCACTACACATCCTGATGAGCAGGTCACAAGTTCTGAACATGAGGTAACCTCCATGGGAACTGCAGGGGACATGAGAACTGAGGAGGAAACTGTTGATGAGCCAACAGTGAGACCTTTTTCTACGAAGATTCCTTTGATGGAAGAGATACATTCTGGGGAGGAGAGGCCAAGTGAAATTTCACCAAAAGCTATGGATTCTTCTGAAGAAACAACAATGGACCCATTCTTTAAAAGTACACAGACTAGCCATGAATATCTGGGAATTTTAAATGTTCCTACTCTCAGTCCATACCTGGAAGAAAAGGAATTAGAAACTGAACCTGTTAAAGAAACACTTTTGCCATATACTGATGACAGAGTAACTGAGCCAATTGAAACGAAATACATAAGCTCTCCAGTCACAGTTATAGAGCAAGAGGAAGAGCTGGTGCAAAACATTTTCCCTACAAAAGATATTCCCAGAACATTCCTGACACCTAAGGAAGAAAAACTGTCAAATAATGAGCTCATTGGTGATCCACTGTTTTCAGGACAGGGGTCAGGAGATGACCTTGCTGTTCTTCCTTCTGTAGTGCCATTTATTGTCAAAAAAATCCAGAGTACCTCAAGCCCTCAAACTTCTCACCCTGCAAACATGGGACCTGACATTTCCACTGACATGACACAAGACTTTGAAAAAGGAAGCACCCCAGCAAATGTTGAAGTTAATGAAGAAGTCACAAGTGCTGTAGCTGAGCTGCTGCCAGAAACTGGAGACCCATTCCCCACATCCATGCTCCCCAGTTCCCCAGCTTTAGCAGAAGAAAGCTCCAAGAGCTTAATCTCTAAAGAGATTGAAGACACCACACATTATTTTGTTGCAAATGAAGCACCTCAGGATAAGGAAACTGACTATAGGAGAGGAGAAAATGAAACAGATAAGACAACACCCACTTCTAAATCTATCTCTCAAGAGGAAAATTCACATTTTCTGGTTAAAGGTGGCACAACTCCTGTATCTGTTATACTGAATGGAACTCCCAGTCCTGAAATAGAGGAATCTCTGGTAACATCAACAACAAAAACACCAGGCAGAGTATTACCTGAGAGCTCTGGGGAAGGATCTGGCTGGGTTGGTGTTTCAGATGCATCTTCCCCTGATATGTTTACTTATTTCTCAATACCCACTGTATCCAAAGTAGAACTAAATGTCTCATCTAGTGTTCCTGGACATGTTTATTCCAAAGTTATGATCACAGAGGCACCGAGAGCTGGATCACAGACTGCAATCACAGGACTAGCCTCCCTTTTTACAGAAGAAACTGAGGTTGTGGGAAATTCATCTGCTGTTCATCCAAAGACAGCTTCATCAGAAGAAATAACAAGTGACACTGGACTACATGAAAAAATTATTCCCATGATTGATGACAAAAGAAATGTTATATTGAATGTTTCTGTTTATGGTGATATCACCCTGATTGAAGAAAGGCTGCAAACCCCACCAGAAGAAACAACTATTATAGATATAGATCACTCAAAATCAATGCCTGAGGATATAATAAGTGTGCAGACAATGCCAAATCCTGTTACACAGTCAACATATGGCTATGATGACAGCATGACAGCTGAAGGGGAGAAATATTATTCCACTCCCAAGTTTTCCATAGCCAAAGAAAAGACACTTGGATCTGTCGATAATCTTCCTCTGACTACTTCCAGTCCACCAAGTAGAGAATTGGTGACTTCTGGGAACAGACCAACCTCAGATGACACAGATTTGGGTTCAGGGAATGACATGAATTTTGCAACAGAAACTCTCACCACCACAGAACTCTCTGAGCTGGGCATTTTCCTTCCTACAGTGCCATCTCTGGTAAGCCCTCAGGTGCCTCATGAGTCTAAACCTGTTGTAACCAGCCCCACAGAAGACACCTATGAGCCAAGTCCTTCAGCAAACAACCAAGTAATAGCAGATCAAAGTGAAACCATCTCTGGCTTTTCTGGGATGGGCCAAGAAGAACTGGCTGATAATCAGCCTGCGGTTCCTTCTCTTACACCAGTTGTAACTGGTGAGCCAGAAAAGTCTTTGACAACTGCCAAGCTTGAGTTGGGTCTTGTCACCACACAGCCTTTATCCCAGCTGACAACGGTGTCACCTACCAAGAGTGCAGGGAGTCATCCCATGGTGTACACAAACACAAAATCAGCATCAGCAGAGTATGAGGAAACAGATCCAGTGGGTTTTCATTCTGTTCCTCAAACTCCTAAGTCCTCTGTAACTGTTCATTTAGTAAACAGAGTATCTGAGTACCCTGAGGTAATCATTACGGGCACATCATCATCAAGGTATTCACATCAGTCCAATCATTCATCAGGGGGAATCTTCAAAGAGGTTAGTTCTGATATTACAGCAACATATAAACCACCCACTACTGACTTTCTTGACACGACTGAGCCCTCTCTGCTGGAGCTTTCTCCTGAGCCTGTTTCAGACAGCACAAGCATGGAGAGCACTTCTCACTTTGGTGGGCTTCTAACAGATGGGACAGAGGAGACAGAAACTCCTGTAACTGATATAGTTGGAGAGGAAGAAACTACTGTTTCTGGAGATTCTCCATCAGTACCTGTCTTGCCTACTGCTTTTCTGAATTTTGGAGAAAGAGCAAGCACAGATATTCCAAAAGTCAGCACGATAAAAGTTGAAGCTCCCTCAGGGAGACTTAACAATCCCCACCAAGAGGAAGACAGGAGTGCTGAGAGACAGAACCCCTGGCTCGTGTCCACAACTGTTCCAGACTCACCCAACAGCATCGAGAGTGAAGGATTTGAGCCTGGCCAGGAAGCAGTTACAATGCTCACCTCGTCTTCCCAGCTTTTGGACAGAGGCACAGAAACACAGTCAGCTTTGTTTGGTCAGAGGGAAATCACAACTACCTCTTCTAACATTGCAACAAACAGCATTGCCCCTGCAAACAGCCCCTACCAAAACCAGCTGTCAACACTGAGCTCTGAGGAGCCAGTCACTGTGGGAGCTGTAACTTCGTCATTTTCCCTTCCGGAAGTCACAAACGGATCAGATTTCGTGATTGGCACCAGTGTGGGTTCAGTTGAAGGCACAGCAGTGCAAATTCCAGGTAACTTCCCAAATATGATCCCTGTCGTGTTATGTGTGTTGTGGTAATCGTGGAGGTATTAACTGGGCTCTGGTGAGAGGTGTGGTGATCAGAGCTCTGTGTGAAATGGCAACGGACCTCGCCACCCCTCCAGCTGAGAAATCAGCCTGGTTGTGACCCCTACAAAGTGGAGGAGGATGGGGAAATGCCAAAAAGCCAAGCCCAGTGACTTTACATTGCTGTTTGCATCGTGGAGCTCTGGATCAGACTGGAGGTAACCAGCCAATTCTAAGAGACAGGGAGGTAACGTTGGTTGTGGTAGGGACACTAGCTGAAGTGATTTCATTTGCCAGTTTCCAACAGATGATTTTATCCGATGGCTTTTCTTGTGAACATGGTGGTAGTTCTTACATAATTGGTTTCTATGAAGGGTTGCTTTTTACATCTTGCAGTTGACTTAAAAAACAACAGTGCACATTTCAAGATGAAATGAACTTTTCTTGAACTACAAGATAGCTTTCCACATCAGAGAAAACCAAGACCTTCTTTTCAGCCTGTCTATAGCGTTAAGTTGTTGATACAGTGTGAGGCTCTTAAAAATTACAGAAATTTTTGTTAGATATCATTTACCACAGTATTTTGTTTTCCATGATGGTATATTGGACACCGTTTCATCAGATACATGGGTGATGCCAATAGTGTCACTTCGATTCCATTTTCAATTTAATCTGAAATTCGCTAAAATTTTGTCTAGATACAGCTTAGGAAAGAACTGGAGTGGTCTGATTTTCTAGGTTTACTATTATTTTTCATCAAGTAATCCAGGTAGCTGACAATTTGAAAATGTTTACTCGGGAAATATCCAGTCTGTAGAAGGACAAACAGAGAGTAAAGACACAAAACACCAAGAGTAAAATAGATATTCTTACCTTTTTTTCCCTTTTTTTTTTACCCTTCCCCCCTCCGCCC
>VYXF01010957.1:0-13030 GCA_013397295.1 Polioptila caerulea
GGCTGCGCCCGCCGCGTCCCGGTTTCCGGGAGGGGCTCCCTCCGTCGCGCAGGAGCCGCCCAACACTGGGAAGTGCCTTGGAGGTTCGGAGCAGCCGCTGCTGTCAGCGCTGCTCCTGCAGTCGCGGCTGTTGTCCCACCCCTCCAAGCCCCTGCCATGGGTGGTTCTGTCCCGGCGACTGCTGTTGTGGCCTCCCCTGCACCACCCCACGGTACTGCGCTGCCTCGGCGGCCCCGCCACTTTCCAGCGTGGGAGCAGGCGCTGGGGCCGGTACCGGGGGCTCTTCCCTTGGCAGCCATTGGACACTGCCTCCTGCCGGGTCACGGTTCGTCCAAAAGATCCCAGGCGTTTCTGGGACACTGTGAGGGAAAACGCCTTGAAAATAGGAAATTGGGACCTGGCAGAACGTCTGGGGGGGACTTAGAAATACTCTCTCTAGCCTTACAGATGGCAGAGGGGACAAGGAATCATGCTCCATGGATGTGGGCCCCACGCTGCTGCCTGCCTCTGCTTCTTTGACATCTAGTGACCTGGATCGAGAAGATAATGGCACCCTATGAGGGCCTATCCAGGTTTTTCCTGTATTTAAAGCTACTCCTGGAACAAGTCGCGTTGATAGTAATGAGGTTATCATGTGGACATGTGGAAATCCAAGATAAAAATAAGTGGTGTTTTTCATTCCTGTTTTCATAACATAGACTATATTGTTTCAGTTACTTATCCAATGGTAATAGAGAAGGTAGTGTTCCTATTCACCAATCACTTTTCACTTAGCAAAGTGCCTTATACAAGGTATTTCATTGTGTTAATAAACTCTTTCTTGTTAGCCTTCTGACGAACTGCAGTTGGAGTCTGTGTGTTTCTGTTCGTGACTCACAGCGACACAAGACTATTAAAAGATATGGGATCCTGTGGTTAATACAAACCAAAGGGACACTGAGGATTGTTCAGAGACCTAGGTGTGTCAACTTAAGCCCTATGAAAGCCGCACTAACACTCTTGGACTTTGTTAATTTCCAAGTGCACAAAAAAACAAACCAAACAAAAAACCAACCAACCAACCAACCAAATAAAAAAACAACCCCCCAAAAACCCCACCAAAACCCCTCTGCTTCTTTCCCCCTCTTGTTCCTTTCTTTCAACTGACATTACTTGAGAATGAATAGTCATGCATTATGCAGCACAGTTATTCTATGGGAAATGTTCACAGTCATCTAAATTAATGGAATAAGTATGTAAGCTTCCAACTGCTAAACTCAGAGGATTTTCCAGCACAGTAACAGATACAGTAACAACAGCTGGTTTCTTTAAGAATTCTAAGTAAATTCATTTTAAAAAATTAAACATGCCTACATGCAGCATATTTTGACTGAGTTGCAAAGAAAGAATCCCCATTGCTTCTGTTCTTACTGTAACATATTGCTTTTCATGCTTTCCCCAGAGTATTGAAAGAATGCTGCAGATGTTCTCATTTAAACATTCTATGTCCTGTAAAGTGGATGAGAGAGAAATCTCTGTGCAAAGTCTCAACCGCTTTTCAGAATGAAGGTTATGAAAGATTTTTGTTCTCCATCAAGTTTTTTCATGTGAGTGTTGAACTTCTGTAAAGAGTACCAGTTTTCACTTTTTGGAGAATGTGAGGAGGCAGTGTGCCCAAACAAATTAATCAAATTTAAATTAAATTCAGGATTTCGATTGAGTTTCAGTATTTGTGCTTGATCTTGTATTAGTGTTCATGGGTTAAATTGTGTAAAATGAGTGTCGCCAGGGAACACCACTGGTGCCTGGCTGCCAGCTGGATGCAGCACCATTCACCACCACTCTTTGGGCCTGGCCATCCAGCCAGTTCCTAACCTAAGTTCCTAAGTGAAGAGTGCTCCTGTCCAAGCCGTGGGCTGCCAGCTTTTCCAGGAGTGTGCTGTGGGAGACAGTGCCAAAGGCTTTGCTGAAGCCCAGGTAGAAAATATCCCCAGCCTTCCCTGCATTCCCTAGGCAGGTCACCTTGTCGATAAAGGAGATCAGGTTGGCCAGGCAGTACTTGCCCCTCCTAAACCTGTGCAGGCTGGGTCTGACCCTTGGCCATTCTGTGGGTTTGCTGTTTGATTGCACTCAGGATGATCTGTTCCATAATCTTGTTGGGCACCAAAGTCAGGCTGACAGCCCTGTAGGTTTCCCAGATCCTCCTTCCTGCCATTCTTGTAGATGGGTGTCACACTGGGCAGCTTCCAGTCACCTGGGGCCTCCCCAGTGAGCCAGGACTGATGGAAAATGAGGAAGAGCAGCTTGGGGAGCTCTTCTGCCAGCTCCCTCTTCACCCTGGGATGGATCCCATCCAGTCCCTCACAGTTGTGAACATCTAAGTGGCTCAGCAGGTCTCTGACTGCTTCCTCCTGGGTAACAGGGGAGCTATTCTGCTCCCTGACCCCATCTATAAGCCTAGGGGGACAGTTTTCCTGAGGACAGCCTGTCTTTCTGCTGAAAACTGAGGCAAAATTGAGGTGGTAAATAACTCTGTCTTTTCCTCATCTTTAATTACAGAATTCCCTCCCACATCTAACAGAGAATGGAGGTTGTCCTTGCCCTTCCTTTTGCCATTAATGTATTTATAAAATATTTTTTATTGTCCTTCACAGAGTTGTCCAGATTGAGTTCTAACTGGGCTTTTGCATCTTGATTTTTTTCCTACATGACGTAGCAACTCCCTTAAGCATTTCCTGAGATACCTGACCCTCTGTCCAATGGTGATAGACTCTTTTTTTTTTTCCTTAGTTCCTTCAAAAGCTCCTTGCCCATACAGGCCAGTTGTTTTCCTTGTTGGCTCATCTCTCAGCACATAGAAACAGTCTGTTCCTGTGCCTTAAAGATTTCTGTTTTGAAAAATGCCCATCCTTCCTAGACTCCTTTGTTTTCAAGGTCTGCTTCCCCAGGAACTCTCCAAATAAATCTCTTGAATAGGCCACAGTCTGCCTTCTGGAAGTCTGATGTGGAATTTTTATTGGTGCCCCTCCTTGTTTCACTAAATATTAAAAGCTCTATAATTTCATGATCACTGTGCCCCAGACAGCCTCCTACCACCACATCTCCCACCAGCCCTTCTCTGTTTGCAAACAGCAGGTCTAGTGTAGTTCTTCTCCTGGTAGGCTTGCTCATCACCTGTGACAAGAAGTTGTCCTCCATACACTCTAAGAACATCCTGGACTGCCTCTGCTGTGTTGAGTTCCTGGCAGATATCTGACAGGCTAAAGTCACCTACAAGAACAAGGGCTGATGATCTTGAAACATTCTCCAACTGCTTGTGGAATAAGTCATCCACCTCTTCAGCCTGGTTGGGTGGACGATAATAGACTCCCACCAGGATGGGCCTTGATGGCCTTCACCCTGATTCTTACTCATAGGCATTCGACCTTATCATCATTAATCTCAATTTCCATGGTATTGAGAGCATCCCTAATACACAGAGCCACCCCTCCACCCTTCTCCACCTCCTGTCTCTTTGGAAGAGCTTGTAGCCATGCAGTGCAGCACTCCAGCTATGCAAGTCATCCCACCACATTTCCATGGTGACTCCATCATGGCTTTGCTGTTGTACCATGGCTTCCAGCTCCTCTTGTTTGTTAGCCATGCTGCATGCATTAGTGTACGTGCACTTCAGCTGGGCTGCTGATTTCACCCCTGACACTGGCTTATCACCCTTGGGCTTTTTCTGGAGAGCCTAGTTGCATCCTCTTTCCCTTTCAAACCTAGTTTAAAGACCTCTTAATCAGTCCCACCAATTCATGGTCTAGAAACCTTTTGCCCTCCAGAAGGAGCCCATCTGGCTCCAGCAGGCCAGGTGCTATAAAAGTTGCCCCATGATCAAAGAACACAAAATTCTGCCAATGGCACCAGCCTGTAAGCCACTTTTTGATAATAAGGGTTCTCCTGCTCTTTTCATCATTTATCCCTGCCACTGACAGGACTGAGCAGAGCACCACTTCTGCTCCTGTCCCATCCATCAACCAATCAGCCCAGAGCCCTGAAGTCCCTTTAATTGCCCTGGTGTTCCTCTTTTCAGTCTCATCACTGCCAGCCTGGAGTATCAGCAGTGGGTGAATCAGCCCAGGGAGTCTCCTGGTGATATCCCATACCCGGGCCCCAGAGAGACAGCACACCTCCCTGTGGGATGGGTCTGGTTGACATATGGGGCCCTCTGTTCCCCTCAGAAGGGAGTCACCCACTATGACTATCCTTCTTTTCTTTTTAATGCTAGAGGTAGTCTGACAAACAAAACTGGGAGGCTCTCCAGTCACATTATTTTCCTTGATGTCATCTGTCTGACACTCTGGATCCAGAGCCTCATACCTATTCAGAAGTGGCGCCTGGGTAGGTGATGGGGGTTGGGAGGAATTTTTAGCAACTCCCCGAGTAGGGACCCACTTGCACTCCCCTTCATCTACTAGGTCTCATCCTTCTGCCTGATGGTAGGAGGCATGGGAGTCCTCTTATTCCTGGTGGGCTTCTCTCAGGGATGGAAGGGTGAAACTTCACCCATCTATTTCCCTTTCACTTTCCCTAATACTCCGTAGACTTTCTGCTTCCTCCTTAAGCTCAGCCCCCAGACAGAAGAGATCATCCACCTGTTCTCACCACATGCAGGTGTCTTTTGCACCATCCCCTGGTACTACTGACAGCCTGAAACACTCTGTACAGGAAGGGATCTGGACAAATACATCCTTTTTCGGGGGTTCTGTTTGAGTTGATACACTTTCCTAGCTATAGCTTTTGATTGTTTGGAGACCATTGCTGAAAAAACCCAATCAGCCAACCAGCTGACAAACAAACCCCCACAAACTGCCATGCCACACCCTCAAAGACATGCTATGCCCCTGTTCCCCCTCTCCTGTTTGCCATGCCCTGGGCTGCCCTAGAGCCTTCTTTAAATGCACCTCTGAGGGCTGGAGGAAGCCTCTCCCAGTGCTTGAATGGCTAATAAGAGGACTTCCTTCTTTTATCAGACTTTTTGCTTCTGAGTTTCTTATTTCTAATCTAAATTTATTTGTGGTTTACTTTTTTCTTGTTTAAATTTTAAAGGGTATGTTTCATTTTAGTGTTAAAAAAAAAAGGACAGTGACTTGACTAGCAGATGATTTCCTTATCATTAAACTTTGAAGTGTCTATATCAGTGTAAGGTAGATTTAAGAGGTAAAGTTGTTATCTTCTCAAACAATTAGTTAATCATGTTAAAGCATATGGAGAGCTTTGAGAGGTAGATTGAACTAAAGCATTTGGCAAATATATGGTATAGAGGCCTACTCTGAGCTCCTCACTCTATTATCAGGAATTATAATTGCATGGGCTGAAAGGCATTGGACAGTTCAAATAACCAGGCAGGAAAAGGATGTGATTTTAACTGGTTTGTTTTCTGAGGAACTTTTCTGATCTCAGCTGGAGAGAAGTGCCCTTCACTATGTATCAAATTATGGATTTGTACTGTAAAATCATGCTTCCAGGAAAACAGCCCAGTAGCTGGTATTGACTGGAGTGGAGGGAAAAACTTTCCTTTGCTCTAGAAGGAAGGAGAACTTTCACAAATATCTCTGGTATCTGGTTGGCAGCTACAGATGGCAAAGCAGATGACCTTTCTGAGATGGGATAAAAATGAGAAATATTTTTGTAAATACATTTACTTATTATTTATTTACAGAAAATTTGATGTAATTGGTATATTAATGGTGTATATATATATATATATGTGTATAACTGTATGTAAACATATGTATATATACATATATATGTATATATATATGTAACTGGTATATTAATGTCATTGGTTCTGTGTATAATTGAAAGGTAACTTAAGTTGCTTTGCATGGATCTTAGACAGTAGATGAGGTTTAAATGTGGTAGTAATTTCTGGACACATATGTGGAGCTGACCAGGAAACTCAAGTTTTAATTTATAAAATGTCTTGCTTGCAATAAATAGAAACTTTTACTTACTTAATTTCACCCCATTTTATGTTTCTGTCTTGGATTACTTGTGATCTGATTGCTTTATTTGGTTTAAATATTTTGTTTATATCAGATTGTAGTTTCAGACTGGGAAAATCAATCATTACAGCAAGGAATATGGAACATTCCCTATTAAGGATCCCCTCTCATGCCTTCAGATTCAAACAAAGATCACAAATATCCTCTTCCTTCCCCAGTATTTGTGAGCCAGTGTTGCAAACTTTGGAGTAGGAATAATGGCTCAGTGTGGAGCAGAGGCAGGATCTCTCCCAGGTGGCTGGTCAATCTGCCACCTCATTGTTTACTCATAAATTCGTTTATTCACTGTTAAACTCAATTATAATAAAGCACCATTATCGATACAGCTACACTGGAGCCTGATTAAGCTCACTATTGCAGACAAAAATGCATAGTGAGTGTAAGAATTAATTTATTTTGACCTTATATAAGGGGTTTCAGTTGTACTTTTTTCCCCCCAAATTCTCCATTTAAACAGTGAAAGTGATTATTGTACGCAAGCTTCAAACCAGCAGCATTTTGCAACTGGCTTAAAAAATATATAATGATAATGTTGCTTTGTTGCCAGTGGGAGCTTGAAACTCTCTGAAGAAAAATAATAGAATCACCTCATAAATAAACTTGTGCCTTTTTAACATAGGGCAGCCAATGACATAAATAAAATACATCATGTGCACGCTGGATTGAACTACTTTGGGTTTATTGCAATCACTTCTAGAGTATGCAGACTGATACATAAAATGGTATAAAATTCGGAATGTGGCCTTGAACACAGCTCCAAATCTTCCTCGAGTAGAGAAATGATACCTTTACTCAACACAGATTTTATAATTACCCAAAACTCTGCAGGCCTTTGTACAGAGGACCTCCAGGGTGAGTACATGAGTCTGAAAACAATAACGAGCCCTTTACAAGGTTGACTACAGGAACTTATCTGTCATTCTGACATGCTAGAAGAAATCTACTGGAAATCTTGGTGGCAGGAACATGAATTGGACTTGTTGAGATTTAAGGTATTCAAAAGCAGGTTAATGTGAAGACATTCCATTAATCAATCTGACAACAGGAAAATCCAGACAGAGGCAAAGTATAGAGCTGTCTACCTTCAGAATGGCCCATTTCTATTTTTTTGCCTACACATTCTAGTGCTAGTGTACTTCTTGAAGTATTCTCACAAATTTTATGTGTTGAGCTGGCTATTCATTTACATAGCACTTTATTTTTATGATCAATTATACTCTTTTACTGTGTCTGACCCTCTAAACTATGAGTTCCTTTTCTTTCATGCAGCACTGGAATCAATAGGGCAAAGTTCCTGGGGAACAGTAAAAAGCAGGAGGGGTTTGTGCATGTGGCTTGTGAATCCTATGTAAGCATATTCTTATCAGATTATCATATCAGTCAGTCTTCCTGTTCTACTAAGTAAGGCAAAACATTTACCTGCATCCCCATTCCCTTGAGGTCCTGGGCTTAGCTAGAGGTCACACAAGCATTTGTTAATATTAAGGTTATATGTTTAGACAGGTAGGAAAAATACCAACAGCTGAACCATCAGTGAAATTTGCTCAGGTGGTTTATCTGTGTAACATATGTTAGATCACCTTATTGCTGCAGTATGGCTTTTATCTTCCTGCTATTTGGTAAAAACTAAGCAAACTATGGATACCTTTGAAAACTTATGTGTTTTCAGTCTTTTCTCTACATTGAATAAAGCAATAAACTCTGAGGGCCAAGAGAATATATATCTAGCAGTTTCTGTTTAAAACGAATTCCAGATTTTAAAAACCTTTTGTATGATCAACATTCTTCATACAGAAGTGTAGCAACAGCCTTTAAGTCACTGTCATTTTTCTCAAAGTTGTAATTCCTGAATCTGGAATTTGCTGGGAACCTTTAGAACTGCCTCTCTGTTGTTAAGGGCTTGATTGTGTGCAGGAAGTGAAGGTACTCATGTCAGTTAGTATGATGCCTGTCTGAGGTCTGGAAATGTGGCTTGGTGATAAATATGAAATACTGCTAATGTGCTGTATCAGTTACTGTCTCATGTTCATTCCAGCTGGCAGCCAGAATATTTTGGAGTGATACAACCAGCACCAATTTATGCAACAGTAACTTCATGTCCTGTAATTTTTCTTGTAATAAAGTAGTAAATAATAATGTTTTACTGCCAGAACCTATGTCTGGAATGCTATCCATGAATGTGTTCTAAACAGCAGGAACTTGAAATGGTTTCAAGGTGGTGACTATGAAAAGGAAGAGGCTATAGTTCACTCTGTTGTCTTTCTATCTCTGTCTTTCAGCATGTCCCTTCTGTGTTCAATATTCTTCCCTTTACCACCAAGGGCCTAGGGTTCCACATTCATTCTTACCACAGACAGTCTTCCCTGATACCAAGTTTTCATAGTCATAGGAATACAAATTTCTAACCTAAATTCCTTGGCAACAGAATTAACTTTTATCTTAGTATGATTTGCTTTCTTCTACTGTTGGCATGAGTTGCTGTAGTCAGATTAGGACGAAGGCAAAGTTAAGGAGACGGGAAAAAAGGTCTAGAGAATAAGAAATCTGGCAGCATGGAAATGTACAACTAAAGAGGAGCAAAGTAGAGTCAGCATAACTTTTCTTTTTCTGCTGTAAGAAAACGGAAGTTTCTAAAACAAGTGGTATTTTAAAAAATACAAAGCAAGCTGCCCACTCCCTTTAATGTCTTCTAAAATCCTATGTTGGAAAGTTCTCCTGTTCCCCAAGGATCAAAATGGCATGGATTTTCATTTCATCCCATGGCAGATTAGCCTGGAAGAATAACTCCTTCCGGCCCAGGAGCCAAGTAGCTGGGGAAAAGGCCCCGGTGAAGTGATAACAACACAGAGCAATATTCCTTGGGGATGCTGCAGGCCAGGACCTGCGTGCCTCTGCCTAATTCAAGCCCTGTATTCCATTGGAAGCACTTTATGACATCTGTGAGGACTGCTGTGGTCTGGAGACTTCCACAGTTTATCTAGAATCAGCTAGAAATTTGTGACTATGTTGGATGAAACAATTTGGGACACTGTATTCCAGATTCCAGAAAAATATTTTCTTTCCCTGTGCTGAAACACTAACTTGTCTTTTACAGAATAAAGTGTGTTTCCAAGACTATTTTGAGTCCCTTCTAAACAAATTCATAAATATAAGATAAAAAACTGTTCATCAACCCCTATACATAAAATAAATTGTTGTTATGGAGAAGCAGATTTTGAAATAAAAGCCTTTCACAATTCCAGCAAAAAATTTCTGAATTCTTCTAGCCCAGTCTCTAGCAACAGAAAGCACTTGAAATGCCATTTTTCTTTGCCTCTACTATGTGGCATGTTTTTTACCCTGAAGTCTTTCTTTGGGATTGTTCTTGCTTAGAAATTATAATGTTGTTTTAACTTTTGGCCAGAATTCCTTCAACCCTTATGTGAGCTTGTAATTGTGAACTGGCTTCTCTTACAGAGTTCAGTTAAAATGTTTTTTTAGGCCACAAGTAAATCATACTGTGATAACTTAATCATCTATTACTTGCTAATTTTTTACAAATAAATTAATTTCAGAGTTTATTTTTGTTAATCTCAGTTTCTGGCTAAGCAATGTGAATTTGGATTAGCAGAGGAGAGTTTGGTACTTTCTATTTTACACCTCAGAGAAATTTTTTTTTTTTTAGGAGGATGTTGACTATTTAATGATTTATAACAAGAAAACAAGAAACATGAAAGAAGACCTGAGGGAATTCTTGAGGAAATGGTTATACAGCATGAAAAAAGAAAAAATTTGAAAATTTTTTTATTAATATTTTTGTATAAATGTGAGGTACTTTAAGAATGTGATCTACTACAGAATCACTTGATAACCAGGGGAGTTGTGCCAGTTATCTTTTCACTTAAAGATCAGTTCACAGCATATTTTCTGGGTTATGAACTTTATTTCAGCGCACAGTCCTTATTTGACTTTGAAAAGACAAAAGAAAGCCAACCTAAGGCTCAAAAAAGAATATACTACATGATCTTTTCTTTGATTATTCTGGACAAAGAAGGACTAAAAGAAGTGCTTTATGTGACAAAAGAAATTGGATTTGACAGTTCCTGTGTGAAGGAATGTGTAATAACCAACAAGTTCGATGACAAAAATGTCATTAATGAAGTGATAAGGTTCGCTGACAGCATATAGTGCTTTCCCAAAATGCCAGTGTGGGGGGCTTCAATTAAAAAAAAAAATTAAAAAAAACAGTCCTCCAGGTTATTTGGACAAGCAGAAGCAGGGCATGGAGAAAATAAACACCTTTGCAATGTTGCCTTGCATTAATACGCACCGAATATGTGCTGCCTTCCATAATTGGGAGTCTTTGTTTTAGCTTCCAGGAGCAACATAAAAAATCTAGCAAGGAGCCACCTCCACGTTAATTATCATCCTTCAATTTTAAGTCCTTCATCAGGCAACCTCGTACTTTTAATTTTCTTCAGTAGAAAGAAATGTTTTTAAATCTTAATGAGGCAGATGCAGTTGACGTGTATGCATACCCTTATAATGCTCTGCATCTCCTTAAAGGTACAAAATAGTATGTGATTCATAAGTATTTCTCCACATTCCTGTACAGTTTAAAGAGGAACAGAGACAAATAGAGTACATTTTGAAATATGTATAGGTTTTACTGATTGATGGGAAAGGTAGAGAATTATCAATAGCCAAAAGAACTTGACAGTTTTGTTACACAGTAAAGACAGTAACTAGTATGTAAGAGAACATTGATGTGCTTCCAGACTTCTTCCATAAAATACAGCTCTGTCTACCCAGGACAATATTATCCTATAACTTCTGTTCTTTTTTAGTCTGTTGAACTGGATGCTGTGGAAGCTGTGACCACATGCATAAAGTTGCTCCATGCTTTCTGGAATTTTCTTTGGCTGCAGGCACGTTTTGCAAGCAAATTCAGTTGTACATATTCATCCATTCTCTGCTTGTGCTAAGGCTTTCAGGAGGGCCTCCTTTTTATATTCAGGAGCCAAGAGCATGGGAAGTGAATCATCTGAAATTATTATTTGGAAAATGGTGTAAAAATTACTTTATTAACCTATTTGGAGAAATGGTGTATAAGTGAGTAATATAATTACCACTATTTTATTTGAGAATGTTCATCAACATGCAGCCTTGCTAGACTAATTTGTGGCTGGAAGGTTGCACTTTACAATGGTTTAGGAAGGACAACTGTGGCAGTCTCAGACCTGGATGTAACTTTTCTTATGCTATTTCTACCCAAACACAACACTCTTACCTTTTGTGGAGGAGGTCAAGTGCTTTCAAGGAACCAGGATTTACTGTATATCTGTGGCATTCTAGTCCTGCAGATGATGTGGTAACCCATGTTTTCAATGGTATGAAGTTGACAATGAATGAAAATGACTGCAAAATGTGTTTATTAAATTTGATGTTCCAAGGAGATAGATCTTCAACTACTTTTAATAGTCCCACTGAATTAAAAAAGAAGTGTGACCTTTCTTCCAAATAAAATTAAGATGTTTCACTAGTCTTAAAAAAATACATGTAAATATATTTATGTCAATATGTGTAATATTCCTGATAGCTGCTTCATGAAAATGTTCTTTCTGTAAGATCTTGACAATAACTGTGCTATTTTAAAGGCTCTACACAGTTTCTATGCAATGTTTTTGCCTTTATTTCTCTGATCTCAGCAAAATCTCATTAAAGTGACATATTTTAACCTAATGAAATGAAAATTAAAACAGTGCTTGTCACTTTTTTGGGGAAGGAAAAAAAAACTGGAGGTACTTCCACATACCAGTAAAGAAAAGGGCACATTCTGCTAAGAGTGTTTGAAATGCTCAGAAGAAATGTTAACGAAGTTTGTCTGAAATTCCAGCACAGTTTTATTCCTAACTGGGGAAACTTTTGTTTTGAAATTGTGCTTTCTGTTTACTTTTCAAAGCCTTTATATTTGTCTGGAGGCAGAATTCTAAATCACGCTCTTCTACAAGTGGTGCTTTCGTTTTGTTTTATTGTAAAATTAGCACTTCCTCAATTCATCATGAACTCTTACAAAGAAGTGTTTCATGGAAAGTGATAATGTTATTAAAGGTGCTGCTTTAAAGTGATGATGATGGGAATATTCTACACGTATGCTGGCTGTGTTATGTGCAGTTACCTTTAATATTGCCGTAGAAAGGAAAAATCGTGCTTACAGGAAAAGTATCAGTGCCGTCATATGTTACTGTTAACACAGGTGATTTGTCTTTTCAGCTCTCTCCATGTAAAATCCTTCTCTCTCTCTCTCTCCATCAATGAGGTTGGAAAAGCTCCTGTCAGTTTTCAACAAAAGTAAACATGAGTATGGCACATGTATTTATAGTAACTGCCTTTGGTTTTTAATCTATAATGTATTTTAAGAGGATATGATTTTCTTCTGTACTGTTGTTGCCAGTAGACACATCAAGTGCATTACTACTGCTGTCTTTTATGTTTTCCTTGCTGCTTTTGTCCCAAATGGTTTTGGAATGGGTGTAGGTTTCTGAAAGATGAGCTAGTACACTTAAAGTCTGCTAAGAGGCTCCTATCTGGAAATCCTGAGTTCACCAGTTCTTCTCCCTGGGCTGTGTCTGAGTGCTGCTCTCTGTCTGTAGATGGCAGTGAGCATACATGTGCTTCCAGACTTCTTCCATAAAATAACAACAACTTTTCCAATGCAGGTCACAGTAAGAAACTATTTCAGATTCCTATTTTCAGACTTTCCCCCTGGTGTTTTTCTCTTTTTTCTTTTTTTTCTTTTCTTTTCTCTTTTCTTTTCTTTTCTTTTCTTTTCTTTTCTTTTCTTTTCTTTTCTTTTCTTTTCTTTTCTTTTCTTTTCTTTTCTTTTCTTTTCTTTTCTTTTCTTTTCTTTTCTTTTCTTTTCTNCCTTTTAGCAATAAAACCTCTACTGATTTCGTCTCATTCTAGGTGTTTATGTCTTATATCCATTCTCTAAACTTGCATTCATTTAACTTTAGCAGGGT
>VYXF01010957.1:13059-28182 GCA_013397295.1 Polioptila caerulea
GGTGTGTTTTTAAGCTTTTTTTTTTTTTTTTTTTTAATTGGGGAAATGTTATAATTTAACTTCCAGAAATGTTATAATGTAATCAGAACAGATGAAGCATGATAACTTCTCATTCCTTTCCCTTGAAGTATTTCTTTCTGGTATTCAGCCAGCCTTTGAAATTGAAGGCTGTGGAAATGTCTGTTTTAAAGGTATCCTTTAGAGCCAAAAGAATTACTGCTGTTTCACTTGGGGATCTGAAGCCTCAGAGACAGAAAAAATTAAAGCACACAAAGAAGGAGCGGGATGGTTGCTCCCTGGATAGGTGAACGTGGGAGAGCTCAGGGGATGTGTGCACTGGGGAAATCAACCTGGCCTGTGAAGAGGTGGCAGCCTCTGACTCTTAGCAAAAGAAATCTTCTAGGACTAATAAAGAATGCAGTCAGATGTGACTGTAAGGTTATAAGGCAAGAAAAATGAGTCTGAGGGGTTTCTCTCCCACTAAACCCTGCTAGTACCAGGAAAAAGAGTGATTCAACCTGAATACCACCAGTTATTTTTCCACTAAAGTTGCTTACCTTTTTATTTTAAATAATATTTTCTTTTGAGCCAAGTTGATAGATAGAAATATTATCAGTCTATGCATTTGCACTGACAGTTCTCCAGTCTGATACTCAGGCAGTAATATTTAACAACTTCCAGTGAGACAGCCGAAATGGGGGTGGATGTGTTGTTTTGTATGTTGGTGTGCTCTTAGTCTCTTTAATGGGTACTGTGTTGTTTCTCTTATGTGAGAAGGTTAAACTGGGTCTTTTATTTGTAAATCTTTTTCCCCACTTTACTATTCATTTTACTCAACTCTAGGCTCCAAGTAGGACACTCCTCGTTTTCAGATCCTGTCCTTGGAGTTATTTCAATCTCTTAGATGGATATAAAACGAAAGTAAATAAAATGAAATGGCCAGCAGGTTAAAGGAGGTCATTCTTCCCCTCTGCTACGCACTTGCGACACCCCACTGGAATGCTGCCTACAGTTCTGGTGTCCCCGATATAAGGACATGGAACTGTTGGAGGAGGAGGAGGCCTCCAAGTTGCTAAGAGGAAAGGAGCACCTCCCCTATAAGGACAGGCTGTGAGAGTTGGGGCTGTTCAGCCTGGAGAAGAGAAGGTTGCATGAAGACCTCATAGCAGCTTTCCAGTATCTGAAGGGGTTACAGGGAAGCTGGAGAAGGATTCTTCATCGGGAACTGTAGTCATAGGACAAGGAGTATCAGGTAAAAATTGAAAGAGGGAAAATTTACATTGGATATTAGGAAGAAATTCTTTACTGTGAGGATGGTGAGGTGCTGGCACAGGTTGCCCAGAGAAGCTGCGGATGTCCCATCCCTGGAAGTGTTCAAGGCCAGGTTGGAGATGGGGATCTGAGCAACCTGGTCCAGTGGGAAATTCCCTGCCTATAGCAGAGAGTTTGGGACCCATTCCAACCCCTTAACATTTTATAATCCTTAGAAAAAGCCAGTGGCCCATCCTCCTCCTCCCCCACCCCCCCATGTTGTCTCACTGTGTGTCATGTATGCCAGTACCACAGAAAGCTGTAATAACTTTCTCCCCTGTCTCCTCATCCATACTTGTGTATTATACAGGGTTGCAAATGCACTGGAATAAATCTCTCTAGATTATATATCTTTTTAGCAACTAGAGAGATTCTGTCAGCATATGTTCAGAAAGTTCAGTACAATCTCTTGTATTTTCCGGTGTCCTACATCTTTTCTATTTTAAGGTACATGTACATGTAATGTCAGTGCAAATAGCCAGAGGGCCAAAAGGAAAACATGCCAGTGTTTACTTTTCTTGTTACTGGGTTTTAAATACAAACAGGCAATACATAAAACAAAATTAGAGACAGGAATGTGGCTTAAGGGTTAATATGGAATAAGAAGGCCAGAACTTGGTGCTGGTTTTCTATTCAGGTGAGATATGTCCTGCTGCTATGGATATGCACTATTTTGTGCCTGCATTTTGGTTCCCTTCCTGTAAAGCATTATTTTTGCCTCTGGGGCTTAATGAAATAGGCATGTTGAATTGTGAAGTACCAAATGTTGGGGGAAGGGAACAAAATGGGAGGTGAGGAAGCTGGCTTTAAGCTATCAAAGGCTACTTTGGGAACTTTATCACACAAACACTGAATTCAAAGTTATGGAAGCACAGGATGTGGAGCAAAACAGCTGAAAACCAAGAAACACACATAAGAGAGAAGTGCATGTAAAAAGCATTTCCAAGATGCTGTTAGCAAATGGGCAACAAAGGAAATGCCTTTCAGATGAACATAGGAAAGTAGAAGTAGCAGAGTCAAATCCTTCAAGCCTGCAAAAGCAATTTGATATCCAAGAATCCAGATGAAACTCTGTGCCCCTTGGAGTCAGAGCTGGCTGTAGGAGGTCTATGTAAACAGGATTTCTTTCCCCATTCTACAAGTCTGTTATATATTACTGGAGACATACATTCTTTCCAAAAAAAAGGTCAGTCCATAACAAACATATGTTAAATTCTAGATTAATACAATCGTAATTTTATAATGAGAGCCGGTAAATGTGCCCTAGGCCAGGAGGACAATTCCATACCTGAGAACTTTACCTATGTGGCTGTTTTGGCCTTGATCCTGCAAGCTCTTTATGCCATACCTAATCTGAAGCAGATGGGCTCTTCTGCTGAAGTAATTGCTTGCTGACCTGAAGTTTTCCACCGAACCAAGCTAGCATCAGATGAAACATTTGACATGAAGTCAGAAGAGTAATAAATTGAACTATGCAAACTGAAAAGTTGTTTATGGTCACGTTTGAATCATAGAAAAATTTGTGTTGGAAGGGACCTTTAAAGGCCAATGTCCCTGCAGTGAGCAGGGACATTTTCCTCTAAAAAAGGCTGCGTGGAGCCCTGTCCAACCTGACTGCGAATGTTTCCAGAGATGGGGCATCTACCAACTCTCTGGCCAACTTTTTTCAATGAGCTGGATGCAGTGCTCTAGGTGGCATCCCAGCAGAGACAAGGGGTAGAGTCACCTCCCCTAACCAGTGAAATTCTTTTTGTTTAACACTTACAGGAGAGAAGAAAAAAAAAATCTTAAAATATTTCCTTTGTTTTTGCCTTATTAATTCTCACTAATTTTTTTTTTCCCGGCAAATATGCATCTGAAGACACTTGGAAAATAGTTGTAGAGGGATGACTGTTAGGTCACAGTACCTGTGAGGTGGGGTGCACTGTTTGTGTTAGAGCATACACACCCATTTGTGGGTCGTAGCACACTAAAGATAAGCAGCAGACAGGGGTAACTTCTGGACTGATCCATTAATTTAATGGATAATTCAGAATTAGAGATCCAGCACCCACACTGTTCCCCTAGAAAGGTAATGATGGTATTTGTCTGATAGAGCAGGTTGCTTTTCTGACTGCTACACTCAACAGAAATGAAGGGATGACTCTGACCTATCTGAAGGTTAATTAAAAGAAGTCAGAAGTAGATCAAATAAAGGCCAGATCTTCTCTCCTTGTTGATGGGGAAGCCCACCGAAGGTCATTTGAATTTGAAATCTGTAGGACTGAGCACCGAAGGTACAGAGCTCTGAGCAGATTTTGGTTGTGGTTTTAAACCTCAGCTTCATTTGATGTTTGCTGTTTGTATGTGTTTGTTAGCAAAGTTTTAATAGCTGAGTACAATTTTAGATCAAGTAGGAAGTAGTAGGAAGGGATCGGTGGTGACCTATGGGGCTTAACCAACCAACAGGTATGTGAAGATCATGAAGTTATATAGTGACTTTTTATATATATAAAACCCAATTATATGTGCACAAACAGCTAAAGTCACCACAAAATTACCACTAGGAAAGCAAATATACTCATGGCACAAGTAAAGTAAATATATGTACATGTCATTACAAAATTCCAATTTGGAAGTAGGTATTTACTTATGAACATTTACTTGTATACCCCAATATGACTTGTGACCAAACTGCTCCCAGGAGTGGGGCTAATCAATAGTGGAAAAGTCTTACTTAAAGATGATCTGCACCCCTGGATGTGGAGTTTGTCAGGTATTCCCAGCCAGGATCCCATCTGTCTAGGATGTCTGGTGGTCCTTTTAGGAAGGTCTGCCTTTTGGTGTAGATACGTAAGTGCGTGTAGGACATCACTTCACGAGGTAGCTGTTGCTAGCTCGTGCTTTCCTAGAAGGCAAATTTGTTGTCACAGCTTTTGTCTTACTTACATCAAATTTTATTTTTATCCTGCCAAATTTTATTTTTATCCCCATCAAGAAAGCTTGGGGTGAGCTTGCCAGGGATAGCCTTCACCATCAATATAATTACCAGCTTGTATTTGTACATCGCTAGGCAGAGATCATAACAAGATAATGAGACATGCTTGCAGAACTTTCTGCATGCTTGCAGAAACCACCTAAGCTTTCTTAGACTTCAAGGTCCAAGAAGATTATGTAAATGCTCAAAAGATACCTCTGACTCTTCCTTCAATTTCTTTTTTGCAAGGAAATCTTTATGAAGTAAATAAACACTATTCTCTCAGCTATTCTCTCTCTCAGCCTTGGCTCTCTCCTCATCTGTCCAATGGGATTAAAAGCAAGCCAAGTAATTTGACTGCAATGTTATAAACAGCACACTGTGTTTATTTTCAGAGGTATGGTGTTTACTGTTCTTTGTTTTAAAAGTTTATGGCTCCGTTCACAAACGTTGAGAACATAAAATTGATTATTCCTTAATGTACTAAGGAGCTTGTGATTTAGGATCTCTGGAGGTAGCATCTCGTGTCTAAAATTTACAGTATTTAATGTTTTCATAGTTAATGCATTGCAACCAATCCCCAAAATCAATTTCATAGAGTCAGCAATATGTCTTATTTGCTTAGCCTCACTGATAGCAGGGTAGCATAACAAAGTTAGCAATCATAATCACAGAATCATTGTGGGCTTAAACCTAGAATGGTTTTTAAATAATGAGCAGTCTATAATAAGATAACCAGAGTATTCATGCAAAACTTGATATGCTGAGAGTTCTCAGCCAAAATCATTCTCTTCTGGGTAACTAGTAAGTTGGGGTTTTTGCTAGTAAGTTATTTTCCCAAATACATTAGGTTTTTATTTGGCAGAAATTAGTATTAAAAAATGTGTCCTTTTATTTCAGATTATAATGGAAAAATCTGTACTTGTCTTCAAGTACAGTCACAGGTCATTGACATTCAATATATTCAAGATTTTCAAATCTCACAGCAGTATTACCTTTTTTTTTTTGCATGTTTTAGACTGTCTCTGACCAAAGCCTAGGAAGTGTGAAAATTCAGGCTGAAAACCAGAATATTCCTTATGTTCTCTCCTTGCTTTTAATGGTTGTAGTTTGCTGATGTTCAGTGCTGCTGAGAAAGCATCTGCACTCATTGCTGTCACTGTCTCCTGTCAGGGAACACCTGTGAAAAACCTTTGTTTTTTACCAATAATGTGTGAACCTGGATTAGAGTTGGAAAAGACTGCTTCACCTGTAGGACTCATGAGCAGGATGATGGTCTTCAAGTGCTTCATTTTCAAATAAGACAGAATAAGACAAGCTTTCAGTTAAATTTCCAGTTAAAAGTTTAAGGGCACGTGATGATGGGTGTTTTGTGGTTCGTCAGTGCTTTATCCAATAAAGATGGGAACCCCTAAAGTAAACTGAAGTTGGTAAATGATGTTTGAACCCTGAGAAAGGTGTTTTCTTTTTTTGTTTTTTTTTCTTGGGGTTTTGCTTGGAATTTTTTTGGTGTTTTGTTTGTTTTGTTTTTGGTTTTTTGTTGCCAGTGGTGAATCTATTTGTAGAGCTGGTGGCAAAGGCCACGAGGTAACAATCTCTCAGTTCTAAAAGGAAGGTGGAAGGAAAATCTGCATCATAGGAGAACTCTTGAGAACTTGGAGCTGAGGGAACAACTTGAAGTAGAAAAATATGTTAATTAAAACACTATATGGGGCCAAAATAGCAGTCCAAGGGCCCAACAGAGCACATCCATGATGAGTATTCAAAGCAAACATCTTTGACACATCCTTAGCTGATTCCCTTTATTATAATCCAAGCAAATGTTAATGTATATCCTGAAAAGACAAGAAGATTCCCCAGAAGTATTTTTGTGCTAAGATTATTAACCAATCCATTAATGTATTCTGTTCTTTTTTAGCTAATAAATAGAGTGATAAACGTCTTGAAAATCAATAAATCTGTTCACTATGTACTTGTTTGAAGCCCATGTTTAAGTAAACCTTAGTAATATGGTACTCAATGTGTTGCTTGTTTTTTTTTCCTGAAACAATCAAACTCTTCTGGTTTTCCTAGAGAATTATATTGCTAGCAAAGTCATTACTGTTTGCACATCAATTTTGAGCTAAATTATGAATATCCCTGAATGCAAAGGGGAAAGTTTCTAAACTACATCATTACAGAACAAATGTATTGAGAATAAGATTTTTTTTTTTAATCCAAAGTGCTTGGGGAGTTTACCACTGAGTATTCAAATTAATCATTAATCACAAAAGCAATTTGTTGGGCATTTGAAAATCGTTACCAGTTTAAAAGACTTAGTTTCTATTTCAAAGCTTTCAGTGGGCAAAAAAGCTACAGCTGTCACTAGAGAATTCCCAATCTACACAGCAATTTAAACACTGTGTTTACAACAGACATTTTGGTTTAATTTTCACAGCTTTTTGTAATCTACTTTAATATATATTATTCATTCATAGCAGGGAAAAATAACCTTCAGTGAAACAAGTATGTTTGATATGTTGAACCTGGCACGTTCAAAGCCAGTCCACAGAGTTCCTCATGGGACAAATTGGTGTGAAGCATCTTGCCCTGCAGAAGTCCAACAGCAGCTTCAAGCTGAATTTATGTACACTTTAATAGAGGCTTTGTGGCGAAAAATAAGTGACATTGGGGGTAGGACAAAGGATACAGCAATTTTCAGGGGATTGTTGCTCTCTTATATGAAAATTATAGTATGACTTTGGTCCAGTGCAACTTGACAAGAGCATTTAAATTTGGTATTTAATAACCTTGCCCTAAGAAAACAGGCAGCTCTGAAATCTGCCATTCTGGCACAGATGTGTTAGTCCTTGGCATCTTGCCTTTTGGAAAATCCTTCACTAAGTTGCTTTAGGAATTAGCATTGCTACAGAGACATGTAGCTGCGGAGACCCAGATAGTGAAGAGAAATATGTTAATTTAGTCTTTAAAAAACAATTTAGTCTTTAAGGTTCCTCTGTATATGGAGATATTGTTTCAGTAAACTATATAGGTTTTATTATTTGTGTATGAGGATTATTTGCATTCGTTCTATAAAAATGGGAATGTATTTCAAAACTAGATGAAAACAATTAGTCATGTAAAACACTACTAGTTTGCAAACAAACCAGTGGGAGTCAGAACTACAATTTAATAGGAAAATTAAAATAAATGCAATAATACAGAAACACTGAGAGTGTCAGAATACAACCTGATATCCTGTCAGGCAGGGTGGTGGTAGCAGTCTGATTAAATGGTGGCTGCAGTCGTCCTGGAGTGATAGATGTGGTTCTGTNAGTGGTAGATGTGGTTCTGTTGAAGCAGTGACCTTGTGGAAGGATTTGGTCCTCCTCTGAAGGTCCAGTAGTGGTTATGGAGCTCTTGTCCTCTGGGAATTCAATGGATAAGGCTGGTTGTGATGTTCCAAATGTCACATTATATCCAGGTGGGAATGCTTGGTTCCTCCCCCTGGACACAGCATCTCACAATGGGCTTACACAGAGCCAAGGCCTTTCCTGCTCTGTGTACCAGCCATGCTGGTGAGGAAACTGGAGGTGCTTGAGAAGGTAGGTAGGGACATAGCCTGGATAAGTGACCCCAAGGGACCAAAGGGATATTCCAGACCATATGGCATCATGCTCAATATATAAAGTGAAGGGAAGAAGGAGGAAGGAAAGGAGGACATTTAGACTGATGGTGATATCACTGTTACCTGTCACGGGGCCCTGCTGTCCTGGAGATGGCTGAACATCCATCTGGACATGAGAAGCAGTGAATTAATTCCTCATTTTGCTTTGCTTTGCTTGTGTGTGTGTCTTTCACTTTCCCCGATAAACTTTATCTCAACCCACAAGTTCTCTTCCCTTTTACCCTTCCAATCCTCTCTCCAAAATCAGAATGCCCCAGGTTCCTTGCATTGCATGAAAACGTGCCCCATGCTCTCTTGCTTTTTCCTACCTCAAAGAGTGCAGAAAACATACAGATAATGAGGAAACCTGCGAGCTGAATCTTAAACCCATCACTAGATAGTAGAAAATAATTATATTCTCACTGTATTCCATCTGCCTTTGATTTACAGCCAAAACATTCTCTGTGTGCTGCTCTGCTGATTCAGATGTAAGTGAATATGTAGATCCAGGTATGGAATCTGGGAGAGATATGAACTAGTTTATAAATTAGAACAGTTGCAGAGCTGGTGGATTTTGTGATTTTTGAGCAAAACAATTGTGGTAGGGGAATGGACTTATTAGTTGGGAAAGACTTGTTAAAAATTGTGCACTGATGAGATATTAAGGAGTCAGCTTTATAACCTAATAAGGAAAGATTAGAGTGTATAAAACTATGGTATTTGAAATTCTGTTCTGTCTCTAATGAAAAAATAACATGTTTTAAGATGTGATTGAAAGCCAGTGTATACAATGAAAGTAGGAAACTTAAATTTTTGCAAAGTAAAAGGTTTAGTGTCTCTGCTTTACATGTTCTGGAAAATTCAGTTTATTAATGGCATAGCTCCAAAAAGTAAGTTTCATGATACTGGAATGAACTTTCTTGTATGACCCACATTCACGGTCAAAATATACTGCCTTGTTTCTGGTGGCACTTTCTAGTTGCTGTTTGTTTCAGAAGCTAAGAGATACTGCAGAGGAGTGCTCTATTAAATGCTACCTCCAGGAAAAACTGAGGAGTTATAATTAGCCTCAGAATGCAACCACAACTGTGCCAAACCTCTGACATATGCAGAGGAAAAAGCAGGTTGAAAGATTTGGGGTTTTGTTTATCACTTTTATGCTTCTATCCATAAAGTTGGATTTTACTTTTAGTGAAAATGTTGATGGAAGCTCACAAATTAAAATTCTGCCTTCAGAATTTTTCAGAATAGTTTTCAAAAACTGGCTAACTGGCTTTTATTAGGCTTTATGTACACACCACATAAAACACGAAGCATCAAACTTTCCTTTCTTATATTTAATATTATTTCCTTTCTTATAGAAAACGTGATCTGAAAATAATGGAAGATTATTTAAAAGGTCTGATAGTGTTCATTTCAAGGTTACTAGATTTTAGACTGGCTTTCAAACATTCAGGGGCTAGCATTTCAACTGCAGATGTAGTTATCTCTAAGATTTTCAGAAATTAGTATTATATATGAGAAAATCCTCAATCTAGATCTAAGAGTAAAGGTATTTTTAAATTATTAATATTTTATTAATTGAGAAAATGGAAGCAGCTGAGGCAGTATTGAACAAATGTCAGAAAAGCAATGTTAAAAGATTTTTTTTTTTACTATTTATTTCCTTGCTTTTTGTGCCTTCTGCACATTTCATAATTTGATCTCACACAGAGTGGTGAGAAAGAGATGTGGGTAATGTCTTGCAAATCCATGTATGTTTTGAACATCATAGTGATGTTATACCCGTGGCAAAGAATAAGAATTATTTTGCTGAAATGCAGAGAAAATCAATTTATAGTGCCTATCACAGTTAATTTAAAAACATATAGTAGAAATTGCTTGGCAGTTGCTGTAAGATATTGACTGCTGTGGGAGGTGTTCAGCAGAGCCTCTAAATAAAACTTCAGTCAGAACCCACTATTCTCCCAAAAGCTTCCAGTTAATATCCAATTAAACTTTCAGAAGGAGGAGTTACTCAGTTCAAAGACTGAATTCTGGATCAACACACACAGAAAGAGAAAGAATTTAGAGAATGCATAGGAATTTAGAATGGCAAAAATCTGGTCTCAGAGACTCAGATCAGAGTCTCTGGTCTCAGAGACTCTACTTTGTCTCCCATTACTGGGATGGAGACAAAGTAGAACAGTTGAAATATTATATTATTTGCAAGATTAAAATTTTTAAAAATTTCCATTCAGCGTGATACAGTAATTTTTAAGCCTGAACCCATATACAGCAGAAACTGAACTAGTTTTTCCAAACCGGAAACATGTATGTACAAATGCATTTCATATATAAGAAAGAAGATTTAATTATTTGTACTCCAGTTCTCTAACACCTGAGTTGTCTCATTGACTCACTTAAACAAGCAGGTGAGGTTTAGACTGAAGTGTTCCACGGTCCCCAAACTTATTCCTTAGCATACAGAGGTGCCCTAAGCAGATCATGGAATCACAGAATGGTTTGAGTTGGAAGATCACCTCACAGATCACCTTACAGATCACCTCATTCCAACTCTCTGCCACAGGCAGGGACATCTTTTGCCAGATCAGGTTGCTCAAATCCCCATCCAGCCTGGCCATGAACATTTCCAGGCATGGGACAGGAATGTCCACAGTGTTGATGTTCCCACTGCATATGCAACAATGGAGTGGTATAAATGCCAAGGCTGATTTCAGAACCTAGTTTGCTTCATAACTTCCTGATGGGGAAAAAGAAGCTGTAAGGCTGTTCTGGTACATGCCACGATGTGCTGACACATGCTACTTGTATACTCCTCTGGTGGAAATTTCTTTTGGCTGACTGACTACGGTTTGTGCAATGGAAGTGTCCACCTGACTCTGTGCTGTCCTGTCCTGCTCAGTGTGGTTCCACTGCTGCAGGCAGCAGTTTCATTACAAACTACAGAACAACATTTTTTTGTATTAGGAGAGAGCTCTCACCTCAGACCCTTTTTCTTGCCTTGATGGGGTTAGAAGCAGGTGTGTGAGAGTTGTCACAGACAGTTAGTGGATACCTGAACTTCTTGCCACTCAGAGGTAGGGTGTAAAGCTACCAAGCTGGCTGTCAAAATGAGTTTTTTGATGGCTCCTAGTGACACAGTTAAATTAGGATATTGCAGTTTCTTGGGAGCCAAAATACTTTTAAAAGCAAATACCATATATGGTGGTGAAGAAAAAGAGAACAGTGAAGAGATATTTGTCTTTTCCCCCCACATTTCAAAATGAAAACTGCAATTAAAATGGTGCGTGGGATTTATGCCTATTTGCACAAATACATGCATATTTATGTCATGAATTTCCCTGAAGTGTACCTAAGGCAAAGTGAACACTGAAATCTAATCCATCCTTTTGCATAAATATCTGAATTCTGTCTTCCTCTTCTTGCATTTCTCTTTTTCTTCATCTTAAATTCATAAAGGATCCAAAGAAAGCATCATGATATTTTTACTCTAGTAGCAGCTTTAAACATGACTATGGCACTGGTCTCTATGAAGCTGCATTATATGAACATTTTTTATTGTTGATCAGACTTTGAAGCACCCCATTTTTCTGTAGTCCTTCTTCAGGCTAAACGTCCTTTCTATAAAACATGACTACTTATACGTCTGTAAGTGTATGAAAAAATAAATTGTTCATGATCTGACCCATAAAGAAATATTTATTCTTGGTAAGATACTGAGCTGTTGTGTGACTTGGGAGAAACAACTCTGCCTCTCTATATTTCCTGACAGCTGTGAAACAATTCTACTTCAAAAGTCACAGGATTTGAATTTCAAAATAACTTCAGGCTGGAAACAGGGCTTTAATGTTTTTAAAACTTTAGCAGGCAACAGAGAAAGAAGCTGAAAATTATTTTAAGTGTCAGGAGAATAGTAATTTTCATGTGTACAGGGCTTTAAAATTCTGATGTTCTTCTTTTGGAAAAATTGAAATGAACACCTTAGTCCTCTTGGAACTAAATGGAGAAAAATAACCTCAAAACTCCAGAAGAGGTAGTATCAGAGCGGCCAGACAGGATGTCCGAGAAATCACAAGCAGAGAAGTATAACATAAGGCCAGATGCACCTCCCTTAATAGGTCTGAACAGGGATGAGTGTGTGCCAGAGAAATCACATACAAGGAAACTGAAGATCTCACCCAGCTTAGGTGGATGAGGTGCAAGAGGCTGGATTGGGAAATTTAGGATCAAAAGGTACCACGTTAGGGCTTTGCTGACTGCAGTGAAAAAGAAAAAAACCATTGCTGGAGGAATTGCTGGGGAGATACCCTTTACCTCCCTCAAATTCCAATGGAGCCATTTAAAGTCATAAGGCCAGTTTTAACAGGAGCACCTTCCCTGTGACTGGGTGGCCCAAAGAGCTTCAGTTAGGAGGTGATATACACAAATAAAACATTACTGTGACATCTTCAAAGTGACAGAAGGGACCACTAAATTGCTAACTGTTCAGAAATTGATCACCTCAGATCAGGAGAGTGGCACAACTCTCCCTCTGGAATACAAATCATATGACTCCTCCTGCTGCATTTGCAAAATGTGTAGTTCACTGATGCTTCAGCTAAGCGAGGAGGCAAGGTGAGGAAATACTGGGCAATCACCTTACACACCAATACTGAGCAACAGCCTGTCACTGAAGGTATAGATAGTGCCAGGTTGGAGAATTGGTGGCTGTATGAAGTATTTTCAGCATGAATGGCTGCTCCTCTCTCCTATTGTACTCTATACTAATTCCTTTGCTGTCTTTAAGGGCTGTACTGAATAACTTCAGCTCTGGGAACAGAATAAGCGGGAGGTAAATGGGATTCCCAGTTTGGCAGGGAGAGACGTGGCAAAACTTCTTAGTATTCACTAAGAAAGGTGACTTTGCAGTAGTATGGATAGCCACTCACCAAACAGGGGATGATCCAGTGGCCCGGTGGAATGACAGAATAGAAGAACTGACCAGACTTGCTCCATTAAATCAGGAGGCTGTAAGTGACAACTGGGAACACCTCCTGGGGTGGCTGCATGTGAAACAAAGCCACACTGGGGCAAAAGAATTGTACTTAGAGGTTCGTGCTCGAGACTGGCATGTTATGGGAGAGAATTGTAAGACATCATTCCAGCCTGCGAGGAATGTGGAGTCTGGCTTGAGAGACATCCCTTAGAGGAGCCTGCACTACATTTAAGTTATAAAATATATAGGGTAAGAAGCAAACTTTTGCTTTTCAACCCCTCAGTGATTTTAATACAAAAATATGGTATTGCATCTCGAATATTTGGAAATTTAAAAGGTTACGGAAATGGATAATTTTATTCTGAAAACAAGTGTCACAGTTTCCATACTGATGTTTAATTTAATTTTGAAATTGTCATTTGTAATGTGAAAAAAAAACCCTTCTAGTGAAGAAGATGCTGGGAAATTGTAGTACAAAATGGTGAATTGAGTCAGACACAGAACTGTTTTGTCAGAGTTCATTCTGTACATAACATGAAATTCTATTTCAAGTGAGCCATTGTATTAAACTTAGATTTTTCTACTTCAAATTTGTCCCTAAAGGAATCCCAATCTTTAGTTTTAACTGTGTTTTGCTACAGTTAAATGTTTTCATCATAGTTTTGACATTGCAATTAGAAATGAAATTGATATGAAAGGAAGCTACTGAATACTTACCTTTTGCTTTTATACTATGTAAACACATGCATTTATAGATATATAAATATATATACTCGCCCCAAAGCGAAAACCATATCAAACCTTAGAAACCTTGAGATTTTGAATTTAGTGTTCTTAAATGAAATATGATTAATTGTGTTTGAGGAAAGCAGTATTTTGGCCAGTTGTGTATGCAACTTGTATTTTACTCAGCCTTAGAGGGGTATAGTAACGAAACTGCTTAAGTTTTAATTAGGATTATAGCACGGTTTTATTTTATCCCTCATGAATCCCTTCCAAATCAGGATATTCCATTTTCTCTTTGTTAATTCAGAGGTTATAATAAAGAATCCATCACAATAAGTGATCTTGGCTTGAGTCAAACTGTCTAATTTTATATAATGCTTCATTTTTGGCCTAAGATTTTGGAATTAGGCCCTGAAAGTTGTAGTTAGGAAGTTTGTAGGTGGCTAAGGCATGGAATAAACCCAGAGCTTGCTTTTACTTTGGCATTCGTGCTAAGGATAAAAATGGTACAAGTAGTAATAGTAATAGTAATAATAATAAAAGCTCATCAGAACATATTTTCCAAGGCAAATACATTTCTAGATATTTGTTTAGATAATTCTTCCAGTGAAAAATACAGACTCTGTCTAAGAGTGAATGGAAGGAAATGGGACAGTCAAATGCTACAGTTTCTGGAAGTTAGAAATCACTAGGGCACCATACCCACTTTTAAAATGAAGAAACACATTAGCTGAATTAGATTATGATGTGGAGGATGAATTATTTTATGCAGTCAGCCCTCTCTTTTTTTTTCTAGTTAGTAGTCCTTGAAGTGGGAATATAATTGTAATGTGCCCATTTAGGAGCAGTTTATATTGTTTTAGTTTCTGTTTGACTGAAGAATTTTAAATCTAAATAGCTAACTTATTAATGAGTTAGCTACTCGTTAATTATATGAAAAGCACTTTTGTTTAGTAGCTATGATTTTAAATCACGAGTACTTGGACATACAAATCCATCATTTTTACGTATAGCTTTTAAATTGTTTTACTGCAGCTTTGCCATAACGTTCTAGCTGAGATATCTACATCATCTCTCCATTTTTCTTGGAGTGTTGATTTGTCATGGTCTGATTTTTTGGTAGCAGGGGGTGGGGCACAGAGGTGGCTTCTGTGAGAGGCTGCTAGAAGCTTCCACCACATCCGACAGAGCCACTCTCTGATGGCTCTAAGATGGACTTGCTGCTGGCCCAATTAGAGAGGCTGGTAGTGCCTCTGTGATGACATATTCAAGAAGAAAATCAAAACACCACAGGCACAGTGTATTCCCCAGGGATGGGGAGGTGTAGAGGCTGCTGCTGCAGCTGCCACTGTCTTGGCGCAGCCTGCGGCGAGTCTTGCCGGCCTAGCCGCCCTTTGCTAGCGGCACTGCGGACAAAAAGACAAAATGACATGCAAGGGCAGAGCAGGGGCAGCAACTTTGCTGCTCCTTCCTGGCACCCACACGTGGAGAGGCATTAAACAGCGC
>VYXF01010957.1:28921-59265 GCA_013397295.1 Polioptila caerulea
TTCCAGAGACACAGAAACAGGGCCCCTGCTTCCACACTAGAGCAGCCTGGCCCTGGAGGACTGCACCCTGTGGACGAGTGACCCGTGCAACAACAGTTTTGGGAAGACTATTTGCCCTTGGGAGGGACCCTACAGCATAGCAGAAAAAAGACTCCTCTTCCTGAATGAATGGAAAAAGATCTAGAGTAATGAACAGACCAAAACCCCCACATCCTGTCTCCTTGTGCTATTGGTGAGAAAGAGAGAGAGCTGTGGGAGAAAAGGTGTTTTAAAAACTTATTTTACTTCTCATTATCCTCCTCTGATTCTGTTAATATTATCTTTGCTTTATACATTTAAATTTGAACCTCTTTTGCCCTTAGAGTGTGTTTTTTTTCTCCCAGTCCTTATCTCATTTCATGAACTCTTTGTTCATTTTTTCCATCTCCTCTGCCCAACTGTAATGAAAGAGGGTAAGTGAATGAATTTTGTGAGGACCTGGTGTTTGGCCAGTGTCAAATCATGACACTTGGCGTTTCATTTTCATGAGATTTTTGTTGGCTTGTGAAGTATATTTAAAATTTGACCCAGTTAACCATGTGTCAGTGTGTTATTCACACTTTAAATCTTGTTCTAAACTTCTAAAATTATTTTTTTTTCCACAGGGGAAAGGATTTTATGCAGTTGAAACACATTCTTTGTTAGTAGAGAGTTGACTTTCTTTTTAAAGGTCTAGTATTTTTGGTCAGATTATTAGTTGTCCCTGGATGAGGCAAAGACTATTTGAATGGCTGTTCCTTTTAATCCAAATAATCCTGGTCTCTGAAGAGATTAACATGAATGCATATAGTTGCTTCCCTTTGCCTCTGCTTCAGTGGTTTGGTTAGTTAGACTATATGCCATCTTTGATTTATAAAGAGCAAACCAAAAAAGCAAACTAAAACTCTGTGAAAGCAATGGCTAATTAAAACTGTAACTACTGACTGAGAAAGCAGCATGAACTGGGTCAAAAGTCGATTGTTTTTTGTTCACAACACAGACTGGGTCAGAAAAGAATTATTGCTCATGTGAGGTAACTCCAGTATCTGTTTGCAAACCTGTGCAAGTTGATGTAGTGTGGTGGACGCTGTCAGCGCTCAGAAAGATTCAGTTGCAGCATTCCCAGTTCTAGCCTGGGAAAGCATGGCAAAGGAATCCAAACAGAACTTAGCACCTGGTGTTTGTCTGAATACCACAACGTGCAATACGCGATGTTTATGGTAAGGTCTGAAGGATGTTTATCCAAAGAGGTGTTGGCCTTCTTACCCAACCAGTTTATTGTATTCTTTAGGTAACCTGTCTGCTTGTAGACTGTGAAGCACGCTATAAAAGAGCTGCATTGTTTGAATAAACCGCTTTTAGCTGTTGCCTTCTGGAAGGAGTCGTGTTGCGGTATTTCGCCGCTCCCGAACTCTGCAGAGACAATGCAGTATCAATGTTCTGGCACAGTGAAATTTTAGGCTGGATAATTTGCTTGAGGAACAAATTCCATGTGAAATAAACATCATTCAAAATTGTTGATGGGAATTGCTCATTTGTGAGGTGAAGCAAATGGATGTCATCTGGTAATTGACTGGGCTTAAGCTGCTGCAATGTGAAATCAATCTGTTTTGTAACCTCAGTAAACACTCATGGAAGAAACAATCAAAAGAGGATGGTTATTAAATTCTTTTAAAAATTAAAATTGTTGTCCTCACTGATAAAGAGCCTTGTGTGTAAACATTATATAATTAATTTATATACCTCTTTCATTCTAAATGACCAACTTCTTAATTTGGCCTCTCCTAGACAAAGAAACCTCCTTGTGCACCTAACTGATCTCAATACTAATGAAGCTCAAAATGTAATACTTTTTTCCTTGAGATGCTGATTTGTTGCCCTATGTGCCATTGTGGAAGTTTCAACACTTACATAAAGTTAATTAGCTAAGAACTGCTACTGTGGTGTGTATACATAACGTCATATCTCTGTACACATATTACTGCTGCCTTCAGCTGGCCCTGTTTTCTGCCACTCTTTATGCTTCAAGCAGTTCCTTGTTTAGAAAGCAACTCTCAAGTGCTCTATCACATCAGTCAGAATCTTACAGTCTTGAACAGAAAATTCTGTCTGAATATTGGTCTATGGTTCTGCCTCAAACCTTGTTGGTTATTTACCAATTGTTTAGTTAAGGTACAACAAATATTGTAGAGTTCAGAGATAGAATACAAATACATAGAAGACATCTGAATTTTCAGACATCTGAAATAAATAACTTCAGCTACTCGATGTCTAATAGCTTTCAAAAACAGACTCAGAAATTTCAGACTATGGACCCCCAGGACCATGGTGGGGATGAGGTATAACTTGAGCATGGTTGGAGTTTTCACCAAAACAAATCATATTCTGCACAAGTTCATGCATTATTTTAGCATGAAACATATTATGTCAAAAGTTTTGTTTGGAAGACTTCTTCCACTACTAAAAAAAATTGTGAAAATAACTGGAGTATGTGTTTAAATCTCTCAATATTTTAGCTAGCTCTCCTGTAAAAAAAACCAAACCAATCCCAAATAGAATGCACAGAGGATTCAGTGCCTGAACTGACCAAAAACAGATTAAAAAAAGACAGTTTCCAGGTATGAGACATTAATCATAAGATGTGTTTTCGTTTAATTAAGGCAATCTGGAAAATCCATTGCTAGAAATAAAATGCTTTGGTGCTCTATCATTACTACTCCAAGACAGTTAACTATAAGATAGCTTGGTTTTCACGTTAAATGTCAAAAGTCATGTGACACTGAAAATTTGTCTGCCTGTTGCAGACAATTTTCTGTTGCAGAAAGCAAATAACTCTGGACGGCATGTTTTCCATTTACAATTCCTGTGACAGTTCTAGGAATGATAATGTCTCACAATTGCTTTTCTGGCAAAAATCAAACCAATAAAATGTATTATATTTTTAACAATAATAATAACAAAACAACAATAATTATATGATGTTAATTTGTTAAATGCACTAGAAATCTTGAAGTAAAAGACTGCATAAATATTTAAATCCTTGTTAGAATATTCTTGAAATCTAGGCAGCTCACACAGCAGAACCTTGATGAGGTGCTGGGAAATAGAGTTTCTCAAGGGTCATTACGATAAATAGCAAATTCTCCTTCAAACCCTTGAATTCCAAGGCATACTTCACGTGAATGAACTGCTGGGAAACCCAGGGAGTATAAAATACCAGGTAATCTCTTCCTGTATTCAGAGTTCAACTCCCTACTCCAATTTGTCTTGCGGGAGTTGTTAGAGACTGGAAAAGGTGAGCTGTTGGAATCTGGAATGCAGAAAGTATTTCTCTGCATGTTCTAAAGGATTCTAGCCCTCTGAAAAATCCTGCTTTTAACCTTTGTCCATCGAAAGGGCTTCCTAGACTTTGAGATGAGACAGAATTTTCATGTATATAAATTAGATAATAGCATAATATGTCATTTATAATAGGGTGAGCAATGTAGATTTTTGGGAAGTTAGAATGGTAAGTAGATGAAGACAAGATGGAGGATCCTTGTCATTTTTAGGCTTCTTCCTTCTTCTTCATCTACTCCATATTCTGCAGTGTTTGGGTCACTAAATGGGTGGTTGGGATTTGGCGCAGTGCAGTGTTACGTGAATAGAAGTTTAGTTAATAATTGGTAGAAAAGTAGTAATCATGTACGTTTTTGGTGATAATTGGGTGAATTATCTTGAAGTAGACCTTGAATCTGTGTGTTAGAGTGTTAGAGAGTTAGCTGGAGAGTTAGAGTTAGTTAGAGAGACTTTTAGAGTTAGTTAGAGTTATAGGCTTTTCCAGGGTCATGCTAGGCTGGTGTTAAGCCAATATGGAGAAAATGTAGATAAGAAAAGAATAGACAGCAAGAGAAAGAGATCAACCATGAGTTACTTAACGAGGACTTTAAAAGACTAGCGTCCCCTTTCAGGGGAGAGACATGTAGGAGTTATTAGACTTTTACAAGGGTCACTATGTTAAATAGTAAATTATCCTTCAAATCTGTGAATTCCAAGGCATACTTCACGTGAGTGAACTGCTAGGAAGCCCACAGAGTATAAAATACCAGGTAATCTCCTCCTATATTCTGAGTTCAGCTCCCTACTCCGGTTTGTCTTGGGGGAGTTGGTAGAGACTGGAAAAGGTGATCTGTCCTGAGATATCTTGGGAGAGTGACAGGCAGTGGGTCAGACTTTGCTTGGGTATGGTAGTGCCCTGCCCTCAATACCCCCCAGTCCTGCAGTGTCAAGCAGGCCCAGTGTTGCCTAACCCAGTCCCTGAGTGGCCAAGTGAGCAGAAATCCCACCAGCGAGGAATGGCCAGGATGGGCAAAAAAGGTTTAGAAGGGTCACCATGAGGTAAGCACATTGTCTTTCAACCCTACCTTCATCTTGGAGTGTTACATCAGGAGAACCCAGGAGCTGGTAGCTATGTCTGTTTTTCTGTATTTCCTTTCCAGAAGTCTTTCTGTTTTTCTCCCTTTCTTCTTCTAAATCTTCCTACAGAATGCAACATCAAATGAGTTTAGAGGTTTTCTACATCCAGTGGTCTAAGTCTATGCTCTGGTAAGTGGTGTTATGTTGTATGTACTTTTTTGCCAATGTTCCTTAATTTTCTAAACTTTGCCAGTAAAATTTGTGTGTTTTTTATCTCTTGAGACTATCTCATTGGTATTTTGTCCTTTGCATCCATCCAGAGCAAAAGAATCTTGGTTTCACCCTGGAATTCAGCACCTGGGGTAAAATAGGAGTGACCCTCTGAGAACACAATAGGGTATTGCAAGTGGTGTTCATAACTTTGAAAGTAAAGAGGTTTGTTTAAAGGCATTGAGCATTGAAGAGAGGAGAGTTTGAATTCAGCCTTCAGCTTCTAATTTCAAGTCAATTCCTCTGCCAGGAAAATGAAAGATATGGATAGTCCCTGTTTTTCCATCACTTCCTAAAGATAAGTCAAGTGATAACAAACTGAGATGTATTTTCCAATAACAGCTTCCTCTCTGATAAATCCCTAGTGTGAAATCAGCTACTGAACGATGTCCAAAGAACTGAGGAGTGGTTTAAATAAGGCCACTGTGATCTGTCTCAGAAGTCTAGTGTGAAACAGGAGCTGGTCTCCTCTACAGTGTCATGGAGGCATCCGCTGATGGCTGTTGTGGATAAGAGATTGTCACTTGCATGGTACTCTTGTATCACTTCAGCACTACAGCACAGTTGTCAGCTTGGAGTATGGATAAATACATTGCCTAGCTTGGATAGATTATGTTCTTAAAGCTTATAGAAAGGGATTAAGCATACCCTCCTGTAGTGTTGAAGTGGTAGGGTTTCACTTGGACTGGAAAGGAAGGTAATTTTTGTGAGCCCCTAAATGTCTGCTAGCACTGAGTTTCACTTAGGGATATAATTAGCTGAAAATATCTGGTTTAGTAACAACAGCTACCAACCAATCAAAACTCAAAAAAACTAACCCCAAAACCCACCAAAAAACTCTGCATAAAACTTTTTTCTTAAAATGGATTAAATAAATGAGAACTTATATCAGGATTAATTCATTCTACTAAGAGACAGAGATGGCTGACAGGGCCTTTGTGTTCCCTTTCAGATATTTTTCTAAAAATTGTGTGTAGCAGCTGTTCCTTATTTATGTGGAGTGACTGTATACAATCAGGAACAACTCAGTTCTGTCACTTGAAGTGGGTGATGGAAATGAAAGCTATCATAGCTTTTAAAAAGTCTTGATATTGGAAAAAATAAGATCATGAACTACAGCAAACTTGTGTAGTAAAGAACAACTGTAAGATACCACTTCAGTGCTGCCTGCACTATTCCAGGCACTGCTACACCTTCTGACCAAGTCCTGAATCTGCCTGAAACATAGCCAAAATATTTGCTCACAATGACAAATAATTAATGTGACGTTTGAAGAAACAGCACAGCATCTTTGCAGGAATTTCTGCACATCAAGCATGTTTACATTTGTACTGTACTTCTCTCCCTACATCCACAAACGCCCTCCCTTTTAGTTTAGTTCAAATACACTAGAATCTTATGTCAATTATAGTCCATCCATACAACTCTTAAATGCAAAGATGTTCTCCTTGATCCATCTTTTAATTCTGGGAGTATATTGGGTGATGATCATACAAGACTGGAGCCTCTTAGGAGCTGAAGCAATGAGCAGTTGGGATGCTCTGTTGGTATATATCCCCACTTATTGGCCAATTTCCTGGCCAAATCAAATAGATCAAGTGAGCTATTATTTTTTCCTTATCTATCATCTAATTTCCAGAGACACAACATAACTCTGATGACATTTAATTATAACTTAGATGAGTATTGGGTTCTGCATCAGTTTGGAAGATAGGTTTGCATTCCAGCCTTAGACAAGAAGTGATTTCACATAAAGAATGCACAGCTGTGGTGCTGTAAAATCCGTGAAGACACGAAAGAATGCTTATAACCTTTTGAGATGGGAAGCTCAGGCTGCAAAATTTTGAAATTTCAAGGACCTGATGGTTTCTCAAGGAGATTTAAGGCCTGATCTAGACTGAATGGGTATTCAGAAAATGAGTAATTTGCCGTCTGTGGCTTGCAGGACAGAATCAGCAGAAGGAGCATAATATGAAATATTAATACTTTACAAAGATACTGGCAGAAATTAGCCAGTAAGCTTTCCATTATGATGTTTTCATATGGCAGAAAATACATTCATGAACAAGAAAGCAGTATGTGAGCAGGGAGAAAAGAAAAACAGAAAGGAGGTCATTGCTCTATTGCACACGTTCCTTGTGCTTTTAATATAATGAAAATAGCAGGTCAATTAAAGAAACATAGGCAGATACCGAAATAACTCAGACTTTCCTATGGTCTTTTACTACCTGCAAGGTAGTAAAGTTCAAGGTGCAATATCTGTGGTTTGTGCTGAAATTCTATTTCAAAATCTGACAGGTAGCACACATATATGGAAACCTTCTGCCAGTTTGTGTGTGCTTGGTTTGCATGAGCAAAGTTGCTGCTTCTGTCAGTCAAGAGTACAGGCAAATCATTTGGAGATCCCAGGGAACTGACATTGAGATATCTTCTGGTTTAGCATGAAGGAGGAAAAAAAAATGTTTTGAATTAAAGAAGTTGTGTTTCAATTGTTTTTGGAGAACTATATTATAAAAGCTTTGCTTTTATTTCTCTGTTACTTAAACAACCTGTTACAGTGAGAAGAAAGAAACTGGAATGTGCTGAGTACAAACTAGAAATGAGGACCATTTGAAACTAAAGTTTTTTTACTAAGGAACACAGCTTAATAAGGACAAGAAGTCATTAAATCTGCTTATTTAGCATGACAGTTAACCAGTCCAAAGTCTAGAAGGACCCATGATACATCTGTACTATATGTCCCTGCAAAATACAAGTCCAAAGTGTTTTCCTGAGAACCCAAGCCAAAAGTGAAATCTGTGGTAGATGAAACAAAGACCCAAAGCCCCTAATTTTTAGCATTACAGGAAGAAAGGAAGAATGAGAGCAGAAGCTGTGTACTCAATCCACACAAAACAAGGGGTGCTTATGAGTTACTTCTGTGATGTGGTTAGAGTAGGAAACTCAGCAATGTATAATAAAATTCATTTTATAATTTCTACTTACCTGAACTTCTCTGTACAGTGTATCCAAGAGGTTTTTGAGAATGTCAAAAACATTTGTGTAGTCCCCTTTGACGCAGCTGGAATCCTGCTAGACTCTTACTGTCTGATGGCAGAACTCCAATGTTCAGAAAAAAATCAGGTATCTCCCCTCTCCTTAATCTCTCTAGAGAATTTTATAAACTATTAATTTTGCAATATTCTGTTAATAACTAGCTGCTGTTTTGTTCAGCAGCAGCTATATCAAGTAAGCCAAGAAAAAACAAATACTATTTCCAGGTGAACAGATGTTAATGTCTTCACCACATTTTATTTCTGGTTTCTGCTCTACTAAACTCCCACTGAAGTCAGCAAGTATGCCTAAGTAAAGAACAAATAATAACTAATTAAATGCCTTCAGTTTTGTTTCAGGGCAAGGAAATGATTGTTGGATTGCTGATCTGCCAAGCTTTTCTAGAGAGAGCAAACATTAAAATTTCCATATATAAAAATTCAATGTGTAGAATTAAAAATAAGTTCAAAAAAATCCACCTCTGATCCATTGCAACTCTCATGAGAAATGCAGGTAAATATTTTTAATAATACTTTTTTATTTTATTTTAATTTTAGGGGATAAAAAGGTGATAAGGTGCTCATTCATGTATGAACTAATATATGATCATAAGCTAACCTATAGCTCCTATCAAAGAAAAATATTGGTTTACTTTCTTTTAGAAGAGGTTAAGATGAAAAGCAAAGTCTCAGCTGTGGGGGTATTGTCTAAATCCCTACCATTTTAGGAGGTGTAAACTGAAGCATGTCTTAATATTGCTCTCAGACACTGAGCCATCTATCAATGTCAAGAAGTTTTGAACTGGGTTATGAAGTGGATTTAGGAAAATGTTTGTTTGACCTGGTTAAATTTTATAACACAGGAATGATTGCTTTATATTCTATGATTCCTGTTAGCAGCAGTTTGCCCCTTGCCACTTCTTGTGTTATTGGTGCCTTGAATTTGAATGTTTTGAAAAAAATGTGTATTTTCTTTCTCTTTTGCAGAGTCCCAAAGTGAACTGCCAGTAGCTTGGTGGCAGAGAAATTAAGAGAGTTAAAATATGTTCTGCTTTTCTCTAATGCTTCCAACCTCTGATAGATTTTTTGGCTGGTACTTTTAGTTAGCAAGACAGCAGGAGTTCTAGACTAAATGGGAGAGATTAATTATAAGCCAGTGATCAACAGAGGCTTGCAAAGACCTCCTTGCAGTTGTGCCAATGCAGCCACTCAGAATTAAGATTTATGTGGTTGCATGCAATGGATGTGCAATGGAATGAAGATATTTGTTGCTATTATTATACTATTTACAGATAGGCTGTTCTTGATTTCTAGTTTATGCTAATTACATAATTGAGTTCTGATGTTATACAACGTTCTGTTTCAGTACTTTTGGAAAGCCAAGTGTGGTAAAGTGACATGGAAAGCATCTAATGAGAGGTTCAATGTTTAAAGCTTTCATCTAATTTTGAGACATAAGGAGATGATGGTGATAATAGTTAAAACTCTTTGTCATCCTCACACAAAGGTGTTTCTTGGATAACATGGATATGAAAGCAAGTAACATTCAATGTCAGCTTAGATCTGGCTCTAATGATAGACTACAATGGCTTAAAGCAGTTTTGTTTCAGCTTGTTTTCAGCAGGGTTGTATCACATTATCTATTGTGATGTACTTTCAATCCCCTCAAGTACTTCTTGATGCTTTTTCTTCTGGATTTAATAGTTAGAATGGAGAATCTCGCCTAGAGAGGAATCTTATCAGAGCTTCACCAACAGAATTGATCTAAAATAGATGGATATTCAACACATCAATCAATTTTTTGTATATTCCAATACTTGCCAGAGCTGGGATGGAACATCTTCATTCATCATATCTCCTTTTGTTTTATTAATACAGATATTGTGTGCATTTCAAAGGCATAACTTCAGGACAGAGTTGGACAGTTTGCATCATGACCAACACATTGAATATGATTTCAAAAATGTTAAGGGAGGAAAGGTTCAATGAAATATTTCAGAGTAGACCCTGGAATATTCGCCTATAATATTAAAGTTGATTGCTATAAAACAAGTTGATGCAAGTTAGTTTGATCTTAAAATGGAAAATGTGTGAAGCACTAGTTATTCAGTCTCCAAATGTTGAGATATCCACTTCAAGATTGATTTGGGATTTTAGTCTTCATGCATGAAGATAATGCAAATGTTAGCCTAATGTTTAAGTGTTTTGAAAAGAAGGATGTCTGTAGGATACCAGATGCTAGCTCTTGGGGTTTTGTCTATTTATTGAATTGTTTTTTTCTTTTTTCTTTTTTAATTGAAGGAGAAATGGAAAGACAGGGTCAATGCCTGCTGAGATGTTTACAGCTACTCACACATCCTTATCTCTAATTGGAGTGCTACAGTTCCCACAAACTGTTTTGCCTGTAGGCAAATTTTCACTTTTCAGGCACTGTCAGCATGCCTAGAGATTTAACTTGAGGTGAAACTCAGGATGGTTATACTTTAACCTGAACTTGTCAATATGGGTCTGGCGATCAGTATCTGAAGTTCCACCTTCCTTACTCAGGATTTTATTCATTTTACTTACACGTGCAAATGAGAGAGTGCAAATCAACTATGCTTGATAGTGCTAAACAAACGAGTGTCTGTTTGCTGATTGCAGGTACTGCTGCAGTTTCTTGTTTACCACTCATAGCTAGACCTTGGCTCACCAAGTTCTTGTAACGCAGACACAGAAATAGCACTTAGAATTGACTGTAACAGAAAATATCACACACACATTCATTGCCCTAGGCTTTATGTATGTCTCCCAGGAGTAAATATATAACCCATAAGCTTATAAACTCTGCTATGGTTTTTTTTTCCTATTTGATGAAACAGAAGCAGGAATAGAAGGAAGCCCTGCAGCATAGATAATGTTATTTTGTTCAGTAACAGGTATGGAACATGACAAACCAGAGACAGCAGCTTGGCAGAGTCACAGGAGACAGTGAGGAAAACCTCTGCTAGCATCTTTCGTGTCCTGAGATCTATGTTCCTGAAGTCACACAACTCATATCTTCCCTGACCCTTATTAGACTGCTCCAGCAGGACCATCTGTATGCTAATGAGACCTTTGAAATGCTTTCCATGCTTTTGTTATTTTAACTTCCTAGCACGCATCAGAAAGACCAAAGTTCTCCTTTATTATTTTACTATCTCTTAGCAGCAGTAGCCTGAGTCGAAGTTTAGATTGACTGGAATAAAAATTCAGTGTACTGCTAATGACTCAATACAAAGGCCTCTCTTTTTCTTTTTTTTTTTTTTTGACAGGAGTAATCTCTATTTCATCTCTGCTACAAGCAGTGCTTTTTTGCCAATTTATAACTGCAGCTTCCTGGAGAAAGTCTAAAGGAGATGTGATAAAACCAGACTATACAGCAAAGCATATTCTATAAACACACAACATGGACAAAGAAATAATTTGAAGTATGAGGGGGAAGTGTCAAATAAGATGCCTGAAAACCAGTTTGGCCTAAAATTAAATGCAATGTGTATGTGGCATTTGCCAGCTTTCCATTTATCCTTGGAGGGAAGGCAGACATCAATCATACCTGCATGTCAGCTACTGTCAACAGTGCCAAAATTCTTCACTGGACTATCTCACCTGGCACAAGCTAATTTAGAATATATTAATGTAGAGAATTTTTGCTGTGATTTTTCCTTATAGTCACACAAAAATTTATTTCACTTAAAATATGTGCTATGAAACTGAATAATATCGCCTAAGTTGCTTTTGATCCAAACTTGCCTCCATTAAAATGGTACTGCTTATTAGGAATTACTTTTCTTTTCATGATTAGAACACTTTGAAAGGTTGTAGAGCTAGAAGAGTCTTCTAAAGATAAGCTCATGTGCTCTGAAACAAATATGATGAAAGCACTTCCCACAGGTCTTAGAGGTCTTAGATCTTACAGGTCTTTTCTAGCCTAGATGATTCTATGATTCTAAGCATGTCTGCAATGCTATGATTAAAAAAATAAGTTGTCCTCATATCTAAATGAAAGATTGCTTCTCATCTCTCAGATATGCAATATTTAATCCCCTTACTCCCCACCAGAGATCAGTTACTTACTATTAGTTAATAACAATATTGTGATTTGGCCTTACATTTTTTCTGAACTTAGTAAGATTATTTCTTTCTATTTGAGCCAGATTTTGTAGGCCTTATTCCATTTGACATTCTCTAAACTTCTTCTAAGCACAAACTGGGGTTCTCTTGGGGCCCTGGCTTTGAGGGGGAGCCCAAGACAATGCTGAAGTGTGAAACACACAGAAGCATCTAGTTTATGGTATGTGTCTGTGGTGTTAAGTGCGCCTTTTAATGAATGTTCGAGGAATTTGATACTTACTTGTTTTCAGCTTTTCACTTTTTATAGTCAGGCTTGGAGCAGACTTTGACAAATAAAACTATAACAGCTATTTTAAATTCTTTTAGCCACATAACTACTGCCTGTTGAGCCTTCACATGCTTTATCTGAGTGCTTTTAAAAAATGCATTGTCAGTTGTAACAAAATAAATGATGCTGGAATTGCTGTCCCCTCTGATGTTTTGCAAAGGGTGTAATACAAATGTTTGCAAAACCCTCTGTACCTATTGAAACTCCAAGGGGTAATCCTGTTCAAACTAGACCATCAGAACTTGGGCAGCTGTCTAAAAAGTTTTGCAACTTTTGTTCTTCTAAAGACAGTGTTTAGTAGTTTATTTTTTGGTTTTTTTTGGCTGGACCTGAAGTCTCCTTCCTTTATTTAACAGTGATCTACTACATTCTTCTGGAGCTAGCATGCTTCCTGTGGCATTCCATCATTGTGTCGAGGTGGTGTCGCACAATATTTTTCACATTTTCTGCCTCATATATCAAACTGTAGAAGTTATCCATAAGGCATAGCTGTCATTCTGTAAAATTTTTAGTAATGCTCTCATTTTTATCTGATAGCAAGAAATACCTAAAGTAATAAAAAAATAATTTCTACTTCATATTTGCTTTGGTGCTCATTCTTTCCCTGTCCGTATCAATACATTATAGTAGGTGAGATTTATACATCCCCTTACTTGGGATTTTAGGAGAGATATGCACAGAACTGGAGACTGTGAAATTATTCCCCTTTTCAGGATTAAAAAAATATATATTATTTCAACTCACAAAACCATCCATTGACTGTAATGTATATGCTCTATTTGAACATAAATCAACACTTAATTGAATGGTTTATGTTCTCTGCATGCTCTTTTTTTCTGTACAGATTTTTACATTCTGTTTCTACAGTTCTGGAGATCATTAAGTTTTGCAGAATATTTGCAGATAACTATTTTATTCAGGAGAGGACGCAATGACAAATCTGCACATTATTTACTATTCTGTTGAATTGTGTCATTTATCTGCAAATTCAGTCATCTAAGTAATTAAAATAATCCTGAGGAGAATAGAAAATAAATCTGTCATATTTTAAAGTAAAAATTTGCATTCGAATCAATACATACTGTCATATCATATAGATGAAAAAGATTTTGAAATCTGAATATAAGAGTTTTTAACATGTTTTACTTATTATGGAGATTTTACCTCCATGTTCAATGTTACTTCCATGCAGCCAATACCTTCCTGTGAACACTAAAATGTCTCGTTTTCAAGGTCATGTTTGGTACTTCACTTGATTGTTCATGAGGTGCAGGTTAACATCAAAGAACACAAAGGATGTACATCTCCATTGGGCTGAGTCTGCAATACATGTGTTAAATCATGTCTGAAATATGAGAAGTATGACTTAGCAAGAATCAGTCAGTTGTGTCATCATTAATAGAAGTCTAATAGTACTGTACAATAATTCCATCTGTTTCCCAAACGCTCCTACATTGACTCCCCCATATTGACTCCCATATATTGCCACAGATTGATGAAAAAGGCTTTGGAAAAGTTAATGCAAATATTGGCAGGTTTTTTCAGCACCTTCTAGTCTGTAAAGGTACATAGATTTAAATTTCTTGTTGTATGGAGGCACTCTGTCCAGTATTAGCAATTCAAATACGGAGCAGTGCGTTATACCAGAGAGCAAGAACTGTCAGGGTTTCAAAGTTAATTAGACTAAACAGACAACTAATTGTGTCTTATTAAAATGTAAAGGACCTGTGACAAATTGCACTAATTGCATGTTCTCATATATCTGAAGAGGTCAGGCTACTTAAAACTCATGTTGTTAATGGAAGACAAATGTAGTTTTATATGCTCGATAGGAATATTATAAACTGCATTATTTATGATGCTGGTAGGAACACTTAATAACTTTAAGCTTTAAATCAAACTGTTCATTAAGCTAGGGAGTCAGCACACAGTCCTGAAAATAGTCTGTAAAAACCTGCTGCCAATGTAATATTAATTTGGAGGTCTGTTGTTCCCCCCACACCCCACTGGCAATATAGATACACTGTTATTTTAAAGTATGTAAAACCTAGGGGAGTTAGAGCTCTTTGATGTCTTCCCCTACTGTCCCAATCAAATAGCACAACAACATTTTATCATATTAATATTTTCAAGAACTATGTAAAAATCAACCACTCTGAGGTCTAAACATTTGCAACTCTATGTGATAATAACCAGTAAAATGAAAAAGAATGGAATAGTGGATAAGAGGACAATGAATACAGAAGAAAGGTGAGGAAATCCCCTAAAATCTTTGTGGGTGTTGCTGTTAAATACTGAGCAATTATTGCATTTCTGACTAGATACACTAATTTTTAAAGCACTGATTGTCTTCTGTTTAAATGCTTTTGTATAAGTGTAAAAGCTGAGGTATTCATGATCTGCAAGTGAACCAAGTCAAGACTAACACAAGAGTGAAGATTTGCTATGATGGAACAAAAGGGAGATGCCATTTCAAATCACAACTAACACAGGAGGACACAGAATCACATTTAGAAAGCCTTTGTCACAGGCTTGGGAGTACATTATTTCTTAGACTGCTCTCAGGATAAAAATCAGTGTTAAGAAATACATTTGGAGTGAAAGCCAAGGGCACCACAGTGATGTTAAATTTGTAATGCTTGCACAGGGAGGTAACCATACTTGCTAAGACAGACATTTAAAACCACGAACTTTCCCAGACACTTCCATAGCAGAGAACATGGAAGGCAATGCTAGAAGGTTTGTGGTACTATAAGAGCATTACAGATAACAGTCTGCAGGAGTAGCTTTAATTTCAGGTATTGTGAAGAACAGTAATGTCCATGATCCTCTGAGTTTTTAGGGGGAAAGATGATATGGCTGAGTATGGTGTTTAGAGTACATTACATTTTTCTTTGATCTTAACAATCATTACATTTCAAGCTTATTGGTCTTGAATTAATGCACATTTCTCCCTGATAAATTAATGTCTAGATCAATAATTATTCTTGCTGATGCTGGTAGTTTGTGAGAGTCATGGGAATCCAACCATTATAGTGCCTAATTGCTTCCAAGTTAGTGAAAGTTCATTAGTTTGGGTTTTTTTCCTGACTGCAAAAGTATGTAGCTCTTGGTGAAATACATAGTTTTGGCTGAATAGATACATCTTTCAAATCTGAGCAAACTCTAGAAAATAATCTTTAACAGGAGAGATGTATTTTGATATGGAACTTCATACTTACTGAAAAAAAAATAAACCCTCCAGAGCCAAAGAAAGAGGACAGAACGTTAGGTGTGATAAATCCAGAGATACAGATTCCATTTCTAATAAAAAAATATTCTTCCTTGCAAGCACACAGAATGGTAAAACAAAGTATATTTGTTTTCTTCTGAGTTTAAAGGTAAGGAATGCAGAATCAACTGTACTGGAAAAGACCTCGGAGATCATCCAAACTCTAATCAAACTCCCCCTTGTCAAACAGACCATGGCACACAGTGCCTCATCCAGTCTTTTCTTAAACACCTCCAAGGACAATGACTCCATCATCTCCCTGGGCAGCCCATTCCAACGCCCAATAATCCTTCACGGGAAGAACTTTTTCCTAATGTCAAAGCTAAACCTCCCTTGGTGCAGTTTAGGACTGTCCTCTTGTCCTATCAGTGATTGCCTGGGAGAAGAAACTGATCCCCACCTGGCTGCACCCTCCTTTCAGGGAGTTGTAGAGAGTGATAAAGTCACCNATGACCTCCCTGCTCCTGCTGCCCACACCATTCCTGGTACAGGCCAGGGGCCATTGGCCTCCTTGGCCACCAGGGCACAGAGCTGGCTCATGCTCAGTCAGCAGCCAGCCAGCACCCCCAGGTCCCTTTCTGCCTGGGCACTGTGCAGCCACTCTGTCCCCAGCCTGTAGCACTGCAGGGGCTGTTGTGGCCAAAATGCATGGCTTGGCACTTGGACGTGTTAAACTTCATGCTGTTGGACTCAGGCCATCTATCCAACCTGTCCAGGTCGCTCTGCAGAGCCTTCCTACCCTCCAGCAGATGGACACTCACTCCCAGCTTGGTGTCATCTGCAAATTTGCTAATGTTAGAGTAGGTTTCTTATGACCCAGCAAAGTAGCTTAGCCACCATGGGTTAAACTTTTTATCTCATTCTTCTGCATCTGTCCTAGTTTCCATGGAATTTGTTATTTAGTAGGATAATTGGAATCCTTGTGTTATAGACTTCTAGGCATTATTGCCAAATAAAAAAGTGTTTGATTTGGTTGATTTTGGTGTGGGGTGTGTGTGTGTGTGTGTGTGTGTGTTGGTGTTTGGTTTTTTTGGTTTGGTTTGGTTTTTGCTTTTTTGTTTGTTTAAAATCTACATACCTGGTAAACATATGAAGAATGTCCTGTGAAATTTCTTTGGTGAACTCAGCCATGCTGAATTGTACAGGAAAGATTTGGGGCATGTTTAGTCCAGGATAATTAAAAAAGCCTGATGATTTGACTGCAGCACGACTGTCTGAGAACTTGCCTTTTGCTGTGCCATTTCACTTCTTGTATGCTGTGCATGAACTATTATACATAATAAGTCAGTGCATAAATTAGAATGTTTAAAATCTTGATTACGACTCTTCCCTGAAGTTGACGACAATCTTCTACTTGACAGGGGAGTTGCACTTTTAAGCCCATTGCATTTTGGCAGTTGTTTTGATTACATAGCCTTGAATTTAAAAAAAAAATAAATTTGGATTCAGTAGATATTTCTTGCTAACTTGATAGGCTGTGGTGTTGCTGGAATGAAATTTGTGTAATGTTTCTAAAAGCTACTACTGTGTATATTTTCCCTGGCTGTTCACCAATGGTCATGTTTCTGCAAATATACTTTTCTTCATTAATGGGAGAGGTTAAAATCATCTTTTTGATTAGATGAAATGGGTAAGAGTACTATCCTAATTTCATTTAAGGAATGAATCTATAGATACATTTCCCAAAGTCTTGGCCGCATCAGAAAATAAATTATGGTTATTAATGGTGAATACAGTTATATAAAAATGTAGAAGAATGAGGGAGTGGAAGTGATTTAATACAAATGGACATATTTTGAATACTGATAGAATAATTCAAGTGCTTTGAACCGTGCACCTAAGTAATCCTTAATCTATCAATATAGGGTACAAAATACCTTGCTTCAGCAAGCTAATTAAGTATAAGATGAAATATGTAATTGTATAGCCACCTGACTCAAAATAAGAATATTCAAATATATAAATAGAAGATTTTCTTATGTATTCTTCTGAAAGCAAAAAGTCGATATGGTCTGACACTCTCTGCATTTTCTAAACCTCATAATTGGTTTATCCAGCATATTGCTATGCTGGTAAAAATGTTCAGTCCCTGTACAGTGCTATGTCATGCCTCTCTTTGTTATGAGAAGTGCATCACAAAAAAAAAAAAAAAAATTCACTGCTTTCTCATATTTATCCCCTAGGGCTGTAGTTTAATTGGCCTATGAACAACTTCACACTCAAGAATGTCTGACAAATCTTGTAGCTACACAGTGGTGAACTCTGAACCAGATGCTCCAAGAGCCTTTCTTGCCATCAACAGTATTAGAGCTACATCCCTTGGTGTTCCTGATTTTTCACATGAATATCACCTTAGCTGGCCTTTGGCACTTAATGATGGTACTGAGCTTATATTTGCTTCTCAAGTTAATGAGCTATCATGGAGAGTTGTTAATTAGTCTAATTTTAACCACATGTGAAAGACATATAGACTGTTTTAATATAAATTTATGATTAAATTAGTTTTCTATGAGACTGTCTCTCCTTAAGTGACCTGTGCAGTAGAAAAAAGATATTAGCTACCTCAGAAACAATTAGGTTATGTATGCATAATCTTAACACAATACTGGTAGATACTTTTATCATTTTCCCAAGAGAGGGACTACAGCAGAGATGTAAACTTGAAATATTGGTATGCCCTGCACAGGAAATGTGTATACAAATGACACCTGAGTAGATTGAAACAGAAGTCGTTGGTGGAATGAAATCTTCTTCTGGAATGATTAGGTTGTACTCCCCAGTATGCAGAGCTTACAGATAGCTGCCAAAGTAAATCCATGTAGAGGGGAAGGAGGAAATTGCTGTTTCTGAATGGCAGCCTCTGGCTGTGCTCCCCAGAGAAGATGTCAGAACCAGAGATGAAGAGTTTCAGGGTCTGACATGGATAATAAATTGATCCAAAATAACCCAAACCTGGTGAACCCTTGGGTGTTCTTCATGAGATGTAAGTCTGACAGGACTTCTGTGTATTCCTCTTGCATCCAGGGAGGGGGACAAAGGACTGTCCAGTTGGTTGAGCCTGTAGTAGTGTTACAGCAGGTTATGGTCTTATAGCTAATTATTTTCACTTTAATCTGGCTTCTTTGGATTAGATTGGAGACCAGAGAAAGCAAGCAATTTACTGATATGGCTAGACATGCATTTTTAAAAAATTGGTCAGTAATAATATAGGCAGACATAAAACCTCCATGATCTATGTGAGATCTCCTGTAATTCTATCACTGCAAAAGTAATCCTGAGTGTGATGACAGCATACCAGTCTTTATATAAATACTTAGTGGTAACTGATATATCAGGCAAATGAAAGCATGATACATATCGTGGGAATGCATGCTGCATGCATGTGATATGCATACAGTCTTGCTATACAATTTACTGCAAAGGGGAATAAAGTTACTCAGACATAGTCCCCAAGTCAACCTTTTCATTCCAGAAATTTTCACACACACAAAAAGATGTCTCTCCTTATGGACAGACAGGACTAGATACTTATGTTTCTTGCAAATCAATTTGCAGCCAGATGGATCAATTTACTCCTCCACAGAGAAATTATTTGCATGTAGCATTTTACAGTTCTGTTCAGAGATTGCTGCTTTCTTCTTCACGGTGTTTGGCTTCACCAGAGTGTTGCAAATTTGTAGTGAAAGTCATGGACTTTTATGGAGTTTCTTGTGATGGTCCCTAGAGTATCAATATTCAACTAGACAGTGAAAAGAAGGTAGATATAATTTTCTCTTGTTATGTAAATCTATACCCAGCACAATTAATTCAGAAGGTCAGACTTATTTTGTATTTACCTTATTCCTGCAAATTTGAACTGTTTGCTTTCTGTGCAGTATAAAACACCCCCTAATTTCCTCTTGTTCTACATTAATCCCTGTTCCAAAGTCACAGATGATTTGTAAATAACATTGTTTCGTTATTTGCCCATTTTGTTATGGGATAGCAAATGCTAAAAATTATCACACCGTTTGAATTAACTGCAGAAACACAATTAAAAAAGAAATCCTTAGAATATTGTAACAATCTGTATGTGTCTATTAATGCTGGAGACAAGTAGTTTTTTCCATATTTGCAGTAAATTTAAAGATATTCTCTATGACCTTAAGCCAAATGTATTGTTCAGTTCAATGTCCTGGTTTCTGCATCTGCAAAATGGTCACTTGACTAATACGTATGGTTTGGGATGCTCTGTCTGGGTGCAGTGACTTGAGTACCATATTTATTTGTCACTATAAGGGATAAAAATTTCTTTGTTTTGCACATATTCAAAGCTTAACTATACGGAAATTTCACTGTCAGACTGTCATTTGGCCAATAGAGTGAATTCAGGTATGGAGCCCTTGATTCCTCTTTCAATTTAATTCTTTACAAAACCCTTTATTTTAATCTTGGATTCTTTTCTCCTATGCTCAGTAAACTTTTAAATGATAATCTGCAGTTCTTTCCTTAAGCCTGATAGATATTTGCAGCAGCAACATGCTGAAATTATAATTGAAATGAGAAGCTGTGATCATCCTTATCATCTGCATATGTCCCCACATTGTGATCATTAATTTATTCTGGTTTGCTATCTTAGTAAATTAAACTGATTCATACTTTGTAAATATAATCAAAGACAACAGCTGCCCTCTTCTGTATATTTAATAAAACGGAATCTTCTCAGCAATCTTTTTGTCTGGAAAAATTACTATTTTGTTTCAATTCTAAATCTCTTCTTTTTTGTGTCAGTTTGATGAGTGGCATAAACCATCTGAGTCTAGTTCCAAAATGCTGCTTATTATAGAGGCATCATTAGTGGCTCCACGGTATAAACTTGCATTTTGATTTCCAATAAAAGCAGGACTAAAGTCTCTTTTTGATACATTAATGGTTGAATTGAACCTCCAAATTCATCACAACAGCTTTTCAAGGGACAGTTGGAATTTCTATTCCTACAATAAAATATTTATACCAGTCTTCAGTAGAAACATTTCAGAAGGGTCTTAGAAGTGCTACTTTGATTTTCGTCTGTCTTGGTTTTCCATAGCTAAGTAAATAGTAGTTCTCACAAATTTTTAGCTGATGTCCTGAAGGTTTTTTGGGTGTAGGTCTTTTCTGAAAAGTTTAACTCCCCTGTTTTGGAATAGCCTAGACAATTTTGGTTAAGATTAAGCAATAAAACTTTCTCTGTCCATACTTTTGATTCATATGGTATTAAGGCAAGAGAATCACAGGAAATATCACATGTACCATGTTTCAGTACAGAATTTCATTGATTTTATGACATTATTCATAGTAAAGGGATTATACTCAGTGTAAATAGTTCATTTTAGCTGTAAAATGAACTCAAATATACAGGCTGAAGTTGACAGATTGAATACAGGACACAAGGCTTCCTTTCATTTCTGTTTTCTGTTTCCTTAAGCCCTTTCCAATCTGTAGGCTTTATTATCTCTCTCTGGTTACTGCACTGCATCAAATGTCAGAAAGGCCAATAAAATCTCTTATCTATTGAAGCCAATAGTAAATAGAATTATTAGGATGCATACCTTGCCTCTCATTTCATGGAATACCTCCCTTGTGGTTATTGTTTTAAACTATTGTTGCATTTCCTTTAGTTTAGAAATTTGGGCCAGTCAGTCCCGGCTGCTCTTTATAATCTGAAGATTGAAAACCTCCTTTCTATAGGAGTCAGACCCTAAATAAGAAAACACACATTCATTTATGTATATTTAACATTTTCAAAACAACCTGATGTACTGTAAGATGGATTCCTAAGATGAAAAGGTTTTATAAAAATTACAGACTTCTACAAAAGCTGTGAAATAGTCTCCCATCCAAATTATTTGTTAATGTCTCAGAAAAGACAATCTGTGCTTTTAACTGATATGGGTGGTTTTTCATCTCAGAGATGTGAAGGGCAGTATTTGGTGCAGGAACATTGACCACCCATCTAGAACATCCATTTGGAATGGCTTCTATAGTACCTTTCCTCCATCCCTATAGCATGCCCTTCCTTGTCATCAGCAGGCAAACTACTGCAGGCTCTATTTTTCCTGGTACATACTGCTCTAATTGCAAGGAAGGAAAAGTGATATTCTCTGAGTTAAGCATGATCCAAGACCTGTGAAAAGTTGGGTCTTGCAAAGTCCTTGATCGATGCAAAGTTTATGAGAGGAAGAAACTGGCTCCCGCTCAGTGGGAAACAGTGGTAATGAGGAGTTAGGCACTGCTGTCTCTGAAATCACTGCTGAGTGCTTTTCCTTACAGAAGGAAATATGCAAGAATTTGTTTCTGTCAGGTCTTTGCACCCTGTGTGCTGTTAAATCCTGTGGAGGATTTTCTGGCACATTAACTAGTGGCTGCATGTTGAGAGCTCCCATGTGGTTGCAGGAAGTGCGCTGTCTAGGATTCCTTTCATATGGTGGGCGATGATGGAGAGAGGATGTGATGGGGAACAGGAGTACAGGGGTGGGAAACTTCAGTGGCAATGGCAAAGAGCAAGTTTCTTCCACATCATTTGTACAGGGAAATATTTAAGGACTTGTCTGCTGCCTGGCTCTGAGATTTCTGAAAGTCAAGCTGAGCTGTCCCCTTGTTGTTTCCCACTGACTCTTGTGGGAGCTAGTCCAGACTTGGTAGAAAGGTGGGTTGTGCACTGGACAAAATATGAATGAATAAAATTCTGAATAAATGAATAAAATGAATTAATAAAAACAAAGATTTCTTCATTGCATTTTAAAACAATGCTTTTAACCATATGCTTTAAAAGATATTTAGGATGCTGTCTACTACCAATTGATGAAAAAACCCAAAAATTAGTGCGGCTGGAGGTTTGAGACTGTATTACTCTTTAAGCAGTCAGTAAATAATGTATAAAACCACATTAACACAATTTAAAACCCTTTAAAATAAAAACTATCCTCTCTTATATGCTCCAAAGTGCTGCTTCAGGTTTTTAATTGTTCTATGAACTGCTGAAGTCTTACTTGGCAGAAGCTCTCTGATTATCTTCCAGTGATAATCTGTTCCCATGAGATCTAAATGATTGTGAATGCACAGCTCTGCCTTTTAAGCAAGTGTTGTACCTCTCTCTCTGGCCATTCATAGTTGTATGAGCTCTTCAGCAGGTGTTTTCAAGCAGGAAATGTCCACATGGCTCTTGGTGGCAAGGTTTGCAATGAGACTTACCAAACTGTAACTAGGTCGCCCTTCTCTGCTGGCTCAGTCAAAAGACTTTCATGGAAACTAGAAATAGTTTTCTATGCAAAATATGCTCTGGGTGACACAGAGATTAAGTAGTTAAGAAGGAAGAATGAAGTGCCCCTTCAGACTGTGGTTAGTGAGGAACTTCAAGAACCTTTGCTGAGTCAATGAATTGTATATTGCTCAATGATGTCTGCAATATCAGGTGTCTCTCTTCCACATTTCTGAAGTGGCAGCTCTCTACTGTCAAAACCTTATAAGAGCCTCTCAGTGGAGTCCAAACAGTCTGCCTTTTTCCTTTCTTTATTTTGGAAGGTTTTGAATGAGTGTTCTGCAAAATTTGAATGACTTTGCAGACACAGCAGTATACGAACAGACAGATGATTTGGGTTTAACACACTGTTGGTGTATTTTGAACCTTGTCCACAGGTTCAAAAATATTATACCTACCTTCATTCACAAATCTACAACATGCTTTAGCAAGAAATCTGTTCTGATTTGGAAATTAGTTGGCAGTTGTTAAGTATTTTGCCTTTTTTTATGAGTAAGAAAAATAGCAATAAAGGCATAGAAAGCCCAAAAATAACTTAAAAATTAATGGCTAAGGCTAATAGCACCAGGGAAACCAGCTAATGACCAGCCTAATGATCACTTAGATAACCAAGATGTTTGAGTGAGAATGATAGCTATAGTTTGCTGATCTAAACAAAGAGGACAAACTTGGGAGAGGAATTATATATAGCTGTGCATTAGAAGGTAGAAAAATCCTCAAGAGCCAGTGTATAATGATATACATTGGTCAGTAAAGCAGTACCACTTTTATAGGAGATTGTCCTGGCTGGGTGTGGCCAGGACAGGGGTAATTTTTGGAGTAGTCAGGGGAGGAGCATGATCAGAGAGCAGGACTTCAGTAGCATCCTAAATTTTATCAGTTATAGAAAGGTTCTTTCCACACACTTACGAGGATGCTTGGAAAATGACTGTTTGGTGTTAGCAAACTGGGAAGTGAATTTCTGCTGTAAATGTTATCACATCTATTTTCTTTCAAGCTGTCCCAAGATTTGCAATTGCTTTAAGTGCTGTGACTACCTTTTACTGAGAGAAAACCAAAATTATATGTGTATGCACTCAAAATAGACTTGAAAGCAGATCCTGAAACTGTGATTTATGTCTCTCTTTACAAGGAAGAAAAGCTATTTCTGCAGCCAACCAGTTCAATTCTTTTGCAAAGAAAGGTTAGACCAGATGATCTTTCCTGTTCCTTTCAACCTGGTATTCTATGACTCATTCTATTTGGGGTCCTTATCTATACCAAGATAGAAACTAGGGCTCTATGCCCATAACCAAATTCTGGTTTTTAAGCTTTTCTAGAGCTTTGATATACTTTCTTCCTCCCAGGTCCAGCAGCATTTCTGGATACACCTTTTGCAATCTTGCACATAAAACTAAGAAAAGCAGCTCTGAATAACACACAAGATAACTCAGGCTTTTGTTCAGTACCTATGTAGCTAATCTTTGGAAAAACACTTGGCTGAAGCCAAGTGTGGCTCATCTATAATTTTTGCTATTCTTTTTAGCTCTATCTGAAGAAAGAGAATTTCAACTGACAGGCCAATCTTTCTTTTTAATGACATGAAATATAGGGAGAAGTGGAATTACTGCTTCCATAAATCATGGCTTATGATTCCAAAGTTCATTTTGAAGTCTAGGCCTTCAGAGGTTCATTATCAGAAAACTGCAAAGCTAAACTCTCAGAGGTACGGTATTATCTGACATCTAGCATTCTATAAATTCCATGCATTTTGATTTAAAAGGATGAGACAGGTAATTTTTCAGTTTTAAAACTTTTAAATTTTCAGATTTTTAGTGCCTTGAAAATGTGCTTTGTTCCCCTATTGATCTCATCCTTTTCCATTCAGCAACATTGATTTGTTTTCCTGCCTCTTAAATGTAACAGAATCCAGGCAATACTGTTTTATTTAGCAACTTCCATTTAAATAGTGCTTTAATATCTTCCTGCAGCAGTATCTTCAAATGATACTAGCACAGGTCTGAGGATGCTATTCAGCAGTGTGCTGCTGAAGTTAAAAGAGGACACAATATATTACTTGTGCGCAAACCACTGGAAAAAAAAAAAAAGTTCTTATTACCTTGATCTGATTTTCAATAGATTTTTTGTTGGGAAGTTTTGAAGTATCTTTGAAAATAAATGAAAACTTCAACTGGTTTAAGCTGGGCATGTTTAGCCTGGAGAAAAGGAGGCTCAGGAGTGACCTCCCGACAAGTCCCTGAAAGGAGGGCATAGTCAGGTCGGAGTTGACCCCTTTTCCCAGGCAGCTGGAGACAGAACAAGAGGACTGGGCCTCAAGCTGCATCAGGTTCATGCTGGGCATGAGGAAGAAGTTCTTCACAGAGGGGCTTGCTAAGCATTGGAATGGGCTGCCCAGGGAGGAGGTGGAGTCACCATCCCTGGGGATGTTCAAGAAATGACTGGATGTGGCGTTTGACATCGGACTCAATGCTCTCAGAGGTCTTTTCCAGCCTAAATGATTACATGGTTCTGTAAACTAAAATTATTGAAACTAGGAAAATTGTGATTAATTTTGTAAACCCATACTGAGGGATTATGACTTCTACAGATAGCTCATTTTAAACTTAGTTCCATGTCCATTTCTAGATGTCTACAGGAAATACTACGCACATTTGTGTGTATTTCTAGGTCTTCAGGTTTTATTCAGCTTAGCTGATATAACCCAAAGCTAAGAGAGAGTGCTACTCTCTGCAGCTTGAAATTGAGAAAGTGTATGCAGGAAACTGCAGCAAAGAGTGAAGTTCTGATAGCTCAGATTTGCTTGCCACCTACAACTACGGGCACAGGAAGTCCAGTTTAGGTGCTCATCCCTCAACATCCATAGTGAACTCTAAATTTCTTTCCCCCTGCAACTGCAAGTAGATATGGGAAAATTTGTCTCCTCAAAATGAAATCCAGGATAGTATGAATCCTGTGCAAGGAATCACTTAAAATGGTTAAAACTACACTGAAGGTACATGGTACTGCCATGGATGTACTTAAATATGTCTGGCCAAATATATGTCTTAAATTATTTTTATTTCTTTTGATCCAGCAAAGATCAGTTTCGTTCTTTTAAGATCTGTGAAAGACTTAATTTCTTCTTTTAAAACCAATCCTCAAGGTCCTCTCTCATTATGCAGTTTTAAAATTTTTTTTAGAGCACTTACATAGGAGGTCAGGACATGAATTCAGTTTCTTCCTCCTGAGATAGTTTTGTAACTCTGGGAAAGAATAATGTATTAGTCTTTGATCATCCTCAGGAAAACATGGGATCAAAAGAGAGGACCAGAAGAACTGTGACTGTATCATTGTTTCAGTGGTTAGGGCATTTAAATTATCAGGGAGCTCAGTGGGGACAGTGAGTGGGCTTCAGTTTCTCTGCTTGGTATTGTACCTGGTACAGTTAATAAGAATCCCTTCCCAGGCCCACTCATGCAAAATGGAATGGAGTCTTGAGAGTGGTATCAAAGTGCATCTTTTTTTATTAATAGAGTCATGTAATGCCCTGAGAAAGTCTGCAAATCAGAAAAAATTTGAAAAAAAAATCAAAAAGATTTGAACAATTTAGGTAGAGGATTTTGTCTCGCAATTTTAGATTTTTTGACATTATCAGATTGGCAGTTCTGGGCTGAGCGAGGATAAAATGCTAGGTAGTCAGGAAAAGTTGATTTTGTTTATGAAAAACTCAACATGAGTGATCAATGTGAACTTACAGCCCAAAAATCCAAATGTATCCTGGGCTGCATCCAGAGCACCATGGGCAGCAGGGGAGGAAGGGGATTCTGCCCCTCTGCTCTGCTCTGGTGAGAGCCCCCCTGCAGTGCTGCATCCAGCTCTGGGGTCCCTGACATAAGAACATGGAACTGTTGGAGCAAGTCCAGAGGAGATCAGGAAGTTGATAAGAGGACTACAGCTCCTTCCCAATGAGGACAGGCTCAAAAAATTGGGGCTGTTCAGCCTGGAGAAGAGAAGGTTGCGTGGAGACCTCATAGCAGCCTTCCAGTATGTGAAGGGGCTACAGGGAAGCTGGAGAGGGATTCTTCATCAGGAATTGTAGTGATAGGATAAGGAGTTCAAACTGAGGTTTAAACTGACAGACTAGATTTAGCTTAGATGTTAGGAAGAAAAATCTCTGTGAGGATGATAAGGCCCTGGCACATGTTGCCTAGAGAAGCTGTGGATGACCAACTCCTGGCAGTGTTCAAGGCCAGGTTGAATTGAGCACCGTGGTCAATGGGGATGTGTTCCTGCTCGTGGAACTAGATGCTCTTTAAGGTTCATTCAATCCAAATGGTTCTATGATTCTATGATTTCAAAAGTTCAGAAGAGATACAGAACTCCTCCACACCATGCCCAAGATTAGATGGGGACTGAATGGGAGTCTTCAGAATTACAGTTTTGGACTTTGATACTTAAAATCAGTAGAGTTTTCTGTTCTCTCATGCTCCCACCCTCTCTCTTTTGATTTTTGATTTTCTAGATCTGCTCTTCAATATTGCATTGAAAGGAAAGCTTAGAATCAAGAAATAAAAGAATCAGAAAATCCAACAAATCTCCGTACAGACTGGGATCTGAATTATGCCTCTCAAGTTCAACTGTAGTCCAGAAGTCATGAAGTATGTTACATTTTCACTTCCTTACCCTCAAAAGTGCTCCTTCATGTACATGCCTCAATACTTTTACCTGTACAAAGGGGATTATAAGAGGTGATGGTGCAGTGAGAATTATTATGAAATGAAAAACTTCTGTGGAGCCACAACCCCTCTGGGCAGCACAAACTTCAAAATGACCCTTAGGTAGCAGCTTTATGAATGCTTTATGCTGGCACACCATCAAAGGAACTAATCCATTTCTTTTCTCTGTTCCTTCCCACTCCCTTTTTAGTGTCAGTACAGTCATCTTGGGAAGCAGTTTGGAGCTGAAATGAGTGCAGCAAGCTCATCAGTGTGCTTTTAGCTCAAGAGGATTTTCTGATCCTATTCACTGTACACCCAACACTTTTATTAGCACAATGGGAGAGCTTTAGTTGTAGGTGAGTGCCTGGTAACAAGGATATAAATCTTTGCCTTTAAGTAAAATTCCTGCTTTTTCCTGCTTAAAGTACTTCTGAAACTGTTTCTTTGGATCTGCAACTACCCAGTGGATAAACCATGGGAAGATGATGTTAGGGAAACATGGCCATTTGTATCAAGCACAAAACTTCAGTCTTTGTCTTAAAATAAAAATGAAAACATGTCAGACTGGGATTTATGGCCAAAGAGCAAATGCATCATCCCTACCCTAAAAATCATTGTGGAGAACCTAGACCAGACTACAAGAGAGTGTCTCTTGTAAAGATTTTGCAATATGGAGTCAATTACAGTTCTATTTCAGTCAGGAATTTGTAATGATTTAGCTTCCCTTGGAAGGAATGTCAATCAAATAACAACATTGCTCCTAGTTAGGAAAAAGTTCCAGTTCTTTTTGTGGTAGCTTGCAAAGAAATAAACTCACAAGTCTATTTAATATTATATTAGTCCTGCATGGCAGCAGTAAGGCTGGCAGGCAGCCCACATTATACAATGTACACATGCCAACATCACATTACAATGGAAAATCAATTCACAGCCAACTTGGATTGGAAGGAATTTGAGCACATTTAGTGTTCTGAGTCCTAAACTGCCACCATGGTGTCTTTGCCCAAAGATAAATCTTATGAAGGTATTGGAGTAGGACTTTTAAAGATTGCATCTGGGAATAATATTTTTATTAAGACTAGTATTAATGCCATTTAATTTGAAAATAATGAGACAGGGAGAGTAAGAAAGAGACAGGTCTTACAAAAATTCGAAATCTAATCAATGAGATGCACACTGCTGGTGTATGGAAACAAATGTGAGATTAAGGAAGAGCATGGTAATGCTTTTATAAAGTTAAAAAATTCAACACACAACAAAAAAATATCTTGGAGCAATAACAGTACAGTTTATGCATAATAATAATATAATAAAAATAATTTTTCAGCTTTCCTGATTACATGTTGTTACAAAGTGGTTTAAACACAGAAGAGCAAAGAAAATTAAGTCTCTGTGAATAATACAGATCAAACCCAGAAAGGTTTGAAAAGTACCCCAAAACTTGATTGAAAACAAACAAGGTTAGATGTTGGTGCCAAAAAACTTGATAGTTTTTACTTAATAGTAAAAGAGGCAAAAAGAAAGAAGGAAAGAAAGAGAGAGAAAGAGAGAGAAAAAGAGAGAGAAGGAGGGAAGGTGTGGAAGGAAGGTGTGTAAGGAAGGCATGGAAGGTAGGAAGGTAGGAAGGAAGGAAGGAAGGAAGGAAGGAAGGAAGGGTGTGGGTGAGGGTCCTCCACAGCCCCGCACTGTAACATACAGTATCCAATCGATATATTTGAGCCAGGTGGGAATGCCCAGGTGCCTCCCCTGGGGAGGGCAAGTTTGACACTGTCCCTTGCAACACTGTGAATCTGTTGCATCATGCTGCAGTGCTCTGCTGCAGGGTCTGGGGACCCCTTTGATGGGCCATGACACCCCCTCTGCTGTCCTTCACAAGGATGCAGCTTTTCCCGGGGTGAAGGGCCCCTCAGCTGAGCTGGTCTGCACAGCAGAGGATGGGCAGTCACTGCCTCTGACCAGAGGCTTTTCCAACACACACCCAAAACCTCTCCTCTCCCCCTCTTTGGTGTGAGGGTCTGTGCTAGCTGGCAGCTGATAGCCCCCGTGGCTGTGGTCTCCACCTTGAAGGTGCTAAGCTTGATCCCTGTGTGAATGTGTTCTTTTTCCCCCAGCCCAGACCTGAGTCACTTTATCTTAGTCAACCCGCAGTCCAGGACCTTAGACAGGGCATTGTAGTCTTCTCTGCAGTTTTTATATAGTTTTGCTATAACAGGCAAAAATCTTCTTTCATGAAGATGTCTAAGTGATAAATGAAAACATTTCAGTCTCCAACGTGTGTTTCCCTGGTCTTCCTCTAGAGTGAAATAATCTTATTAAAGTGCTTTTAGACTTTGGTCTCAGGTTGGTTTGATTACCTGTGGCCACTTAACAATAAAGTTTGTGCCTGGTAGTTTGCTAAAAAGGCTGATGAAAATAACATGAATGTTATTGGGATTTATAATTTTTTTTTTTTTAATACTGCAATTGATGTATTTTATTTTTCTGTATTTGGGAGGAAATCCCTTTCCTTTTTCAGTCATGCTTGATTTGACAAGTGACAGTGTAGTTCCTCTTTTCTGTGTGGTCATAAGTAGTTGCTATGGTGTCACCGAAACTACGGGACAAACAAAAAATCTCCCCAAAAACATTTTTAGTGTCAGAGANTAGTCATGCTTGTCACTTTGACAAGCAAAAAAACCAAAAAACCAAAAAAGCTCGCAAAAACATTTTTAGTGTCAGAGAATCAAGGCATTACTTTATGATGGCCAGCATGTTGTTCTGGCCAGGATGTGCAACAGAAGTAATTTCTTCCACACATTGCCCGTGTTGTGCAGAGAAAATAATTCCATCACACATGACTTTTACTAGATTTTTTACATTTTATACAGACAAACCCCATAGAAATTCATTGGTTCAATGTTCATTGGTCCCAAGTTGTGCAGCTCTTAGTATTTGATTTCTTATTTGTCCTGGGTTGATGCTG
>VYXF01010957.1:71458-94949 GCA_013397295.1 Polioptila caerulea
TTTTCACTCCAGGTTGAGAGCAGTAAACTTTCATCTGGGAAAAAAGGTTTTAGGAAAAAAGTCTCCTGTACCTTGACATTTTCTTCAAGGTCCATGAGCAGCCTTTTGCTCATAGCCTTAAAAATTAGGCAGCAACAACAATTTTGTTTCATATCCCTTTAAATACATGACCTTTTCCAGGATCTAAGAGTGAGGATTCCTAAAAGAGGGCTCTGACAGAAAGCTTGGGTGGGTTTAGCTGCTGCAGTTTGAGGTCTTGCCTTTGCCTTCTGCAGGGACTTAGAGACCCTGCTGCCTGGGGAATGAGATACAATTTTTCAGAACCATCTTCACCTGGTTTCCATCCCAAAGCTACTACTGAAACATATGAAATATCCATGGTGAGTGAATATGCCTTACAGCTTCCAGGGAGGTCTTTCCTCAAACATCTGTGCAGATATCCCAGAAGATAAACATCTAATAAGTGTGAATTAAAAAACTTGCTGTATAGTCGTAGCCTCTATTAAAAATAACAGAAGAAATAATAGTAGAAAGTAGTTTTTCGAAAGCTATAGGTAATACAGAAGCCAAGTTTGAAAGATGAAATGCTTATGATGCCTAGGCATATCTTCCTGATACTTTGCTATGCTTTCAGGAGAGAATATCAGCTGATGGATCATTCAGAGACAAAAAAATGTTAGCTGGCAGCAGACTGATGAGCCTCACTATTCAAAATAAAAAGAAAGAGAAAATTACTTTGGGAAAATGAAATCCCTGCTAAAAAATCCTCTACGTGTGTAAGCTTGAACATAAGAATGGACATACCAGAGCAGACGAGAGCTTAGTATTACATCTCCTGCAGTACTGTTGATGGAGGCAGAGGAATGATACAGCCAAGCTGAACTTGCAGCAACATTTCCCCTCAGTGTTTCTCAATCCTTCATGAGCATGTGACTCACCTGTCATACTTCAGAAGTGGTATCCCTGTAAAAAGCTCCACCACCTTTTAGGATTGCAGGATGGCAGTAGCTCCTAGGACAGTGCAGTACATGGCCACAATGCTGCTTCCCCTCATCTTTTTACAGTTCACAGAAAGAAAGAAATATTTTTTCATTCTTTTCTCCTTTCTTTTTGTTTAATGGATAGATTTAATGGAACACATTTTTTTCAGTCAGTAGAATTCCATGGAGAGCTTTCCTGCTACTGAGGGGCCTTCCTGTCTTTGGGACTGGCTTGGTAAAATGACATTATTTTCATAGAATCATAGAATGGTTTGAATTGGACTTTCAACCCCCCTGTCATAGGCAGGGACACCTTTCACTGGACCAGGTTGCTCAGAGCTCTGGCCAACCAGGACTTAATTCAATTTAGAAAAAAATATACATGCCACATTGTCATCAGACTGACTATTTGATTGCAGTGTTTGGGACAACCTCCTGATCACTGAGGGCACCTTCTGCCAGCTCACATTAGTCAAAACACCTCTGTGAACGGAAATCTAAAAGGATCAATGTGTGCTCTCCAAAATCATGCTGATCACAATGTTCAAACAAAAATAGTAAATCTTCTCATTATCAGTAATGGTGTGAAAGGTGGAATGAATGTCTTGGCAAAATGGCAAACTACTTACAAAAGAGCAAGAATGTTAGGGTAGACTGGGTAGACTGCAAGAATGTTCTCATACATTGTGTCAGCCTCATGTTCTTCCAAGTGTTTTAAATAAGTGTTCTGTGATGGAGTGTGGTATTTCTGAGGGGGCTGCAATTCCCAAAGAGAGTTTCCAGGATGTTCTTGGTGGGAAACAATTTAGACTTCCTGCTTTTGATGTCAAGCAAAACAAATATTTAAGAAAGCATCTTCTGCCAGTGTGCAGCTTTAAAAAGCTAAATACTTATTATTATTGATAATTGCATAAGAAATAATATATGATGCCTGGTTTTCAATATTAATAAACTAGTAATTCAATTATAATTAATGTATTAATAATAGTTTTATTACACATTTATTAAGTTTATTGCAAAATAATGTTTTACTCTTGTCGCAAGTCAGAGCAGCTTTTGCCTTTTTGCCAACAGTTAAAGTAACTGCAATACAATAGGATTTTCGTGGCAGCATCTAAGTTTGGAGTGTCAGGGCATTTGGACTGTTCTTCAGTAACTCGACCAGGGCACTAGATGCCTGGAAAGTAACCAAAAATCCATAAACCCCAAGTTTGTAACTTCATCAATGTACAGGTCTCTCCAGCTGGCATTTTGCTCTTCAATTTGTCTATTTTTAAAAGTGCTGAAAAAAGTATTGAAAGAGACAGGAATGGTTTGTATCATCTTTTCCCTTCAGATCTAAAGCTGTTTTGAGACCTTCAGAGGGCAGGCTGCCATATCTGAGAACCTGTAGACTTGTATGCTCAGGTCATGGGAAAGCATTAAATCTGTCACATTTAGAGACACCAGTGACAAACCAGAGTTAATGCTAATCTCCAGTTCACCTTTCACTGCCAGACGTACCAGAACTACATTCCAAATGGAAAGTACCTCTCAAGCACCCTCTTTGAATACCATATTTAGAAAAATAACTGTCTGTTCAAGATCATATTACCTTTTTGAGCGGACAAATGTGGCTGCCAGCTTCACACATGTTTTCGAAGTTTTATTATATCTAGAGCAGATGGAGTTTCAAACTGAGTATTAGCAGGGGCTGGGCAAAGTGACTTGCATTCTACTTTGGCAAATGAAATTTTCTGCAGAAATGGTGCTATTGTGATTATCTATGTTACTCTTACTCCAGTATAAGAAAAGCAATGACACATTGCTTGAGGCTAAGCTCTGAAATTAGAAATTGAAGTCGAGAAAGAATCATTAATACACATTGTGTTGTGCTGTTGCTTGCTCCTTACTTCCCACCAGCCCTTTGTGTTCCTGGGACATCCAGGAGTTGTGATTTGAAACGACAAAACCTCTAGTGCTTTTCAACAATTTTATGCATTAGGTGTTGCACTGAATGAGTGCTCTGTGGTACTCCCAGTGTTTGTGATATCAAGCCCCTCAAGGTTTGAGCTCTCAAGACTTGAATCGAAATTTGCAATTTATGTTTTTTTAGTTGTTAAACAGTAGTAATAGCTAAGCAGAGCTCATTAAGCAATTGCTTGGCTAATTCTTTGTTTTATGAAATAGGGAAGTGAATCCCAAGATGAATGGGCTGTATGGATGAGAGCCACCAGGAATGAAGTAAGTAGAGCTGAACAGTAACTGTGGAAAACATAATTATGGCAGGGGAAGATTGTGGCGACCGACTGGTTGACCACCTACTAAAAAATGGGCCCCTGATTCAAGTGGAGGAAAGAATTGCATGTGAGGACTAACGTTAGAAGAAAGAGATACAATAAGCAAATAGGGGTTTCAGTATTAACTAAAGAAAACCTTATGTAATCTGTAACCAATGAACGTTGATGCTGCTGTTTGTTGAGATGTATAAATAGTGTAAAGTTTTGATGAGTTAATGTAAAGTTTTGCCTCCCTCCTTTGTGCAAACTAGAATAAGAAGTAGAAATATCTTCATGTGTATTGATGCTTAGCACTGGGCAACGAGCCTGTATTGAGACCAGTTAGGTTGGTAAGGGGCTCTTGGTAGAGTTGGTCAGAAAGCCCTATCCTCTCTTCTGCTGGGTTCTTACCTCATGGCATTTGTTAATTCTCAAGAAAATAGGAACTATCACCACTTTTTCAGTGTTTTTGGGAAGTGGATGTACAAATATACTTGATTCAAAGTGCTTAAGTGCCATGGATTGTAGACACAAGAAAAGTCTTGTAGAATAAACGGCCTTTGTACACTTCTGTTCACAAAAAAAAAACACTCTGGGAAATGTACAGTGGACATGAAGACTAAAAACAAGTTATTTAACCTGCATGTGGACACTGCATGATCAGAGTGTGGACTGGTCAAGAGGATGTGTGGACAGCAGCACAGGAGGAGGCATTCTGCCAATGTATGTTTGTTTTAGTTCAAAAGAATGTTAGCAAATATAATTTTAGCTAGAGTATTTTTAGCACAGTATAAAAGCCTTACTTAGTTGTACAGTACATAAGGCCTTGCTTGATGGCAATAAACTTGATTGTCTTTGGAAGAAGAGAGAGTCTGGGCCCTCATTCATGACAATGGGTCGATTACTATTACATAACCTTTTTCCTGCTTATCATCAGCAGGATTTTTCCATCAGGATTGATTTCCCTTTGAGAAATCATATGCATAGAGGGAATGGGGTGAGATCAGGTTGGTGTCCAGTCACTAGTGGGGTTACAGGGCTCTATCCTCTGGCCTGTGCTCTTCAACAATTTCTAGCAACCTGAATGCAGGACTTGAAGGTAAATTTGCTGATGACACAAAATTGTGAGGAGCTGTCAACTTCCTCAAGGGCAGAGAGACCTTGATAAATAAGAGGGCTGGGCAACCACCAAGCAGATCAAGTGCTGGGGAGTGGATTTTTCATCCCCTTTGCTCACTATCCAACCCTTCTTACAATCTATTGCAACAGTCTTCAAATTACATCTTGAAAAAAGAAAAGATGGATGAGTTTTATGAGGCTGTCTCAGATTCATTGTTGGGGGCTCCAAACAACATATTCTAGATGTTCCTTCTCAATGTTGGGAGGTTGGACTTAGCCTTTAAAAGTACTTTTGACACAAACTATTCTATGATTCTTTGATTAACGTGTTTGTCCACCTCCAGAGGAGACCAAGTTCTGATACTGGATTCCTGGTACTGGAATGGAATTGGCTGGTTTAGACATGTTACTTGGTTAAATCACTCTGCACAGGACTTGTAAACATAATCTAAAGAGAAGCTCCTGAAGCACATGTAACCACGATAGAATAGAGCATACTTTTATGTTTCTTTATGTTCTTCAAATGTTTTGCATTCTTGTTATGTGTTTGTTGACTTTGTGAAGCTGTAATGACTCTAATTGGGATTTTGACCAGAGATCTAATGTTCCTACAGCAAGTTAGTTTTCTTTTTCAATTTTAGAGGCAAATCTGAGAGAACCAGGAAATCTGAGTAACCTCAGATTTGGGTTTGTGTTCCCACTTTTGCACAGTTAAGTAGTTTTTTTCAAAGAAATCCTAAGTCTGAAAAAATCCCAGGTCTGAAATCTGCCCCAAATTACGGAAAAATGTGTGTCTTGATCTGTCTGTGTTTCATGTCTCTGGACTACAGTGGAGAAAAATCCATTAAAATCCATTAAAGATCCTTTTGTCAAGAAGACCTCAGGGACACCGTGAAGTTTAGTTAATTGTAAAGCAAAAAATTAGCAAATTATGTGCTAGAGCCACACCACCGTTCAGGAAATCACATTAAAATGAACATAAATTTAAGCTTATGCATAAATCTCACTAAACAGGTGCTAAACAGGCTTCCTGGAGACAAAGGCTCCTTCGAACAGAAGCTATAATTAACGTGTTGCAATTCTGGAATAAAAACTGCTACAGAAACAAAAATCAGTTGTAATCATAATACCACACTCAATACATTGAATTAATCCTATTTTCTATTATTTTAACTTCTATATTCAGCTTTTAAACAAAACTTACAAATGGTCAAATTTAAATATGAAACAGCTTTTTAATTGTAATTATATTTCATGAATCATGAGCGCTAAATAAAACAAAATAATTGCAAATATGTTGACAGACTATGTGAAAATTAAAATAACTTCTCTGAAGTATGTCCTTAATAGCTACACAAGTAATTTTGCTTATACATTTTAATAGTGGTAAGAACAAAACTGCAATCCCAAATACCATACTGTTCTCAAATCTTTTATAGTAAGCAAAGGACAGAAAAAAATTCTTAAATATTTTATCATATTATATATTAATATAATAATATATATTNGATCATTTAAATCCCAATTCTATCTTGACTCTGTAAATTATAAGCTGCTATATTATTTATTTTACATATGTGATATGTTTTTTTCCTTTTGAGCTTTTAATTGCCCTTTCTTTGTATGAACTTAAATTCCTTAGTTAGGTAAACCAGTAAGTGTTAAGAATGCTTGTGATTTGCATGCACAAAGAGTATCTATAGGTTTTGGTGGTGCTTTTTCTGGATTTACATCAGTGAGTGAGGCCTGACCTTATTCCTGTGGATGTAAAAAGCATTGATGCCATAAGTTTGTAGTAAAGTAGTAGTTAAACAAAACATCAGTAGAACTTTGCTGGCAGGATCTCCTTGTGTTGTGAGGAAAGAGTATGGGAAACATATGCTCACCTCATTAAGCTTGGCTGAATGTGCTGCAAGAATTTTTTGTGTCTGTTTCCTCCTTCAAAAGAAAGAATTTCCCCACTTCTCTACAAGCTCCGTTGATTATAATTCAGTTACTTTCCTCTTACAGAGTTTCCTCCTTGTTTGTTAAACAATGTCTTATATCTTCCTTGGACATTCAGCATATTTAATACCAGTGAAGTGAACACGTCCAGGAACATATTTGGGTACAAACCCTCAATTGTCTCTGGTTTTCAGAAAGTCATTGTCATTGTTTTGCATCTGGACAGCTACTACACTCCTGGTTTAGTTTAATGGTCAGCTTGTGGTAAGGACCTTTTCTTCTTGGTACTCTTGGGAGCAATCCCTTCATTCTGGAAGCCAAAATTCTTGTTAGAGGAATGGGACCTGAAAAAGCAGATAAATGAACTTCTGGAGGGTGATTCAAAATTGGTTGAAATACTAAAGAAAGGTTGGACAGTTAGAAAAGTCAGTAGGTGTGGGTAGCACAGCCTAAGATTTGTGGCTTATCCTCTGGCTGTCAAAGGATGCAGAACTCCGGAAGTTCATAGAAGGTTTGTTGGAAGAGAAAGGCTTTCCAAAGAAGTTGCTTGGATTCACATTCTAATGTTATTTTCTTGGTATGTTTATCTGTCTCTTAAGTGTTAAGGACAGTGTTTTCTGTCTGAAAAGGAATTTTTTCTCCTTTGTGGATCCTTTGCATCTGCAGGTGGTACAGATGAGACCCAGTGAGAATTGTGTCTGGGAGCTGAGGATATACATCTGTAACTCATTTTTAGTAGAAAATTTAAAATATGATGTGGTAAGTAATAGTGTGGTACTGAAACACTTGCTTTACAATGACTGAATAGACACTAACATTGGCATTGTAGTGTTCCTACCCTGAGGAGAGGGTCTATTCTTTTCCTGTTCAGAAGTTAGAAATTACCATGCTTGTATGCATACCTGCTTTCATGACTAGCCTGACAAAAATTTCCTGTACCTCTGTGTAATTGTAATATTTACTTGCTTCTTGTTGTGCCTGTTTGTTCTCTTCATTATTTGATAATTTTAAATAGGGTAGAAAAAGTCTTCTGCAAAATTTGTACAGACCCTGGTACAATACCAGCTACTTCTGAGGTCATATATAATATTACCATCATAGTGAATTTTTAAATTATCTTCCCTTCCTTTTTTACTTTTGCAATCGGCTGCCTTTGTCTTGTGTTTTACACTCTTCTCAGGTGTGTCTTGCTGTTCATACTGCTCTGGATTGGATACAATAACCCTATAAGTAGATAATATTTGTTAGAAGAGGTTAACTTTTTAAAAATCTCTCTAGAGGTGATGCACTGAAAGTATTCTATTTGTATCAGCCTTTTGTTTACTTTTTGTTTACAATTATTATCAGTCATCTGATCAACTTCAGTCTAAGACCATTCTGTAGTTTAAATCTGGTAGGAAGCTAAGCCCCAGAAAAACACTCTCTTTCCCCCACAGCAGGATGTTGAAGATGGGAAGGACAAAAGAGAGGAAAGAAGCAGAAAAGGCACTCTTGACAGTCTGCAAGTACTGCTCAGCAACAGCTAAAAAATCCCTGTGTTACCAGTGCTGTTTTGGTCACAAACCCAACACAGAGCACTGTAAGAGCTACTATGAAGAAATTTATCCCAGCAAAAAACAGTAAAGATGATTCACCCTGGGGAACTGTCTACCCAATTTAACTCTGTGCTTAAACGACTGCCTTGCTCACCATTTGCAGATGATGTTTTCTTTGGAGTAAATTGCAGTTTGGGCAGCTCCAGTGGTGCAGCAGTTTCCTTCTTTGTCTAGCATGTTTCAAGCTGCCTCTTAGATTGGGATTGCTGTGCCTTTCTACGCTAGACAAGGATGTACTTACGTAGTAAAAGCTCCTCATTCTCTTGTTATATGAAAAAGTTTTGTCTCAGTAGCTGCTGTGGAGATGCCACCTTCTCTCTTCAAGCTCACAAGTGTCATCCCAAGGATATAATCTTGCTAAGACAATCAAGACTATGAACAGGCAGTACCAGATGGATTCCCTGTGATTATATTTGCAAATTTGCAGTGCCCACCTTTTTTTTTTTTAATCATTCCTCCTTTCCATTATTTGAACTGCTCATTCTTTGCTGATCAAGCTACATTTTAGCCCGTCTGAAAATGATATTTGAAAATAATATCAGGAAGATGAATACTTACTGCAAGGTAATCTTTCAGGAAAGCACTTATATCTCAATATATGACTCAGAATAGGATTCAAGCAAATTCTCATTAACAAGATTTACTTTAGCTGTAATAAAGTTGTGCCTTGAATTGTACTGTCTTTAGGTCACACACAAAGAAAAGGAATAGATATTAATACTCAATATTAAATGCCTGCATTTATTCAGTGATTATAAGAGATTTCTTATTTTTTAAATGATGAAATTTCACAATAGATTGGGTTTTGATAATAAAGAGAAATGTGCACCTTATTTAATCCATTTTTCCTAAATTTTCTGAAACCTCCATGCATTAGGAAAAGAAGGGCTTCCACTGTCTGTATTCCCTAAACCTGTGTAATTTACAGTTTAACACAGCATTGGAGGATCTGTGAATTTAGTTTTTTTTGGACTTGTGTATGCACAATAGTAAAAACAATATTTTAACTTTGTTGAAATATTTGAATTTATACAGTACTGTGTGAGCAGATTCATGAAAACAAAGGTTTCCACAGAAAGAGAGCATGAACTCACATTCCTTCTCTTTTACAACCATTTCATCTTTTGAAATGCAATTTCCCACAATTTTAGCAATTCCTCTTTTGTGTAAACTTCATTTTGATCTTATAACGCATTTGTGGTCTCCTGGGTATTCTGTACTTCCAATATTTAATTAAGATATTTTTCAAAAGTTATGCCACAATATTTGGCTTCTTCTTTAAAAAGGAAAACAGTTGAGGCCTCTTAAAAGTTGGGCTATTTCATGTAGTTATATCATGCAGAAACTGGATAATGGTCCTTGTGTTATAACTGCTGTATAAACACTCTAGAGCAGAGTTTCTCTAGAATCCAGGGTGAGACCAATCAAGTCAGCCAGTTTCTTCTGAGAAATTACCTGCTGGGGAAGAAGGAATTGTAGTGGATGTATTTAAGTAAATCTCTTTAAAAGCAACACCTTTCAAATTCAGAGAAACTTGGGATGTTTTCCTGGTTTGGAGAATGGCTTTGCTAATTATGCAGCAGATAAATTACAAGAATTGTTTATACATAGCAAAAGACCTCTATAATTTATATGAGTGAAATCCAAAGAAAGAATAATAAATCTTTTCTTTAATGCCTATATGATACCAGTACAGGATTAAAGCTAGTCCTCCAAGTGATTTACTTGGATGGTGAATTATGGTTACCTTGCATCCCTGCTCTATCCAAATGCTCTGCATGCGGTGCTCCTTTGAATACTCTCATATGTCCTACTTTGCATATGAAAGATATATATAGAGGATATATAAAGTCCTTCCTACTGTCCCTCCAGTTTTTCAAGCTGAACGTTTCAGTTATCTCCAAAATATTCAGTAACCCTTTTTCTTGAGGTACAAAATACAGATTTTTAGTACTGTTCTCACACTTCAGTACAGCTTTAACGAGTTTGTTACATGCGTATTGACAATACCTATTGTAAATAGGAAAGTCCTCCGTACCCCATTCATGCATAACCAGCTTATTAACACATATAAAAGTAAATATCATTTTCCTCCTGGGCAAAGCTGCTTACAAAGTGAAGATTTTAATTTTAGATTTTAATAACAAGTAAAGCCTTTGGAATCTTCACCATGGGCAGTATTTCCTCATCAGACCTTGTACTTCTACTGTTTACTTTAAAATACAGTTAAAGCCTAAATAAGGACCCTGAGACTGTTATCTTTATGTCACTGCCTTTGGTGCAGTTATATAGCCAGAAAGCCAAGGCTGTAAGGAGAACTGGGAAAAAGAGGCAGCCAGGCGGCTTTCTAGTTTAGAGCTAATGTTTTTCAAGCATAACATATTCTCTAAAAAATGGATATTTTGCAAAGACTGCACCAAATTTGAGAAAGGGAGGAATTATTTCTACAAAAAATGTTCAGTAAGCGGTGCAATGGAGACTGTGGAGAACTGAGAAACCCTTTTTTCTTCTTAGTCATAAGTGCTCCCTTCAGCTACAAAAGAAACATCTGTCTTCAAGATTTGTTTGTGAACTATTGTTACCACAGGGGATTTGTTTTCTTGGTCTGTCTGTGTGTGTTGGTTTGTTGGGTTTTTGGGCAGTTCATGTCTTGATTTACAGGTGGATATCAATGACAGTATGACCATAGATGACTGTGAGATCATTCCTTGCTAAGAAATGGCTGAAATTGGAATCTTCCTCTCTAGCTCTTGTTCAGTCATATAAATGTATGCAAACAATTATAGTTACAGTGCTCCTGCATTATGCAAGTAAAAGAAAGCAACTAAAATGTGAGATTGCTGTTAAAGTTTACTCATTTGGAGTATTTTTTCACTCTATAGAGTTGCTGTGCAAATGCTCTTTAGGTCTACTCTCAATTTTTCTATTGTTTTCCTTTGATGATCAGAGGACTGGAACACCTCTCCTATGAAAACTGGCTCTGGAGAGACCTGATTACACCTTCTAGTACCTAAAGGGCCTTCAAGACATCGGGAGAGGGACTTTTTACAAGGGTATGTAGTGATGGGACAAGGGGGAATGGCTTCAATCTGAAGAGGACAGGTTTAGATTGGCTAGTAGGAAGAAATTCTTCCCTGCAAATTTGATGAGGCCCTGGCACAGGTAGCCCAGAGAAGCTGTGGATACCCCACCCCTGGAAGTGTTCAAGGCCAGGCTGCATGGAGCTCTGAGCAACCTGGTCTTAGTGGAAGATGTCCCTGCCCATGGCAGGTTGGAGCAAGATGAGTCTTGAGGTGTCTTCCAACCCAAACCACCCTGTGATTCCGTTGTTGAAGCAAGGGCTGAAGTGCTATCTTCAATCCCAAACTGTAGCATCNGGTAGCCCAGAGAAGCTGTGGATACCCCACCCCTGGAAGTGTTCAAGGCCAGGCTGCATGGAGCTCTGAGCAACCTGGTCTTAGTGGAAGATGTCCCTGCCCATGGCAGGTTGGAGCAAGATGAGTCTTGAGGTGTCTTCCAACCCAAACCACCCTGTGATTCCGCTGAAGCAAGGGCTGAAGTGCTGTCTTCAATCCCAAACTGTAGCATCTTATTTAATTTACAGCGTAATCTACTATTTGCTCATAAACTCCTTGTATCCTTTTATTTAGGTATGCAATGAAGGTACTTGTGGACTGAGATGTGAATTCATGTGGGTAAAAATGCCAGAGTCTTGAATTTTCATTGCAATAATATTTTGAAACAGGATATCCTTTGTTGACAGGGTTTCCTTTTACAGAGGTACTCCATGCTTCTTGGATTTGGACTAAATTTTTATTCTGACCACTGTGAGATTTGGAAATCCGCTTGGATCTCAAAGCAAGAAAATGTTTTGGTTTTATTCAAGAAAGCCTTTCAACAATGAAGTGTCAACAGAGATGTTTATTCTTCTAATGATAAATTTCTCCTTCGGTTCAGTATCTCTGCTCATTGAGTTTAAAATGTAAAGCTGCTTATTATGCAAGTCATGGGATTCTTTAGAATTTGAAAGAAGGGAAACATATCAAATAGCAAAGCAACACTTCCCGAGTGCTTATCTGGCAGACTAGAGAACCATGATATTCCCCTTGAATCAACTGTTTAAATGAGCAGTTTAATGACAGTCATTGTGTAAGATTTGCTCATGTAGCGACTTGAGTACTTACACAAAGAATAGAAGCTTGATGAAACAGAGTTAAGAAATGCATCTTGTTTCTACATTTTTTACATTAGAAAATGTACCCTTTTTCCATAAATGGAGAAGTTTCTATCACTTAATAAGGAAAAAGTTAAAAAGTGTTCCTTTGAATTCTAATTAAGTTTATTTATCTCTAGGAAAAATCTGAAACCTTCTTCCTGTTGAACATGTTACAAAAATGTATTTTTCTCTGGCATGCAAGTTTCTATTTGTGGGCAAGCAGAACCCATAAAATGATCCAAGAAATATGTTTCTACTTGCTGAAGGGTACTTAGTAGCAGGGCTTTCACAGTCACAAGTTTTATTATTAATAAGGGATAGGTTTCATCTTTTCTACAATTTCTGCAATTTATGTGCTTACACCTAATGGACATAAATCATCTGACTTACTTTATGTGCATCTCACTTTAGGGTGAGGTGTTTAGTCCATTGTAATGTTGCTGCTAAAATAAAAAACCAAAACTTTCAACAGTGGTGAAGTAAAAAGCAGCTCTTTAATGAAAGCTTTCAGATGCACAAATTTGGGTCTTTGCACATATAATAAAAGATTTTTACAGTTTTATAAGTCTAATTAATTACTGTATCTAGCAGATACATCCCAATAACCTACCCTTGGGCCAGCCCCTTGGTGTTGGTCCAGGGGCTTCTTTGCCCCATTTCTTGTTATGTCTTTTCAGTTCTGGTGAAAAACAAGATGTCCTTGTCAGCAAGTTTTTTAAGAATGACTAAACAGAATTTCAAGAATATATTATTAAAGATTAGCTTATTGTGAGAAAGTGCAGGAAAAGTCCTAGAAACCATACAATTATATATAAAAAAATCTATATGCTTACAAATACATGAAAAATATATAAAAAACTAAAAATGTCTTATCCATCAATGCCATTCATCTCCACAGAGCATGATGAGATTCTAGTGAAAGCATCTCAGACCTCGACTCTCGCAATGTGGATGTCTATTTTTGTTCTGGCACATCCTTCCATGTGGGTCCTATTAGCTGGGAAAAACATTCTATGAATTTCATGCACTTTTAGCCTAGAAGTTTCTCATGGACATAATTTTCAGCTATACATTTATATAGCTGGTGTGTTTGTAGGAATTCAGTCCTTTTTAAGGGCATAATTTTTCCCAGTTCATTTTTTTTTTTTTTAAATCATTATTACTTGAGGGCAGAAGGAAAGATTAGACACCAAGTGACTCCTGTAAAAACTATTGCCCCTCTGTTTTATCCCAAGGAATGATTCTGGATGACTCAATTTGTGGAATCACATTCTTTTATCTAAAGATATTGGTGGTGTCTTTCTACTCTTATTAAGGGTGACAGTCTGTGAGTACTCTCAGATTTACTTTATGGATGTGTTCTGATACATTTGCCCAGAAAAATGCTTGGATAATTGCTGAATTGCCTATGTAGAATAGAGACAGAATTTATGGCATGTGATCTGTACAAAATTTTAGACTGTAGAATCTGAGTTTTGTGCAATGAAGTGCTTAGAAATATATTATAAACTAAGAATTATATACTAAGATTTTTTTCAGCAATAATTTTTAATAGGAAATAAGTTTAATGATGAGTACAGTACATTCATGGGAAACTGAAGACTTAAATTGAACAAACTGCTTTCCATAAAGTGTTTCCCTACTCAAGTTATAAGCAACACAAATATTGAAATATCTTTTTCAGAATATAAATAGGCATTTACATTAAAATTAAAAGTGTGATCAGAAAGAGAGTGCAGGTCATATGATGACTTATTCTTAATGTTAAAATTCTATATTTGTGCAAATCTTGAGTTTTATAGGCAGCACTACTTGGGTACATAATATTTAATTTTTGGGGAGCATACTATAGATAGATGGTCATATGGTTGGAATGGGACTCTGAACAGCCTGCTCTAATGGAGGATTCCCTGTCCATGGCAGGGTGTTGGAACTGGATGATCTTCAAGGTCCCTTCCAACTCAAGATTTTGTATGATTGTATCATATTTGGTTGTAGTTCATTGCAACAAAATAGATAATCAGATATATATACAGCATGAAAGGTAGCCACTCTACTACTGGCACTTGTACTATAGCCCACATATCACATTCCAGTTCTGTGTGCTAAAGACATTTTTGCCTTATTTACTTCTCTTTCCCCTCCTTGTTTCCGTCACTGTCTTGGGAGTGGCTCGTATCCCATAACCATTTTGGTTTTGGTTGGTGTCCAGAAGCGCCACTGCCTCCCTCTTCCAGCTCTGGAATGGGAGCCAGGGGCTCCTCTTCCTTCTGGTGAGGTGATTGACACAGCTGCCATTCGGAATGGTGGGTCTGACCTGGGGTCCTCTTGCCCTGTGGTTCTTGGTTTTTCTTTTCCCTTTCTTGTTTTTTTTTTTCTTTAGGCACTGTGCCCAGGGCCTGCCAGCTTGCTTCTCTGCTCCTCTGCCACATGGGAGCCCAGGGCCGGTGTGTGCTGTGCCGAGACCTGGGAGCCAGGAGCACTCCCTGCCAGGCCCTTCCCTCTGTATGACAGCCCAGCCTCGGGACCAGCTGTTGTGTGGAGCTGTTGTGCAAAGGAGTAAAATCCACCCGGCCCCTCTCTGTTTTCTGCCGCTGCTTCACGGTTTGTGCTACACCTTAGCTCAGCATCCTGCTTTAGGGGTGACTGCTACACTTTGATTAGCCGCCCCCGGGGCTCTGCTCATCTCTGTTGCCCCAACCCACTGCTCCGAGGCTACTGCTACAGTCCAGCTCGCCTCCCAGAGTGGCACTGAGACCTCCAGCTGCTCCCTGAGAGTTTTGGAAAGGGAGCCACCTCCTCTCTTTCCCTGTTGCCTGAGCCGCCATTGCCCACAGGAGGGAGCGCTGGCGCCACAGCGCCCCCTGCAGGCGTGGGGGAATCACCGCACCCGCCCTGCCCGGCCGGGAGCCACCAGCGCCCCTGCTGGCTGTGACCGGAACTGCTCCGCAGGGGAAAGTGCCCGACAGCCCAGAGAAGGCTGCGGGGCTTGGTGGGGCTGGCTGGGGTTGCTGCCCCTGGGGGTGTGTGTTTGCCTTTTTATACACACACACACACACACACACACACACATATATATTTTAGTAAAGTCTGAGAGTTCAATATCTAGCATTTATTTACCTTTTTTCCATGCTATGTGGGCGTTCTGTTTGTCAGTAAATGGTTGGGGTTTTTTTCACTTTCATTCACAAGTATTCATTTTCTATTGGTGAAAAGGGATTGTAGGAACCCTTTTAAAGGAAACACTCACTCCAAAGTCTTTTTTCCTAGACTTGTGTCCAAAGTGAAACACTCACCCTTGAGGGTTTTGCTAGATGTGGTGCATCCCAAACTTATTTATTGAAAGAACAGGAAATAATAGCATAATAAATTAACCAGTGTGTTGTACATATCACACTTTTAATAGATGCTGTTGGCAAAGCAGTGTGGCATGAAATTAGGAGAGGTCCTATCCATCATATGCAAAAGGGGCCACGCCCTCCAGCCCTGTCATGGCTGCAGCACCTGGGATAATATATCCAGGTCTGCACAGAGCCACTTGAGATCATGACTCCTCTACTGATGCAGGACTGCCTGACCCTGTATGGAACGCTATCCTAATGCAGTTTTTTCCTGTGGCCCAGTTTAATACTCTGCAATATACTACACCATACTGTACAACACAGGGCTGCTGAAGAATGCTGTGGCAATTGCCACATGGTGCTTTGTTGCATTCTAGAGGCATAGTGGTTGACTTGTAAAAGAGAACTAGACAGAAGCAGTTAAAGCACAACAATCTGCAGCACATCTTAAGCCCATGCAACTTTCCCTCTGTAAGTCTCCGCATGATGTTGAAACTTATTCCTAGCACACAGAAATAGTATAAATTGACCAGTAAAAACAGCTGTATTAGTGACAAGGATTCATATCAGCTTTCTAAGAGCTGCTCTGCTGTTGGAAATTATGGTATAAAGAAGTGAACAAATGCATGTTTACACATTCAAGGCTTTATGATGACTACTCACAATTTATTTTTAAAGTATTCCTAGTACGACCTACCAATATTTGTTTTACCAATATTTGTTTTATGTTTGTTTTTTACAGCAAGCAACACATGAGTTTGCAGCAGTATGCATCTGCCACAAACATGCCTGTGATGTTCTCCACAATTCTTTGTTACAGATTGCAGTTTGGTTGAAAATCAAATCAGGGAATAAACTTGCATGGAATCCAATCCTCCTGGTTTGCAAGCCTACAAAGAAAATAGATCAGTGACACTCCAGTTTAGTTTCTTAGCCAGATCAATTACGGAAATGTGCTATGTCAGTGAGGCTGCTTTGACTCAAGGCCACATTCTTACCCTCCCACTCCAGAAAATCTGATACGAATGATGAACACAAATGAAGGATCTCTAGTTTCCAGGAGGTGTTGTGCTCAAAGGTTGTTCAAATTCTGTCTCAGCCATCAAAGTGTTTGGATATTGGGTTATTTTGAGGTTGTTTTTGTGTAAGAACTAGCCCCTACATTTTTCTTTTAAATATATCCAGATTTTTGGAAAAGAACTCTCCCACTACGTAATTCTAAATAAACTTGCATGCAGGGATTGAATTTAGGCACATTTAAACAGACTTTCATAACCATGAGGTGTACTTTGCCGTAGCTCTGAAACTATGTTTCCATCAAAGGAAAATTTTAATTTTTTAGGTATAAATATCCAGTGAAAGGAAGAAGAATTTATCCAGCTTGATTTGAGATATCATCAGTACTGTGTAACTCTGCTACCTTTTTGTTTTTCCTCTTCCTTCATTATGACAAACAACATAGAGTTTTACTGATTGGGGGTTTTTCCTCCGAGAAAAGAAAAATATGGCTACTTCAGAGGGGAATTGCTCTTTACAGGTCAGCTAGTCCAACCCTCATGCAATGAGCAGGAACACCTTTGGTTAGATCAGGTTGCTCTCAGCCCTGTCTAACCTGATCTTGAACACTTCCAGGGACAGGGCATCTACTACATCTCTCTGGGCAACATTTTCCAGTGTTTCACTGCCTTCCTTCATCATAAAACATTTCTTCCTTACCTCTAGTCTGAACCTACCATCTTGTAGTTAAAAGCCATTATCCCTTGTCTAATCGCTACAGGCCCCATTTTTCTTCTAAGCCCTTTTTAAGTATTGAAAGATCACAATATCATCTCCCTGGTGCCGTCTCTTCCCTGGGTAAAACACTCCCTAATTTCTCAGCCTTTCCCACAGGAGAGATGCTCCAATCCTCTGATAATTTGTTCTGGCCCTCCTCTGGACATTTTTCAACAAGTCTATGTCTTTCCTGTGCTTAGGATCCCAGAGGTGGCTGCAGCACTGCAGGTAGGGCCAGAGAGGAGCACTGGGGCAGACTATTATAACTATTAGTTTGAATGCCTAAGAAATGGATGCATAGGTTGTGCTTACTTGTTGGTATAGGAAAAGATAGTCTTTATCTCACCTCACTACACAACAGGTGTAGCATGTGTACATATACATAAAATGCACGTGGGATGCACACTGAAAGGAATCCCTGTTTGGATATGTTTTTTTACTGTTTGTGGCCATACATCAAATCGTGTCACTAATCTTCTGGCTAAATATCAATGTGTTTTATGGTCTACATTTTTAAAATTTTCATTTTATTTTGGTAAATTCAATCAGTATGAGAAGGCTCGCACAAGAAATAATCTAAATGAGAGTAAAATAGGTGCAAAATTGGCAATGTAGGAAAAAGGAATGCAAACCCCAAAAAAATCTAATGACACTGCAGATGGTCCCAGCAATGTTTGTTGTAAGTCATTGCAGGCTGATGATGTGTTCCAGTTTCCTTTGTGTCATTTCTAGGTGTCATTCCAAATCTCTTCTCACCCTGAAATTTGCCTGTCTGATCTTAATCAATAGTCAGTCTAGGTCATACGTATTAGTCATGTAGGTATGTGTAAAGAGTGGTTATGTACCAATATGCTGTGTGAAATAAAAGGATTAATTTATGGCACGGCAGAACTTTTATGTTGGAGGGATTCCTTTGCAAAAGGGACATTGTTACCATGTAATGAGTTACCAGCCTTTTAAAGGCTTAGGCAGTCCTAGGAACAGTCATTAACAATCTGTCTGGGCAAAGAGACAGTTTGGAGGAGGCAAGGAAATGTTGGCATATCCAAAGCAAGGGATAGTGCTAGGTTGCTTGAGAAAAGGAAGGCCTCAGCCCTTCCTAACTTCATTATATTTTCCTGCAGAGAAAGTGGGAACACCTGGTGTTTACATCTGAGGATTCTCGAGGGGGAATAGGGTCAATAGAAGACAAAGGGTCTCAAAATCTCAACCTCTCTCTGTGAATGTTTTATGATAAAGCTGAGAACTGTATGCCAGCTTGTTAGAGTTAATTGATCTGCCAAGTATGCAGAGGTGATTGTCTTATCTGTCCTGAAAACTCAGAGGATAGAAAGGTGTTTTTATTGGAGGACAGGGATTGGGACCAAGGATGAGTGGACAGAGACCCAGAAGATAACTACACTCTAACTGCAGAACTGGTTCAAGAACTAGTAATAAAGGAATCTGGAAGGGTAAAACCAGCTTCCCCTCATGCATGAAGTGAGATGTGTAGCAGTGCACTCCAACCTCAGGAATCCAGAGAGTCTGGGGCAGCAGTGCTAGAGGGGAAAAAGCAATTTAAAATAAGTAAGACTTTTATATTTGTCTGGTTTCATAGTGGTTTTGCTCTGTCAGTCTCAGTTATAAAGTCAAGGACTAAAGAGGGTATTTGATCTGAGAACATCCTGTTATGAAATTTAGTAAGTACTGCTAGCACTATTTCATCCAGAAATCTTTCCACTTACTGTGAAGCAATTACATTCTCTGCTCTTCCTCCCTCTCTGTCTTTCTCTTTCCCTTTCCAGTAAATATCAGAGTAGTCTGCCCACATTTTTCTTAACTTAATGTGTGAGCTACAGTTGGGAATTGCATCTTAATATGATTTTAATTTGTGTTAACATAACTGAAAGAGTTTAGCAAGCCTCAGCACCTGAGCATCATGGGAATAAAAGGAGGGCACTATGGGATTATTCTAACACCTCTATTTTTTTTACATTTCTTTTAACTTTCTGTTTTCTTTAGTAATATCCTAAACTCTCATAAAAGTCTGAATATATTAACTATTTGGGTGCTTAGAAAAAAAATATTATCTGTTTTTTATCACAAGGGTATAAAGCATAATGTTTTAATTGCAGACAAGAAAGCATAGCTGGAAACACCAGCTACTATGAGCTGTCATAGCTCTTTCTTCTCTTGGTTGTTGGCTTTGAGCAGAACACCAAAGATGACAAAACTCAGGAATCATTTTAGGGAGCTGCTGATGCTGAAAGTAAGATACCAAACATCTGTTTCTGGCTTGTTAACTTACAAGCTACCTTGATGTGGGGAGAAAGATGTTTACTTGTTATATTTTTTTCCTACAGCTTTAGCATGAAGTTTTACTGAGTCTCCTCTTTTTTTTTTTTTTTTTTTTTTTTTTTTTGCCTGNTTGTTCCTTTTTTTTTTTTTTTTTTTTTTTTTTTTAGTGCCTGGTACCTACTCATACACAAAGCTGTCTTGCAAATCTGATATTTTCTATCTAGATCTGCCAAACTGAAAGCATAATCTGATAACTAAGTTATGCTTTCACACTCACCACCCTTCCACCAAAGAGGACACTCCTCCAATACTCCTTTTCTTTTTCCTGCAAATTTACTGTTGAAGAGTGCTAGATCAGTTTATTTCAGGACACCAGACCTTGATATATGCCCTCCAAAGTACCAGTAGCATATGCTAGCTGGGACAAGTCTTTGAGGTATGTCTCAGTGAAGACACCCAGCCTCTGTCAGGGCTGTGAGCCCTGAGGCTGCCTCCAGACCTCTTGAGGGGTGTCTGGGCTGCACATCAGTTTTACATGCAGAAATGCAAGGGATACAACTCTCAGGGCTTTATCCATCATAAGTGGTCCATCTGGTGGAGCCAAAATACCTGATAACGTTTTGAATACCTGTGTCCTTTTGTCACCAAAACCTCCTTCTCTTTTCAGCATAACCAAGGTATGACTGGAGTGTGCTATTCTCACGTTTCCCGATTTTTGTTTCTCCATCCCATTTAGCTGAGTCCCATTTCCCTTCTGATTCTCCTCTACCTTCCCTCAGCATATTTAAGGGGTGACCCTCCTCTCATTAGAGATTTGTCGTCCTGAAAGTCATGTGTGTGGTAGGAAGACTTTCTTACTCAACTACAGAGGGAGAAAAATTGGAGTCTCCTGTGAGAGATTTGTGTGCTTTCTATTAGACTAGATTTCCTTAAACATCCTTGCACAAACTATGGAATATCTAACATGTGTCCATGTCCTAAAGCTCTAAATGTGGCTCACAGTATTAGACAAATCTCAATTTGCTTCCTGTTAAAGTAGTAAACCTTTTTTGTTTTTGCTGTGATCAGAATAAGGAAAATGGTGTTCCCAAAATGCAAATCTTGCTTTTTCTTTTCTTCATGGGACAACTTTACCAGGCTTATGCCTGCCTGTTTGCCTGTAGCTTATTTGAAGGAACAAGAAACATCAGTCCTCCACTAATAGAATGAAGTCTTATGTAAGGGTAAGTTTTTCAGCATACTTCAAAGGATATCCACTGAATTTGTGGAGGTTGCTTATTTTCTGTGAGGGACAATATTGTCCCTTAATTAGGCTTTTCAAATGTAAATTCCCAGCAGTGAAACATTTTCAGGATAAAAGCGTTTGTTTGTGGCATAATGCCTCTAAGTGTCAAGAAATCTGAGTCCGTAATCTCCATGTGTTTTGATTACTTTCTATCAGAAGCAGCTACTCGCAAAGCAATATTTTTTCTTATTTTTTCCCTTCTTCTCTTCCCCTTTTAACACTCTAGCCACATCTACTCTGAACTTACACCTGGTGCCTGTCCTGTCTCTTGCCACTGACATATGACTGTTTGAGTGGGAACAAAACCACTTTGACAGATGGGCATAAATTCAGGGATGCTAAACAACCAGTTCCTGCACTAACTTTGAATGCTAACGTGCCATTCACACCCTGTAGTGTCAGAACAACAGCCTATTCACAGCCCCAGGTCATTAGGAGAGAAGGGAGAGAGCAGAACATGTGGCCACGTTAATAAACCTGGAGATTAGTTGTTAGGTTCGATCTGTAAAAATAGATAGAAAATTAGAATAAATTGTCTAGTATCTGAATTAGAGAACCAAGTCATATAATATATAGAAAGAAATAATGCATGTTCAGTGCAAGCGGCTCTGTGTATATCCAGTTGCTGAGGAACTTTGAAAGAAATCCAAAAGAAATTCTTTATCCAGGATTTTACAAATGGCTTGGTTAGTTGCAGCAGTGAGATTTTGTTGCTTCTTGATTCATCTTCAAAAACTATCCTTAGTACTGGCTCGCTCCCAGTGATCAGCCATTTGCATGGGCAGATCCTGACAACTGTAGAAGAGGAGACAGACTATCCAGTCCTCCTCAGTTGCTTTCCAGAGAGCCCTGTGTAGTGAACCAGCAGCAGTGTTCTGTAGCTGCTGCGTTAGTTCCATATCATTTTTCAAAGAAAGATTTTGGAGTGAAAGAAATTACATGGAAGATAAGTTGGTACATGAAAAGAAATGGTTCAGCTGGCTCATGTCCTCATCATGCAGTTCTTCAGGGAATACGGGCTTATAACTTGTGAATTCACAGTACCCCCTGCTCCAGTGAACTGCACATTGCTGGCGTTTGTGAGCTGTACTCTGCAAGGATTTGTTTCCTTTGTTTTGCAAGGAAAGCCTGAGACCTTGAGGGATGACAGTGTCCATCCTTTTCTTCCTTAGTAATTCCTTTTCATGCAGAGAAATTGTACTTCTTCGTAGGGTTTGGGGTATGGTAGTTTTAATTCAGAGGAAAAAGAGTTTGGAAGGGAAAAGCCTTTTATCATCTAAGACTTATTATCATGGCCAAAATTGCACATGAGTCTTTGTACTTAGTGTTTTCTCTTGGCTATCTTCAGGCTTCCAAAAACATTTAGCGAGAAGGAAACACAAAACTCAGGGGCTGAGATGGGATTTAGGACAACTGAATAGTACTCACACTTAACAAATTTAGCTGGCTTTTCGGAGTGATGGTTGTTGACTCTTTTGGGGCATATTTGTTACGGATTGGATTTTCAGTTTTAGCTACGTGGCCTGGGTTTTACTTAACTTTCTGGGCACGTATTGAAATTTGTTTATGATGGAGATTTTTCCAGCCCAAGACTAGGTTTGTTGCTAGAGTGTAAGGAGTGAGTGACACTTCCTGGCCTTCTTCAGCTTTAAACTTAGAAATTTTTAACGATGACCTTCTGTTGCGGCTCCTTCATCCGAGTTTCCTGTTACATTTTTTCCATGAACATGTTTTTTCAATTTGGAAGAAGGGTATAGTTCAGATTAAGAAATGGAGGAGAAAAAGAAATTCCCTTTCTGAAAAAGGGCCTTTTTGAGATAATCCATATATGGTGTTTTTGGCCACAGACTTGACATGTGGAGGCAACACTTGATTTAAAAGTTGCTATGGAAAACTAAAATGTCACTACTCTGTTTTAAAAGGTGTTTTTAATTCAATTCCAAGGTAGCAGCAAAGATCATTAGACCCTTGTTTTTCAGAACACAATGGCAGTTCTGGTCATATTCACAACTGACTTAACCAGCTTGAGTGGATGGAGAGTTTGGCTCATTTAGGATGTGGAGAGATCAGGTTATTTTCTGTTAAAAGAGGCACACTTTCTCAGAAATACTTCTCTAGGTTATAAAATCATTGCTGTTGGAGTGTGTGAAATAGAAGCCTCTCTGAGTCCCTCAGAGAGTGAAAAGAATGCAGGGATTGAGTTAAAGTCCTTAGAGAAATTAAAATATATTAAGCCACACAGACATGAAGTGTAAGTTTTAGTTTTAAGTAAGTAAAAATATATTTTAAGTGCCTTAAGAGAATAAAAAGCCCTAAAACCTAGTTTAAAGTTCAGTAACTTAGCTTCAGACATAACAAAAACATAGCAGAACATTGCTTGCATTTCTAGATAAAACAGATAGAACCATTTACATGGCTAAAACTATATAGGTAAATTATGTGTAAGAATTAACACTACTTTTGTACTTCAGAATTAAGCTCTAACAGGTGTAGGAAGAGTGTTTTAGAATTGTGTTTATAGCTGATTGGGTGATTTATGAAGAAAAAATCCCCCTGTATTGGGGTGCAAACGTGCACATGCACATGCACACACACAGTGAGAAGAAAGGAAGGGGACACAAAGAAGAAGAAAGAAGAAAGAAGAAGAAAGAGGGGGAAGAAGAAAGAAGGAGGAGAAAGAAGAAAGAAGGAGGAGGAGGAGGA
>VYXF01010957.1:95092-114324 GCA_013397295.1 Polioptila caerulea
AGAAGAAGAATTGGAGCTCCTGCTCGGCCAAAAGCTTTAGCATGGACTTTGCTACTCTGAACTCTTTTCCTTTGAGACTGATGTATTCGCACGATAAACCACTTTACAGCAACCAACAACTGCTCTTGTCTCTTTGAAGACCCAGACCCATGAAAAACTCGACAATTGCCATCCAAAAAATACATACATATAGAAATATGTAAATTCCTGTGAAAATAGATAAACCTAGTCATTTTTTCTAGCCCTTGATCTGATAAATACTTATTTTATGTATCTAAATACGTAATACTTTTAGAAGAACAACCAGCACAGCCTAGGGTCTTGTAAGTGCGATGAGCTGTGAACCATATCACAAACATCTTTTCCTGCAAAATAGCTTTTTGCAGTCCTGTTCTGCTACTGTCTCAGAGGGGAAAGGCAGGAAACACAGGGACCAAGGTGCTGTGGAGAAGCAGCAGTGTGAGTCCCATTCCTGCCCTGCTCCTTTGTGTTGGAGCAGGAGGCAGGATGTGTTTGTGGCCAGTGCATCTTTCAGTTGTACATATCACATATTTTGACCACAGCCTCTGAGAAATGCAGGGGGACTTTAGTATTAGGTTGAATTATGAATATGACCTGATCAACTGAGGACAATGGTTCCTTAATTTCTAGCTGCTCAGGTTTAAATTCACTCTTGGGGCAGATGGTAACCACATTTGAGACAGCTGAATGATGTGCTAAGACCCAGAATTGTGGCTAGCTTGCTTTTGAGGGGTTTATTTTGTACCTATGCATATGCTTTTTAAAAGCCGTTCATTTTCAAAAATCAATATTTTGAAAGACAGAGGAAATCCTGTTAAACATTGACTTTCTCTTTAAATGCCAGATGTTGTGAGCTTTTCATCTGCTCATCACTTCCTAGACAGATGCCTGAAATAAGATTTTATCTCTTCCTACCACTAGCAGAGTTCTCCTGTTTCTCTCTTCCTTCAGCCTTTCTTCCCATTCCTCAACCAAACTCTGAATTTCTGTACTCCTACAGGCATACAGAAATTCCTGTACTCCTGTAGGCATACAGAAATATATTATTTATTTCTACTCTTTCTGTTGTTTTAGTCTTGCATTTTATTTATTGCGTAGCAGTCTTCTCAGGCATAGAGATTATATATTTGTGATATTAACAGATAAACTACTTGCCCCAAAAGAACTAATAGATGTGGAAGAACCTGTGAGACTGTGGTTCAGGCATCATTGATCTATTATTTTTAGTTCCATTGTGATATCTGAACAGCTGGAATTCAGCTGCAAACTGAATGTTTATACAGTCCTGAGAGCAGCTTTCCAGGAGCGTAAAAAGACTCAGAAATGTAAGGAACTATGAATATCAGGTATGGATATTCATCTCCAGGCTCTTGGCTGCTCTTGGTGCTGATCTTTCCCAGGGAGTGAAGTCTAGTGGATTTTCCCTTATACAGTTAGGAACAAAAAGGAGAACCTTGGGATCACAAGAGAGGGCCATGTTGTGATCTGCAGTCACATCAGGGCTAGTGTAGAGTGAGGTGTTTCCCAAGGTGTTTCTGTCTCACTTTTGTCCATCTGGTGGATCAGGAGGCAGAAGCACCCATGGGACTAAGTGAATGATTATGATTGTAATGCTCTAAAGTACTTAAGTCTCACTTTAGGCTGACCTGGCAGATGGCTGTGGCCTGGTTTAGGTAATTTTGTTCTCCCTCAGCAGTGTGTCAAGGCAGACCTGTTTCGGAAGACATGCAGACCTATTAATAATTTCTGAGCAGGAAAGTCACCCAAAGAGAGAGAGCAGGGAACTGAGCTACTACCTTGTCTGGAGTGACTCAGGTATCAGGCCACTTGTGGCCATTAGCTTGGAGTTTTCTAAACCACTCCTGTTGAAATGGTTACTCTTTCATATGAATAATTAAATATTGGGTGGATTAAGGACAGGACACTTTAAATAGATTCAATGTACTTGAAGGAGAAGAGTAATCTGAAGGGTCTGATTTTTCCCACCAACTGAATATGTACTTTCTCTGCAGTGCACATCAAGATCCTTTGTGCTTTCGAGCAGTGAAGTTTAAATAATTATTTCAGCCTCTTTTTTTTTAATTATTTTTAATATTTCCATCATAATTTTGAAGGTATTTTTTAAATGGGTGTTTTCTAGCTTAGTTTCCTCTCTGAAACACAATCTCAACTGCAATCTCTGAGTGCTACATAAATGAAGTGTTGGCTATGTGGTGGTAGAGTTAAAATGAGAAACATGTTTAGCTTGTAATTTCTGATCGTAGATCTAGTTCTGAGCCAATCAGACCTATGTTTAAAAGGCAATTAGAAATTTTAAAGGATTTTAGGTGCTTGAATACCATTTCAAATTGTGGTTTCAGATGGCTTGAAAATGTTAGCATGCAGATAGATTGGGAGAGAAGTAATATTTGCAAAATATTAAGATAGCACTCAGAAAGACCAAATAGCCTGGAAAAAAAAAAAACATATCCATGCTATAGGTTGAGTACCAATTTCATTTTTTTTTTTTCCCAAAATGTGTCTATGTTTGAATTTTGTGTTGGGCTTTTGGCCCATGAACAGACCATTTCCAGCAGGTCCTGATGGGAGTGTGCTGTGGCTGGGTCTCGAGACAAGAATGCTCTGAGCTTTAAAAACAAGGGAGCCACTTGAATGAGTTGCAGCACAGCCCACAGTGACCCAGTTAGTAAGGGGTTAATGTTTTCTGGGCCAGACCAGGCTGCAGAGGCTGGCTAGAGTCACAGCTTACTGCAGCTACATACATGGAGTTCAACACCGAACTTTGAATGAAGTCAGACAACATCTGTGATGTAACCTTGCCTGATGGCTCCATTTCAGTTGTTGATGACAAAAAAATCCTGCTTAATATGGAATACAGGGGATATTTGGACTTGAAGAAGAGGCAGGTAGAACAAGATTATTCTGTTTCATGGAGGATAGCGTTAGATCTTATGTTGCTCTGCTCCAAAGTGAAGAGCAAGTTTTTGAAAATTCATCCTGAAAGAATATGGGCTGCGCTGTGAAGCACACTGCCTGGCTAGTCTGGAGACACACTCCAGCCTCTGACTCAGGTGGGAAGGCAGGGAGCTGGAAGGAATTTATCCCCCATGAAACTTTGTTGAAATTAGAAGCTACCAGCAAAACCCGCCAGAAAATTTGTCAGAGATGTGAATTTTTTTTGTGACCACATGCTTTTGTAAATGAGCTACAGCCATTTCCAAAATTCATATATTTGATCTGTTGATTAGATTGAGTCTACCTTTTAAAAATCTGCATGAAATATTAAGTGCACTGTCCCTTTATATGCACCTGTTATAAACATAGGGACATAGTTCATGTAACTAGTCAGATTCACTAGTTCACTAGTAACTAATAACTAGTGAGATTCCTAGTGTGTGTTCAAATGCCCATTAATTCTGTTGTTTGATTTTTATTTATTACTAAGAATGCCCTACAGTGTGCACAGTTTTGAACACTGTTCAGTGCCGTGCAGCATGCTTTGGAGATATGGATGGATTCCATACGGAGGGGTGCAATGTCCCACTAGAATTATGTAGGAGTCATCTTCAGCTGCTGGGACTTTGAGAGGGTGAATTAACCTGAGTTAATTTTGCACAGCCCAGGCTGGGTTTCTCCTACTGTCTCATAATCCTGACTGCTGCCAAGAAATACCCAGATCCAACCCTTGTGATCTTTCTGCTCCAAAGAAACTTAACAACAAAGCTCCAAATGTCTTACAGTCCAGGAAGCTTTCGTGAGGAAGGACTTCTGAGGCAGGACTGAATTGTATGTCTTTGGCTCAGTTTTGGCAGAATTGGCATAAGGAAGGGTAAAAGCAGGTCTAACTATTGTATCTAAAACCCCCACTTCCATAGGTCCCTGCATTGGTTCAGATGAGAATGTAAATTATTTTTCTAACTACGTCCAGGGCTGGCATAATCTGAGGGTTTACTAGTAAGATGTTGATAGATGTAGGACAGAATCCAGGTCTCCTATCTGTGTCTTAGCTCCCAAATCACTCTTTTAAGAAAAATTCCCAGAACCAGTCATTGTCATTTCTAAGCATTAAATTCACTGGTATTTTAATTTTTAAAGTTTCATACAGCTAAAGAACCTTTTTCTTAAGCTCTCTAGATGCTCACAGGCAAATTTATTTTATTTTATTTTATTTTTTCTTTCTTTTTTTTCTTCAACCTAAGCCTTCCTTTAACTGGGAGGAAAGAAAACTCACAAGAGAGGCTTTATGCTACTTTGCTGTTTTTCAGCATGACAGATGCATTAGAAAGTGTAATGCACTCTAACAAACAAGGAAACTTTGCATATTGAATATAGCACATGAAATAATAAAAGAAGAACAGCTGCTGAGAGACAGAGAGGGAAAAAATAGAGATAAAAGTTAACTTGAGTTGTGTTTTATATGAAGAGCTTTGAATTCAGTCAGATTTAAAATTCAACAGCAAGTACATTTACAGACATCTGGGAAATCAGGTCACATGCTCTTTGTTAGGGTTGCTACTACTCATATAAACCATGGCACACAGAAATGTAAGCCTGTCACAAGGACAACCTTTTTCTTTCATAAAATGACAATTTAACAATTACATTCATACAGTGATAAATGTGACCAGTGATAACCAGAAGCAGGATAAAACCAGAAAGGGGCTATAATGAGGTGCCAGCTTTTCCAGAGTTTAAGGTTATCTGACTCTACATGTTCAGAGAATAACATTTGTACCAAATCTTTATTTGTTACATGAATGCTAAAGAAACCTTATGCATCAGGAAATGAACATAGCTCTGAATGCATTAGGAGAGCACACATATATAACTGCAGAATAGATAACTGTTAATAATGAAGTGACTTTGTGGGATTTCCCTCTGTTCTTGACATTGATCTCAATTGTTAACATATAGCCAGATGAGGTTATGTGTACAGTGAGTTGTCTTAGCTTCCTCGGTGTCTGTTATATATGCTCTGTGTTGAATGTTAGAGTTAGATTAGACTGACCCAAGCCAGTGAAGCATCCATCCCCAAAGCTTTAGGAGTGAGTTCACAGTGTTTTTGATCTCTTATATTAGCTAAAGGCTGCAGAATGAGGCAGAGAGTCTCAGGGAATATAGGTGAAGGTGCAGACCATGACCCTGATGCTGAAAGACCTTTAGCAGTTGTGTTGGCTTACCAGGAACTGTCTATCCCTGATATGGTAATGGATAGGAGTTTAATCAAAATGACGTCTGCAGTGTCCTAAACGCAAATACACAGGGAATGGTTGCAGCAGTAGTACTTGCACTTGCTTGACTCATGAGAAATAAGAAGAAGATAAAAACCGCACAGTGCAGTTTATGCCTTTCCATTGCATTTTGGTTTTGCATCAACCACTCCTGTAGATATCTTCGGTTATAAGTCCTTACACATGTTTTAAGTTCTAAAACTGAGTGTTAGTCCCCCTCCTTTCCAGAGAGGAATGTTGGGAGAAGTTGGTTTGACTTGGATTTTAAGTAGCATTTACTCGAGTCTAGGAGGTAGTGAACCATGAGACGTGTCAAAATCTAAGCTGAATTTTCAGAAATGTATGTAGTCCTCAGCAGGGCCTACTCCTCAGTAACACTTTAAATGAAAGTGCGAAATCAGGCACAGGGGTTATGCCTCCTGCGCTGCTTTCTTTGTGTGAAGTACACAACAAACTTTAAACCCCAAAGAAGGTGCTCCTTGAAACCCAAGAATTCCTTGTAGGCTCTGGATGCTCCTTGTATGCTAAGAAGCAGTTTCTTCCCTACATATTCCATTAATCCTTTCAGTCTCTCACTAATTCTGTTGAACAGGCCCAACAGGTCTAGCCCTTGCCTCTTTCTTTCAGACCCAGCACTGCAAATATCAGAGCACAGATTGCACAAATTCCAGCATAGGTGCTCAGAGCCCAACATCAGCAGTTGGACCAAGGCACTAGTGGGCAGCATTTTGGGATTTTTTGGGAAACTAAAATATTTCATCCTGTTGGCTGGAAGGGAAAGCAAAAATACATGTATGTTTCCTGCCTCAGCCTCTCTGCAGCACCAGTTCCGAGAAGGCATAAAGACTGAACTTTGAGGGTCAGCAATGCAGTACTTAAAATAACCTATTTCTTCCTGTAATTGGATGAGAAGTGGGTATGATCAAGCAGCAGGGTGACAGCTGAGTGTTCACCTGCCACCTGAGGGTGACAGCTTGGGCGTTCTTGTAGGTCTTCTGAGCAGACTTAGTTCAAGCAACCTTCATTGCTGGGTGACATGGGCAACTGGCATTTGCACTGACATGGATGGGCAGTGCAATGGTGTACTCTTAACAGCTGTGGTATGAAATCAGTGGCCCTCTGGGTGAAGGTAGCCATAACCAGCTCAGGGGCTGATATGGTTAAAAGTTGTCATACTCATGTCACAAAATAAGGATGAGATCAAGCTGTATTTTCAAGGCATTACTGAATTTTTCCAATAAATTCTTCTCCAGTAGGATTCTCATCACATCCATCTTTAATGGATTTACCTGTTGCTCAAGTTTCAGAAATCAGGCTGCTCCTGGTTCCAGTGTTAGTCCTTTTACGTGGGAAGGTTTGTGCTCTTCAGCTGCTCCCAGGAAAATTCAGAAGGAATTTGCAGTTTCACAGAGAGATGCTCACCTGTCTGCATAAACTCTCCTCTCGTGTGCCCTGCCCTGCTGAAGCTGCATAAAGAGAGTTGTACAGAAATGAGAATCTGCTTTTCCCTCTGTTTTGATCAAGGGTGCTAGACCTCTCTCTGACAGCTACATTTAATATGATGATGGTAGGAAGGTGCTCTCAAAGCTGTTAAAGAAATCTAGCCTGATACCATTCCAGCAGCCACAGCGCCTGGAATCCTTTATTCATTTGTAGTATGTGGTGTTTCAATCTTCCTGCTTTTTTCTTCCTCTGCTCCTCTGCAGTAAGGTCTTACAATCCCTCAAACAAAAGCTTTGGAGATATTATTTGGGGTTGCTCCCTAGGCTGTACTGGAGATGTGCCAGTTTTATTACCCGATGAAACAAGCCAGTATTTTAAAGTGGCATCATATTTCTTTTAGGGGAGAGGGGAGGGGAAGAAGGAGGTGTGGGGGGGGGGAGGAAGAAAGGAAATATGAAGAAATCTTATCTAAGCCACCTGTATTTTAAGTGTTGAATTTCCCATCACATTTTCTTGATGAAGATAAAAAGCCTTAAAAGAAAATAAGACTTTGCAATTAGATGATGATGCATGAAAAGATGTGTCTGTATAATGTGACAGATGATCCTAACCTTCATTAATGTGCTTTAATTGGATTAAGCTCTATGAAAAGCCTTTTCTTCTCTTTCAACACCTTCAGGGCTCTTGGCTGCATGACTTTAATGTACAGAACATCCTGCAAAAGGGCACTCATCCAGCTTCATAGAGGTATGCTATACGTCCTAAATTAACATAAACAGTTTATCTCCAGTGACATGGCCCCCAGGATGCCAAAGGGGTGCGGCCCTCAAGTGATAATTGTGCAGTTACAAGATTTATTGCAGCATTTGGGGCACTAAATCCCTTTACAAACTGAACGGGTTGCTCCATCAGGGCCGGAAACTGTCAGCACAGATATCAGCTCTTTTTAATGAACGCACAGATTATAGATGATTGACAAAGGGGCATTCTTACTGCTGCTGTTCATTCTGGGAATGCTATTCCCTGCCTTGTCTCGCAGTTTTCAATAGGACTACCTGGGGAACAAGGTGTTTTTGAGGGTAAGCCAAAGTGGCAGCCATGCCTGTGAAATGATGGACAGGAGCAGAAGAAATATGTGTTTTGCCTTGCCAAAGGCAAAAGAGATTTTAGACTCTTTTTTTAGTGAATGGAGTTTACTCACGCAGCTTTTTTTTCTGACCTCTGACTCCATACTTACTCATTTTGTCTGCTTTTAAAGATCCAGCACTGGCAAATTCCTCACAAACCTTCCCTGTAGTGGATTTGGGTGCTGTTTATGGACAGTTAGTGGGTATGGGTAAGATTAGAGAGAAATAATTAAAACCAGGCTTAGAAGTAGGGGTAGGGTGGGAGATGGGAGCTGGAAGAAAGAGGGAGGAGAGGAGCTTTCTAAAACAAGAAAGATGTTTCATGTCTCATAAAATACAGTATCTTGTGTTAGTCCATTTTGCTGATCATAGAGACTCTTAAATGGCACTTAGCCCCCCTGTCCCCTCCCTCCCCACCCCAGTAAATTACATGTTTAGGCATAAGCTGATGCATGTGATGCTGGCAGTGGTACATCTAAATTGGAGTTGTCATTGTGTATTTCTGAACATCTGGTCTTTTAAAGGTCAAAAAAGCAGAGGCAGCTGGTTTTGAGTATTCTTTCAGTGTATAGTCTTTTTATTCTTGAAAGCCTTTTTTTCTTTTAAATTTGTTTAACATACTTTATTTACAGTAATCCTGGAACTATAAATTCATGGGAAGCTATCAACTATATTGCAGCTACAATACTTTGTGCAAAGAATGTTCCCACAGTATGTCTTTAGGGATGTGTCTGGGAGAGAGCCAACAGTTTTGAAATACTTCATATTGATTCATGGCTCTCCAAATGTTATAAATGTTATTTTAGTCTTCTAGATCACAGAATGTGGCACGCTCAAGATTTGTTTATTTTTTCCATATTTTAGCAATGGTTTGTCAGAGGTCTTTGTCCTACTTTTAAGATGACTTTTGCAGCTTCCTTTTTTTTTTTTTGCCTTTATTTACTTAGTGGTTCTGGAATAGTTGATTTTGCTTTGGGAATATTTGACTCTTCCCCTTAGTATTAGCAAGAGAAAAGGGATTGCAATTTTTGTGCTGCTTTCAAAAGTTTAGATTTTGGGTTTATTTGCTGCTTGGAGGTGTAAGTGTGAACAGTAATAAAGCCAAGCTAGAAACAGGTTTGTTCATCTCCCTTCTCATTCTGTGATGTGATTAAGTCTGTTCCCTGCTGGTTTTCAGCCTGTGGAATTTTGTATTTTTACTGAAGGAGAAATAAATAGTGGTTTAAGGTAACAACCTTTTGGGGCCTAAATGACTTCCTCATGGACAGGATTTTGTTACAGCCTGTTATCATCCCTCAGCTCCACTGAAGGTGATGTTGGGCAGAAAGGCTGATCCTCATCCAAGAAAAAGTTCACAGAGCAAAATTACAGACAATCCAAAGCTGAATATTTTATTTACTATCAACTCCCTTTCAAACAATCATATTTCTTTTTTTTTTAAATGTGAAAAATCTCTTGCCACTGACAAGAGACATTCACTGAACCAGTGACTTTGTATAACCTTAATAATTCTGTGTAGCCTGCATGTTACAACTTTACAACTGGAACTTACTCCTAGTCATCACAAAACAAAAATAGAACAGCAAGTTGTCAACTCTGAGGTCCAGACACCTGTTAGACAAATTATATAAATTCCTTAAAACTGTTTACGTGGACATATTTATGTAGAAAATATTCTGGCCACCCCCATCTTATACCTAGATGTCTACTTGGAGCATTTGCACAAGAAAAACACCCATTAAAAAATAGAAAAAAGCCCTTCACAAAGTCTTTGTTTGCCATAACAAAGCCATAAAGAAACAAATCCCACGTTTTTTTTTTCTCTTCCTTTCTAGGTCACCTTTAGCTAACTTCATGTTGCTTTGCTCAGTGACAGCCTGCTTCAGGCTAAAATGGTTTTCTTCTTCAAGCTGCAATTCTTTCATTAATAAATTCTCTAAGGTCAGATGTTAGTGACAAAAATGCATCCATGTTTGTAGCAACCAGCAGCTCTGTGGCAGTCTTATCATCATATTGGGGTGGTGGCAGCGTGTGTCACATCATGGGGTGGTGGCACATGGAACTACAACCTCACAAAAAGAGCAGGAGGTGAATATTGGCTTAGAATTAACATCTCTTCTGTGCCTCTAATTGAGGTTAGCATTCCTCCCTGGGATTGTGACCTGACCTTGCTCTGAGCACTGCTGTTCTGTATGTCAGTGCCTCATTTGAGGGCACTGATGTTGTTCCAAGGCAGCCCAAGCTTGGGCTGTCTACAAGTCCCACCTGCCTTCACAGCAGAAGGTGGAATCTTGTAACCTGTAATTGATGTTGTCCTTTCTTATCCTTCCTCAGTTCATCTCTGAACGTGTAAAATTCTTTTCCTGGCCATTTAGGCCTGTGTCCACTCACTGTGGAAGAAGAGGTGGTATGCAAAATAATGTAGAACCAAAGAAAAAAATCTTTACTAACCTTTGTAGCAGTGGCAGATCAATTTCTTTTTGGTTTATATAATAGAATAGAATAATAGAATAGGCTCTTGTGGCATAAAATTTGCANTGGTGGCAGATCAATTTATTTTTGGTTTATATAATAGAATGGCTCTTGTGGCATAAAATTTGCAACCAAATAAGATCTTAAATTTATATAGTTTAAGCTTCTTTGTTGTTGGAGACTCTCTTGACTGTCTCCAATACCTGAAATGGGGTGAAGTTGAGGAGTGAAGACATCACCCTCAACACAGAATCACAAACTCAAAGGATCAATTGGTTGGAAAATAGTCCCAAGACCATTGATTCCAACCTTTGACAATGTCACATAGACCATGTCACTAAGTGCCATGTCCAGTCTGTTCTTAAACACCTGCAGGGATGGTGACTCCACCACCTTCCTGTGCAACCCATTTCAATGTTTAATCACCCTTTCTCTGAAGAAATTCCTCTTGATGTCCAACCTGAACCTCCTCTGGCACCACTTGAGGCCATTTCCTCCTGTCCTGTCACTTGCTGCCTGGGACCCTCGCCTGGCTACACTCTCCTTTCAGAGAGTCCTATAGAGCAATAATGTCACTCCTGAGCCTCCTTTTCTCCAGGCTAAACAACCCCAACTCCCTCAGCCATTCCTTATAGGATTAGCCCTCCAAATCCTTCATGAGCATCGTTGTCATTCTTCAGCATCTCAGTGTTTTGTCTGGGTTGAGGCTTCTAGAACTGGACACAACATTTGAGGCGTGCCCTCATCACTGCCGAGTACTCAAACCAATTGAGTTTCTGAGCTTTCTGATTCTACTTTTTTTTGTACTGTTTACTTTATTAAACTCCAGAGATTTTCTGGGTCTAAATTAGATCACAGGGTCAGAGAATCAAAGAATAGTTTGTATTGGAAAGGACCTTAATGATTTTCTAGTTCCAACACTCCGCCATGGGCAGGGAAACCTTGCACTTAAAACAGATTGCTTGAAGCCCCATGCAGCCTGGCCTTCAGCACTTCTGTGAATGGGACATCCACAGCTGTTCTCGGCAACCTGTTCCAGGGCTGAAATGAAGGTCTCTGAAGTGAACTCCATTACCTGCTGTAAGTCCATGGGGTATATATACAGTTTGGAAGAGCCTTCCCTCTAATTTTCTTTAACTGAGCAGGCTAAAGGTCTTCATTGTATTAAAACAAACGGGAGCAAATTCAGAGTGGCAATATATCCAAAGCCACCACAGAGCAAAGGCCCTTTTGGAAACCAAATCTTTAAGAGTGTTTAAGAGGAAGACTCCTGTTGCTTGTTCTCTGAAGTAATGCCTTGGAAATGAATGGCAGAGAATGTAAGTGATGCTTGCAAGCTTCAAAGTTCCCTGTTTGTGTTGAGAGGTAACAAAATCACCTGAATTCTCTGCATCGTTCTGGCCTCTCTGCTCTCTAGTTTGGAACCAAGCATATGGTGATTAATTGTGGGCTACATCCTCCAAGCTGTCAGGACAGGAATGCTGTCTGCTGGCTCATCTGCCCCATTCCTTCTGCCACTTTCAAAGAGCACCTATGATATTGCCCTTGTGCTGATATTTGAGTAGGCTCTGTCTTTTTTAATAGCTCCAACCAGGAAAGCCATTGGAGCACTCCAAACAGCTATGAACCTGAGCCAACTGCAGACAAATTAGGAGTGAAAGAAGAAGAGTAACATCTGCCAGGTCAAGCTGGGTGCAAATTGGCTTTGGAGCTGCTGAAATGGAAGAGGAATTTCACCATGTCAAACTTCTCATGAGAAAACAGCTCTCTCTTCTGTGTCCTCCTCCCGAGGTCTGTGTGAGTCAGCCCAAGTGGTATGTGGTTTACAGTACTGAGGAAAAAAATAACAAGAATCCCAAGGAGATAAAGATGCTTTTTATAGAGCCCTTGTACTACTAAGCTGTGTTTTCTCCCCAGGGCAAAATGTTAACAAGTGGCAGTGGTCAGTGTGAATAGTAATTTAAAAGTATTCTCTTATCTGAAGAAAGATGTTGAAAAACTGAATTAATCAAAAATCCATTTCCTTTCAAGTATTTTACTGCTACATTATTGATAGTGTTTCTTTTATAGAGTATCATTTACATATAAATATAATCTTTCCCTTTTTTCTTAATTAGTCTGTGCTAGCTCAGGGACTCTTCTGAGTTCTGGATACGATCTGTGAAAAGAGCTGGTCATGGGGCTTGGTGTTTTGTACCAGAAAAAATCAGAATGTGTACTTCAACTTGATGCATGCTTTATGTGTGTGTGCGCTGGATCTGCTCTGCTCACTTTGTTGGCGTGTCAGTGACTTAGAGTTTATTATCTTACTTAGAGCTTCTTATCTTGAACTTGTACTGGTGGAGGCTAATTTAAATACAGTTATTGTTTTGAGGAAAGTTGAGAGATCACTTGGTAATTACTGCTAAAGGGACAGTCGCCAACCAGCTACATGTCATGCATTTGATGCCCTAACAAGTAAGGCAGTGTTGAGGTGCCCAGTAGCCCTGTAATCCCTCTGTTAACCACTCAAGCTGGGTAACACGGGCTCACTTAGCTGCACCTTTTTTCCAAGGACTGCCATTCCTCAAGGCTGAGGAAAACTGAGAATCAGCGCATCAAAGCCATAAAATCAGATTGACCGGTTCCTCTTTTATGTGGCCTGTTTTGCTTCCCATTCCCATGTGTCCTACTTTTCTGCTAATATAAAGCTGGAAGCCAGATGCAAAATTGGATGCTATTTTTGCTGCTCCCCTGGGATAATAATAGTAGTAATAGTGCTATTAATTTGATAGAGTAAATGGCAAGGACTTTTGCCCTTGCTGTTATGGGAGTAGGACTGAGCTGTGTATTCCATAGAGCATCCATGTAGGATCTTCTGTTCCTTTCTCAGTTTCTGAGTACTTTTGTTTCCCCTCTAATGCCATGCCAGCTACAGATAGGATTTTATAAAGCATATAGTTCTGTTAAAATCTTCTAAGAAGTTTCCTGAAGTAAATTTCTCTTTCCCTGAAAAATCCCAGAGAAGCAAAATGAAGCCATTTGATGGGTCTAAGAGTCAGTAGGGTCGGGAATGACAAGATTATGTAGAGCTCAAATTTAACTCTAGATATACGTCAGGATCTGATTCCTAAGGTTCTTAGAAGTGCCTCTGCCCGAATCAAGGTGCAAACGAGACCCTACACCACTGACAATAGTATGGATTTATTTGATAGTAAATATGGGGGAGAGAGAGAAGGGAGAGAGAGAGAAAAATACAAAATGGGTGGAGGGGACAGAAAGAGAATAACAGGGACAGGATAAGGAAAATATCACCCCTCGTGGATGCCAACGATGCTCCATTGATCCTCTCCAGCCAATCTCCTTGGTGGTGAAGGTACCCCCAAAAGCACAGAATGGATTAATCTGTGCTCAGGCCAGGTAGGAAAACCCAGCCCCTTCCCTGGGTGGGGGAGTTTGCCCTCATCTCTTACAACAGACTCTGGGTTTGTTTCCTCACTGCAGTCCCTGGGGCAAGGCCTCAGGGATGACTCTGGGGCACTTTGGGGGTGTTGGATGGATTAAGGCACCCCCTCAGCTGCCTCTCGTGGGGATGTCCCATTGGGGGTTCCACAGCCGGTTTGTGTGAGGGAGGATGGGTTCACTGCCCCTGAGCAGAGGCTACAACACACCCAAACTTCCTCCCCCCACCTTGACTGGGGGCAAATCTGTGCAAACCTGCTCCCAGCAAATGGGTCTGTGGGCTACAGCCTCCCCCACCCCGAAGCAAGCCAGAGACGATTCTTAGCACTGGTGCTTGGTTTGGCTCACATTCTTTTCCTTGGTTATTTGTTTGCTTCAAGTGACTGAAGAAAGGGTTTTCCCTTTATCTAATCTCAGCAGTTTGACTTTCAGTCTGAAGTCCCAGTCAGGTATTGTCAGGGAGGCTTCTTTGGCTGTAGCTTCTTTATACAGATTTTTTTATAATGAGCAAATTTGTATCAATGTTTGAGGCATGAACTATTTCAGTCTCTGACAATATTAAACATCGGAATATGAAAAGTCTCATTGGAACATGTAGAGAGAAGTGCCTGCAAAGGTGAATTAGTCCAAATATTTTTGGCAGCATACTACTACCACTGCTACTACTACTACTACTACTACTACTACTTCTAGTAGTAGTAGTAGTTAAAGTAATAAAATTAAAATTTCATTTCATGTATTTCTCCTAAACATATGTAACGCAGTACACATTTTTCTGCTCAAAAATGCTACTTTCATATAATTAATGTAAGTATAGTCATATGAGGCTCTTTCTATGAAGCAAAACATCCTGAGTTAAAAGCATTCTTCTTAAACATGCTATTTCCGGAGCTGACCACAATTTTATATGCGGAAGTTTGGAAGTTTATGCTTCATAGAAATACAGAGTGAGCTCCCACGAATAGGATATGAAGTGGTGGAAGGCAACTTAACTTCAAATTTAACTGAATCTTGTCCATAAACAAAAATACCTATATTAGATTCTTCTCTTTACAAAGGTCATGTTTTTCTCCTGGAAATTACAGCAATTATGTGAGTAGAGCTGGTCTCAAATTGGTCTCAAAGCTATTTTATCTAAAGTTATATAAAGTTACAATTTCATGAATATGAGATTCCTAATAATGAGGATGTAGCAGATTACCTTTCCATTACAACTGGCGGAGCTGAGGTGTGGGATTTGGGATGGGGTGGGGCAGGGTGGGTCTGACCTTGAATAGTCCAGAATCTCTTGACAAAAAGAGATCTATGATTTTGAAGTAATTTGAACTTACATGCAGATGCCTTTAGTAGGAAGTCTCCTGCAGATTTTTCTGATTTTTGTCTAAGAGTGTGCTTCAGCCTAAAAAATTTGAAGGCTAAATTACTTTCTTTTGTTGGCACTGGTACACCTGTGGAGCTACCTTCAGACTGGTCCTCTGTCTCCTGTAGTGGCTCATTGAACCCACCACAGCTGAATACAGATCACAGTGGTAGTAGGAATATTTTTATTTGAGAGGATGGTATCGAAGAAGGTCAGTGAAGAAAACATCCCTAAGTAGACATAAATAAAGGTTTGTTTTTATTTGTATGTTGTTTGATAGGTGGAAGGATCCTTTAATACCATATACAAAACTTCTGCAGAGTTTCTAAAACTCTGTGGACTACATCAAGAACTGATCTGTGGACACTACCAATGACCCAAGAAGTTAAGAACGGGTTGCAGTAGTCACAAGCTATATCCTGTTTCCTACTTTCTTTCTCCTCTACCACTAGCAGGATTTTGCTCTAAGTCGGCTGTGCTGTCTCACCCGTGACACCCCATGTTCAGGCACAGCCTACCTGCCTCTCTTCCTCTTTCCTTTAGCCACTATTACAAGGGAAAACTGACCACTTTACATTGTTATCTCTCCTTTTTGCCGCAGTTTGCTCTACGGACAGGATTGGGATGGAGGAGGAAGTCTAAAGACATTTACTTACTTTTCATCAGTCACAACAGACACTGGATGCAGTCCTGTCTCCCAGTAAATATTTCTCCTATGGCACAGAAACTTGTGTAAGCAAAACTCTTTGTAAGCTGCTCTTGAAAAGAGTTTTGAAGGGAAGAATGCGCAATTCTAGGCAGTTCTAGAAAGAACTGATTTTCAGACAGGATTTTTTCTGCAGACAATAAAGTAAACTCTTTCTTTGCTCATGTAAATAATTCAAGGTGGCCTGTCTGGGCAAACACAGAGGAGGAGCAATTAGAAATAGTTGTCAGAATGTGTGTAGTTTACATGTTGAAAATGCAAATCTGAATGCAAGCTTGAAAATACAGGTTTCATAGGTGGAATGATGAGAAACTCTGTGAGAATAACATTGAAAATTATTGAGGCTTCAAGAACATGCTGCAGTATCTTCCTTATGTCTGTCCTGTCATGCTAGCTTCATGCAATGCAATGTTCTTCCAGAAGAAAACAAGAGTGTTACCACTGGGCCCAATTTTCTTAAGTACAGAGTGACTATACACATAAATGTTACCCATTTCCATTTAGTTAAATGAGTTATTTAAAAACAAACAAACAAAAAGAATCATGGTGTCTGTACTCTACTTCACCATTTGTTCCTGTTGACTCACATCAGTGGAGCTCAGTTCACATGATCCACCCCAATCAGAGGCCAGTAATATTTGATCAGAGAAAAGAGCTTTGCAGAAATGAAAGGCACAATAGAAAAGACTGTGCTGGATAAAGGAATAAAATATTCCTCCTGGAACTAAATTGCTTTAAAAAAAATATTTATTTATTTTAATTTTTAAAAATAATATTAAAAATGAAGACAACTGTACTGAGAAGAATGCCTTTTTTCCTTCAGATAAGGGTAACAGAAAATGATCCAACATTTTGGACCTGCGTGACCTTTTTCAAAGTCAAAGGCTTCCGGGTACAGTGAGTTATCAAGGCAAAAATGTGTATGCTCTGTACTGTCCTTGATAAAGGTCACGTGAGACTACATGTCAAACCATTTTCATCTCTTTACCCTATGTAAAAACACTGTTTTATCTACTAAGCTGTCTTGATTCATTTAGTGTTTTAAGGAATTACGTGGGTCCAGCATGCCCAGGGGAGTTTTTTGTTAGTTTACAACAAATGAGATGCTGAATTTGGAACAGGCAGCACCCTGAAGCACCTGCTTTGTACAATAAAGAGTAAAGTCAGGCTCACTGCCCACCCCTGTTCAGGACTCACCTTGCTCTTTTAGAAGTCAGGTGAGAGCAAAGAAGAAAGCTTCAGGAGAAAGTCAGGCACTCATGAACTACAGAGAGTAGTGTGGCATTAATATACAGCCAGTCTTTTTTTGGGCTGTTGTCTATAAATAGTTTTCACCAGAGGCCAGTTTTCTCTCATATATGATTCTCCTCCTATGCAGGTACAATTCCTCTTGCCAGGTGTGGCCTCCTCTATCACTTGCCCTCACTGGTTTACTGATTTCTTGGGAACTTAACTACAGGCTTCTTTGCACCTGGGGAACAGACTGTGCTCAGTTTTCCAGCCACTGTTTAACAATAGCTGAGTTGGAGATGTCAGGGGCCAGGGAACCTATTTGTAGCTTCTTCTTTGAGATAATATTTTTCTAAAGAATTTCTAGTTGTTTAAGTAGAAGTAATGCACATTATTTGGTATTTTCAGTGGCTCTGGATTGGGCAGCTCAGTACCTGAGGGAGGACTACAAGAGACCTGGAGAGACACTTTTCACAAGGGCAGGTAGTCACAGAATCACAGAATGTTCTGAGTTAGAAGGGACCCAGAAGGATAATTGAAAAGATTATATCCTTAATAGCTGGCAAGCTAGGCTATAACGGGTCATGACTGGTACTATTTGACTCTAACCATTTGTTTCTTTGGATTGTCACTTCTTACCTGGGAGAAGGGGCCGACCCTCACCTTGTGGGTAGTTGTAGAGAGCAATGAGGTCCCCCTGTGTCTCATTTTTTCCAGGCTAAACACTCCCAAGTCCCTCAGCCACTCATCCTCAGACTTGTGCTCCAGACCCTGCTCAAGCTCCACTGCCCTTCCTGGACATGCCTCCTCACCTCAGGCCAACAGTGGTGTGCACAGCAGGGTCCATAGTACTTGATTGTTGTCTTGAATCCCAAAGTACTGCATTCTCTAAGCTGAAAGAAGGCAGGTTTATATTAAATATTAGGAATAAATTCTTCTCTGTGAGGTTGGAGAAGTACTGAAACAGTTTGTCCATAGAAATTGTGGTTGTCCCATCCCTGGATGTGTTCAAGGCCAGGTTGGATGGGGCTCTGAGCAATCTGATCTAGTGGAAGGTGCCCCTGCTCCTTGCAGGGGGTTGGAACCCAAACAATTCCATGATTCTATGCTAAAGATGAAGAGGTCATAACCTCAGAAACTGCCAAGATCTGGGTGTTTCCTGGAGTGAACAGTGGGGATGAAACCATTTGAGCATGAGTGTTGTAGCAGTTGGAGATTTTCAGCATAATAGTTATGAAAAGCTAAGAAAAATATTTTGGGGTAGCTCTCTGTTGAATGGATCCTTGGACCACAACAGGACCCTGAGAAGTACTGAGGAAAACTTGAGGCCATGGTTTCCTGCACCAGATAAAACATGCAGCTTCAGATGAATGACAAGGCAGGAAAACTGCAACTGCAGAAAGAGCAGGAAGGGATAAAATTCTTCTCTAGTTCTTCCTTGTAAACTTCCTGCAGCATTTTGCAGTCAGCATGGGGAAAAAGGATTTGCATTGCTCTGGCCAGGCAAGTTCCTGGTAAGGGTTATATTTATGACAAAGGAAGATTAGTTTTTCCTGATGGCCTCTCCAGCCAGCCATCCTTTTCTTCCTTTTCCTCTTTTTCCACTGATTACCTGACTTTGTCCTCAGCAGAATCTCAGAGAATCAGAATCTCTGAGAATCTTTGAATCTCAGCAGAGATTCTCTTCAGCCTTTTTTGAGGATATAAGTTTAGTATGGTAATTATTTTGATCAAATTAGCATGTAATCTGGGTTTGCAAAACATCACAGTGTCAGTTTTATGCACTTCATTTTGTCCAAGCCTGAATTTATGCTCATTTGCCACTTGACTTTAGGACTGTATTTGGCAGTTCTCTTATTCTGATATGTGAAGTGAGTCCTCAGTTAAAATATTATTTATATAATATATAAAATAACACAACTGTGGAATATTCATGAATAAAATCTCTAGGTGGGGGTAAACTGTTCCTGAAAGGAACACAGCAAGGTATTCCAAGAAAATCAGAATGAATTTTCAGTGTTTGGAACTTGCTTTGAGAAATCACTTATTCTCTTAATCATGAATCACGTAGTTTTCCATTTCATTTGCAATCTCCCACTTTCCGTGGTTCCGGATTTCTGCCGAACTCAAAAATTAAAATTAGTGCCTACATGACAATTGCCTACAAGTTACAAAATACTTAATGCTGAAGCCAGAATTAT
>VYXF01010957.1:118828-139359 GCA_013397295.1 Polioptila caerulea
GGAATGCTTGGTTCCTCCCCCTGGGTAGAGCATCTCACAATGGGATGATGTAATTTCATCAGCCATGCAGTGAGAGTCATTGGGCCATTAACAGAAGATATTCCCCTGGAGGGAGGATGGGTCATGGAGGGGATAAAGAACGCTGCCCCACATGGTTTTACTAGATGGTGATAGAATACATACTATTGGTTACATCTTGCATTTCAACCTAAGACAACAGTATAAAGATTTATCCTAGAGAATAAATAGAATTCCTACCTAAAAAGGAAAAAAAAAAAAAGTTAGGATTGCATTGCAAGGTGCAAGTCACTCAAGTCCATCCCTTCTAAATAAAACTAAACATTTCTAAATAAAACAAGCATAGCTAATACTACACTCATGATTTTAGATTTAGTTTGCATTCACCTACCTTTGAAATAATGGCCTATAGAATTGTTTAAAGTCACATATCTAATAAATCTCATGACTGTACAATAAAGGGGAAGAAATAACGTTTACAAGAGCCTGTAGTGGCATAGTCTAGTAAGTTGAGACAAGACAAATATAAAGACAAGTAAATTGAGTACTATTTGAACAATATTTATGCTTTCAGAATATTTTGCTGTTTCTTTTGGAGGACCTATGGATCTGTCTACATCTAGTTTGGTTATATCAGCTAAGATATAACCATTTGTACGAGCTAAGTTGATTGCACAAGCTAGATGATGGGAGGCTTTTTACTATGAAAAAATAACCTACTGTACAAGCTTCTTTTTCCTTCTTGGAACAGGATGTGACCTCCTTCTTTCCCTCTCCATTAAAGAGAGCCTGTCTGAGGAAAGCAGTGAGCCTGGGAAGTTTCTGGGGTAGGAATCTTGTTTGGGTAATGGGGAGATTATCTAACCCCAAGGCATGGGCTAGCTGAACCACTGTGAAAACACGTTGGACTTGGTGAATGTAAAAGGGGATTTTTGTTACATAAAACAGGTCCAGGGCAGTGCTTTGCATGATATCAAAGGAACTTACTATATGACAAGTAATTTCCTCAAAAAAAAAGAGAAAAGGTTATACAAAAGACCTTTGTGTATCTCCCAGGGCGTCACTGTGTCAGGATGCTTCTACAACTGAAAGTTCTTCTGTAATGACCCAAGAAAAAGAACATTGATTCTCCTTCAACTATGTGGTTGCAAATGGCTTTAAGGTAATTAAAGATTGCCTGAGATATTACCATTTGAATGTCTCAAATCCAAACGTTGAACACAATCTCCTGGATTATCTGTTCCATATTTCAACAATAAAGCAACAATTACATAATTGCAAATAACATGATCAGATTTCACTCTATCCTTCCTACTTTGGAAATAGATCACTAATGTAGAGATACATTTTCAGTTTACTGCTTACAGATATGATATCAAAGATAGCTCTTCACTGTCCTCAAGAAGCATATTCGCAGAAAAGTTGCATTAAATAATGATAAGAAAGATAATTTTTTCCAGGTGTGTGGTCCACATTTTAAGGCAAAGTATAGCATTTATGGCATCTGAGGATGAGTTTTTTGGAAGATCTAAGTGATGAACAGACAGTGAGTTTTTGTTATTGATAAGTGGGCATAATCAAGTAGTGCTAAACGCTTTTGGAAATTACACCTATCTTCCAGTATAGTGTCACTTAAATTATATATTCATTTACTGTGTCCTACTTTCACCATGAGCTAATTTGGTGACTGTTTTTTCACACCTGTGCAAGTTTGTGTTTTTATTTCCATAAGTATCAACAATAGCTTTAAAACTGTCTCTTATTTTCTTTGTCCCATTCAAAAAATAAGACTTTTTCTCCTAAATCATTTGGGTATTTTATGAATCAGCATTTCCCTCCCCTCACTTCTTTCTATTTAATGAATGCAATCTATTTGCTGAATCCATTTTGGATCTAACTATTGCCATTTTTCAAAAATGTTTTTTTTTTGAGCCTCAGTTCTCCACATAAATAAAATTAAATTATAAAATACTTCAAATGTTAAACGCATGACAGGACAAGCCATATTCTTACTGTCTTGGAGTATAACAGAATGGTTCATTAGCATCTGGAACTTCAGTCCCAGATTAATTTCTGAAGATAATGCCTTATTCAGCAAGACTATAACACAGTCTGACTGGTGTTTTTATGCTGCAATCCAGAGTGCACTCAGCCTCCTGGAGAGGCTCCCAGATCTATCTGCAGGGTTTGGATTATGACCAAAGAACAATATGTGATTAGGTAGGACGCTCTGCCAGAGTGGAACAAGGCTATAGTCTCCACAAGAGGATGAATTGGCAGTCAGGCCTATAAAGAATTCTTTAATAATATTACTTTTGGCTGAGTCTCCGTGACCTCCCCTTTTTTCCCTTTTCGGTAGTTCTCATTTTGGCAGAGGTCAGTAAATTCTTGGTTCTCACAAATTTTCTTAAAGTATCATATTTAAAAATTAAAATTAAAATAATGAGCTGCCCAAGAAAGGATTTGGATTCTTCATTTTTCTTCAGACATATATTCAAACTCTGAGACAATTAAATATGGATGGAGGAAAAAAGTAAATAGCAGTGTCAATAACATGGAAAACTATCTTCAGATAATATGGGATCCTACTCTAAAAGACACCTAATATGATTTCTGTCTTAAAGGTCCTTTATTTCAAAGTGATTTAATTGATTTCTCTTCATCTATTAAAAAATATTTAGAAGGGAGTATTGATCAAGAGGGTTAAAGTGTCAGATTTTGTAATTTAAAACAACTGTTGCTAGAATACCTACAGTTGTAATAGCATATAAAAAAAAAGAACCATTTTTTAGACATAGTTTAATATATAGGGAAAAGTTATAGTTTACAGCAAAATAGATCAGTGAAAGTATAGATCATATTAGATTTTTACTTTTCTATCATGTGTAGAAGATTTTCACTGATATATGTAACACAGTGGAATATGGCAGATAAAGAAATTAAGACTTCACCAAATAGAATGTTTTTGGGGTTTTTTCTGCTGAAAACCATTTTAAAAAAATCTTCTTGAAATGTTTACAGTATAACTTGTCAAGGGAACAGCACATAGGTGGACTCTACATCTGGCTCAGATTCAGTATTTTTAAGCACACATCAATACACTAATTAATCACACACATCAATAGCTTCTTCTAGACTTGTTCATGTCACTCACATAGTAAAACCTAACATGTCCTTAAGCACTTGGCTGTTGCAAGGTAAAACATTCATTCGCATTTAATGATTTTGGGCAGTCTCTCTCCTTTTTTGAACTTCCCAGAATCTTTAGACTTCAAAGTTTAAGACTGTTTTGAACTGGTTCTCATTAATGGCTAACCAAATGCCTGTTCCTGAATATGTTATTTGCAGTTGGTATAAGGCACAGCAGTAACAATCCTGTTGGTGTTTTCAGACAGTATCTAACTGGAAAAACGTACTAAAATTATCTGACACCAGAAAAAAAAAATATCGTTATTAACTGCCCACTTTTAATACTGGGCTGCGGAACAGACATTGATTTTTATAAAAATGTACCAGTTATTTAAATGTATGGTCCATTTATGACTAGACCTGGAAATAATAATGGACTTTAACAATGTAATATTCTGCCATACATTTCAAATGGAGCGTCCCATTTGAAATAGTCCCTAAAGAGCCACTCATTTTAATGTATGCATGAAAGTAACTAAAAATTCAAGGCGATAGAAAAATCAGATTTAATGTTTGCATCAGATTTAAACTGTCTAGAATGCCAAGAACAACAAAACTGTATCCTAGAAGTATCAGTTCAACTAATTAATTATTCTGAGCTACAGGTGCATGTGAAAATATATCTCTTAAGATTACAGGCAATGCAGAAAATTTTGTCTGGTTCCTTAAAATCCAGGACTCTTGTCACCCTGTGGAGATATAAGCTACATAAATGTTATTTTTCTTATGCACTCTAATATAAATTGGCTGAGACCTCCTTCTTTTTTTACTGTGTGTCTAGTGATATCCAGTTGTTGCTTCACACCTTGGCAATAATTACATTCAAGGGTGTCAAAAGATTTTTCTACAGGATCAAAATTGCTTGATAAACATTGCTTTGTGATTTATTTTGATGATTCTCGTAATAAAAGGTGGAAATAGAAATGTTTAATTTTTTTAACAGCCTTAAATTCGAATTAATAAATATTAAATCAGGGGGAAAAAAAGCAGTAGTGGGCGCTTGTAAGTAAAAACTCTGTGTTTGTCTAGTGTAGCAGTATGGGCTATAAAAGTTAATTAGAAATCAATTTGGAAAATTAATTCTGTATTTCTGATATTGCAAGCTAATTTGTCCTAAGAATTGTCTTTGATGTTGATATAGGGATGATGCTATCAGAACAGAGTATTGCACTGTTCTGCTCCGAGATAATATTTTCTGTTCCTAATGTTACTTGCCTTAGTGCCCAGCAAATAGCAATTTTGTTCTTGTACTAAGAGAATGCCATGTAATAAGTATCTCTCTCTATGATGTTACCTGTACAGGGAATTTCCTGAGGATAAGTAGTTATTGCTGAATGTAGTATCCAAAAATAAGAAAGTTAAGATTTTTTATTTAGCATTCGTTAGGTGATTCACTGCCCAAACTATGCTGAAGCTATGACCTTTGTTAGATGGCAAGACACCTTATTGACAAAAATTTCTTGTTTCAATGATTTCTTTATTGTGCCCCATCACTGGAAGTGTTCAGAGGCAGGTTGGAAGGTGCTTTGAAGGAACCTGCTTTACTGAAAGTGTTCCTGCATGGGGGTTGGAAGTAGACGGTGATTGAGGTCCCTTCCTACTCAAACCATTCTGCAATTCCATGATTTGTTACAAGAAACATAAAGCGTTGCAGTCAGGGGAACAACAGTATTTCTTATATGACACAGGCATTCCTGATTTTTGTTAAAATGTCTTTCTTGTGTCAATGAACTACATTTCACTCTATAACTTCCCTGGATTGATGGCTTGCTAATAGACATCTGTGTATTTCTGTTAATTCTCACTGAAAAATTCACAGTTTAAACAAGGAACTATTACTAGTCCCTAACTACATGAACTTATGGTGTTTTCTTCAGCATTGTATCAATTTTTAAAAATAACTTCANTTTGTTACAAGAAACATAAAGCGTTGCAGTCAGGGGAACAACAGTATTTCTTATATGACACAGGCATTCCTGATTTTTGTTAAAATGTCTTTCTTGTGTCAATGAACTACATTTCACTCTATAACTTCCCTGGATTGATGGCTTGCTAATAGACATCTGTGTATTTCTGTTAATTCTCACTGAAAAATTCACAGTTTAAACAAGGAACTATTACTAGTCCCTAACTACATGAACTTATGGTGTTTTCTTCAGCATTGTATCAATTTTTAAAAATAACTTCACATCTCAAAATGATCCTTTAGGCTTGCTCCTTCTTGAATTTACAGTACATCTTGTATTTGCATCAGCAGGAAATCTATCAACATACTTTATTTTTTCTGTCAAGGTGCTGAATGATTGTTCCCAAGTGTGATCCTTGAAGATCCATTTCAGAAATGCCTCCTAGCCTCAGTTTCTAACACAAACTTTACCTCAACTTTACCGAGTTCCTTACCCCTCTAACAATTATTCTGCCTGTTTTGCATATTCTCTGTTTCCTAAATTAATCTTTTCCTGTGCCATAGTGCTTAATTCTGCATGGAGATCCAACTTTGTCCATTTTTTCCCTTTTTCTAGAGAATAGGTTTTACAAAAACTTATCCTGGCCAGGCGTTTTATTCTTCAGCCACATTTGCTCACTGTCAGAATATTTGTGTGTTTTTTGTAGTTGCATAACAAAATCATATTGGGGTGAATCCACCAAGAAGAGTCAATTAAAGTTCTTCTGGCCAGAACGCTAGGACAACTAGTCCTCAAAACTGTGCTGGGGATTTAATTCTCCCCAGAGTTATGTGCTGAATAGAGATTACTTTAAGGATTAAAAGAAACTTGTATGTCATGGGTTGCAATTCAAAATCTGTGTTTCTTTCATTGGTTTTGGTATTTTGCAGAGATGAGAGAGAAGGCTCCCAAATGAGTTAGTTACCCCATGAAGGCAGCAAAATTCAGAGTGTGCCCTTTCCTTCTCAGTTTTTCTTTCTGTGAAAAGTTGCTGGAGTGCAAGGAATTTGTCATTGTAGAAGGTCATAGAGAAAGTTATCATCATACCCTTCAGGGTAACTCAAATAATTTCCTCCCTTCACAGTCTCTTTCTGATCTACTACAGCTTCCTCAAAATCTGTATAAAAACTGTACCTGCTCTGAAAGTGTTCATCTGGGCACTGAGAAAAATTCTGCAGGAGAGGCAAGGAAAAGAAGCACCTTCCTTTCAAAAATCCATGTTTGCTGGTCTTGATCCCATGGTTGTCCTCTATGTGTTGCGCCATGGCACCTTGAATGATCTCTTCATAACCTTGCCCAGAACCAAGGGTAGGCTGAAAAGCCTTTTATTCCTTGGATTGTCCTTCTGACCTTTATTGTATATGGATATTACATTTGCCAATTTCCAGTCAGCTGGAACTTCTCCAGTTCATTTCCCTCATTCTGGGCTGCATCCCATCAGGGCTCATAGACATGTGGGTATTTAATTGGCACAGCAGGTCCCTACTTCTGCTTGAGTAGACATATTGGACTAAAGGACCTCATAAGGTCCTGTCCAAATTCAGTGATTCTGTGACACGTTACTGGTAACCAGTAAACTTGACCCTTCCTTGCAAGACAAGGGCTTCATAACCTCTTTATCTGGCCAATATCTACGCTCTTATACCTCTGCGTGTTGATTTCCAAAAGCCCAAATCCAATTCTGAGCCCAGTATTTTAGTTAGTTCCTGTTGTATTGTTAGTACTTTTAAAATACTGCCATATCTGGTGTTCCACAAGATCAGACAATAATATACTGTTTAACGAGCCACCAAAGTAGGTGTGGACTTGAAAAAGACCAGATTTGGATTTATGGGTTAGCAGATCCAAGGGCTGCTCTGCACTCAGCTTGGTTAGGGCTATGCTGTCACTGGAAGCCTGAAAAGGTCATTCATCTTCCCTGATAAAGCTAAAAGTAGAAAAGAAGACCTGTGATTTGAGGCCTAGCTGAAGCTTTGTGTTTATGAATTCTGGAACAGGGGATTAGAAAGAATTTGGTTTGCAGGAATAGTAAGTGATGGATGAGGAAAAAATGAAATGTGTCTAATATTTGTCAATCATTAGGGAAAAAACCCAAAAGTAAAAAGAAACAAAAAAAGGAATCAACCCACAACCCTCCCCAGAACAAAACTTTCTTAGTTTGGTTTTGTTTGGTGTTTTTTTGCTGATGTTATTTTTGTTTTCTGCTGAGAGCACTTTATTTGGAATCATGCTGTTAGAACATCAGTATTTCTTTTTCTGCTTAACCTATAACTTCTTTTGCTCTAGCTACTTATTTTCTCCTTGGTATTAGCTGTCTTTTGGCACACAAGTGCTATGTGTTGAATACTGTCTCAACCTTACTCAGAAAAAGCAAAGGTGAAACTCATAAAAAGTGGAACTTGATCTGAAGAGTGAAGAGTGTTCTGAAACCAAGTTCTCTGGACTCAATCTCCTAAGGGATATTGAATCCCAGCAAGTCTTTCTGAAATAAAACTTCCACTGATTTCAACAAGAGTTTTTGTTTCATATATGTCTTATGAAATTCAAATCTGGCAAATTAACTGTGGCTGTATGCTATTATCTGACAGTATAGGAAGGACTCAAATATATTCTTTTTACACAAATTTATCAAGTGCTTAATTTTTTTAAAAAAAGCAAGAGGATTATTGGGCTTTTTGATATACAATTTAAATTCCTAGAGTGATTCCTGCATTTCTGAATCACCTTCCAGAGACAGAAATATGCTGAAGTGAGAAAGAGTGCAACAGGTAAGGCTTCAACTTGATGTGCAATTTCAGTTCCAGTTGCCCTGAGGACATTAAGGGATAACACAACTTAGAGATATCATGTAAATGCGTGTGTTGTATACATTTTTTTACATTTGGGACACAGAACCTACTGTATGGTTCAAGGAAATCAGTTCACAGCTGTTAGTAAAGTGTCAATGGACCTAACAGGACTATGAGTAAATTAATGCATATAAGGGGTCTTCCTCTCTGTCTCACAGTTAATTGCTTACCAGGGCCTCTGCTAATGCTGGCATAAAGCCTCATTAGTATACATGGTTTAAGCATCATACATTTGCAGCAGAGAAAATTTTTTAGAGGTTTTTAATTTTCTGGCAGGAGGCTTTCTAATTAAGAGCATGAGAAAGTGATGATCATATAGATTGCAAGTTGAAAACTCATGTCTTTCCTTTGGCAGAACTGTAGCACAACTCTGTAAACTACCTCAGAGGAAGCACAAGTAGAAACCAGGGCACTTCTCAAATAATATGCCTCAGTTCAGCTTTTCTGCAATTTCCCTGTGCCCAGCCTGTACTTTGACAGATAACTAACTGTGACAAGCACAATCCTGCCATGTGGAAGTGTGGATCTGAGAGTTTGTGAAGGATTATGCTTCACAATCTAAGTGTTCAAGTCATTAAGGGAGGAAAAGTGACTTTTATTATAATTTCAGTTTTCCTTGCATGAATTCTTATGGGCTGGCAATGCTTACATGATGTAGTGCTGAGAAACATCTCTCACCACCTGCATGTGGCTCACAAGCTGCTCCACACTTCCCATTTCAGAGCACCTTCAGACTTCATTTGCACACTTCTCCCAGAGTTTGTCTTGTTCTGTGGTTTGAGGCTACAATATGAGAGGGTGAAATCTGCTAGACAGACAGAAAATCAAGAAATTTTGTTGTCTTTGTGAAAAGGTGAAGTGTGTAAGAGCAAAAACACAAAGTGCCCTATTATCTATATCCCTAAGTGAAATGGTGCAGAGTTTCCCTCAACTTCCAGAAAAAACAGTCTGACATCTGACCACAAGCTGCACAAGTTTACACAGGGGTGCAGATTAGTTCTGAGCAAGTGAGCTCCAGAAACAGGGAGCAGAACTGGTGTCCTGTTAATGACAAGCTGAGAAAAGCAGGTATGTCAGCACTGGAATCTGGCTTTCTTGCCCCTGGTGTCATGGCTACAACTTTTCTACCTATGACATACATCTTGCTCCTTAGGCTAGAGCTGAGTCACCATACTGATATATAGGAAACCTTGCCTGGCTGTGATAGATTCACAGAAAAACACATATTTTGTCTTTGTCCTAGGTCAATACATTTCCATAAGCAGGTTTAGCAGGCAACTGGCATCCACAGAAGTACTGTTCTTTGAAATTGGACCATTGTCAGCAGACAAAATTACGGACCAAGGGACATTGATTTGATTCTAAATTAACTGTTTAATTAATAATTTAACTAATAACAGACACAAATATCAGCACTTTCTTAATCACTTGAAATACTTTACAGATCAGACCTTTTCTTATCCCTGAAGTAGAAATAATCTATTCTGTTTGCAGTTCTTCTGAGACTTCTCCACAGGAAATTTTTGCATCAGGTTTCTTTGAGGAAGCCTTGTTAATAGACCTAACTAAGAATGCATTTCCCTTTACAATGTTTCAAGCCTCTGAAAAGGCCTTTCAGACTCTCAAGAACTGTTTCCATTGTAAGTCTGCATATCCTTCTCTCCAATGAGGAATTCACATTTCAAACATATTTCTGAGAGGAAATAGAGTCTGTCTTATCCCAGGAGGTCAATGGACAGAAGTATCTATCTAGACCAAATTGCTTCCAAAGCTTACTTGCTGACAGAGAAGGAATGCCTTTCTATTGAAAGGCTTTGAATATCTTCACAACTGTCTCTTCAGTGACCAGTCAGAACTGATGACTCTTTGAGACATCTGACATCCTGGGAAAATGTCAGTATCTGAAATAAAATATGGTACTTAGCCCTCAGCCCTATTCCTTCAGAAGCAGTACTGTATTTCCATTTCTTTAGCATGGAAGAATTTGACATTTACTATATGGATCTGAAGACCCTTGCTCATTTGTACATGAATGTCTAAGGAGTGCACACTCAAAAAACTCTTGCACAAATTCAAGAATGGCCCAGCACAGAAAAGAATTCAGGACAGAAATTGTCAGGATGGATTTAGGTCTTCCTTAATGCAATACTTCCCCACTATACAAATCTTTTTTGCTGCTGATAATCAAGGAAAAGCAAGAAACAAAGAAAAGGAAAGAAGTTACAGAAAGGAGCTGCTCTTACAAAGACAGGACAACATTTCTCAATGTCTGGACACCTCATGTAATGAACCTTACCTACTTTCAAGCATATTTTCATAATTATGTTTGAAGTGGAGGAATTGAGTTTTGTAGTTTTCTTGTCAGAACTTCTTTTGTGCTCTCAGAGGCTTTGACTGTCTTAAATTTGGAGGACTTTCCATTTACTTTTACACTTTTATTTCTTTTTTTTTTCTCTTATACATGTCTTCTTCCCCCCCCCGCCCCTTTTTGCTTCTCAACTTTAGCTATAATCATGATTTCTTTCTTTCTTTCTCTTCTCTGTTCTCAATTGCTGCTTTTGTAAAGCTGAAGTGAAAAAGGGGTTTAAATATTCTTTCCACAGCAATAGCAGACAGCAACTGCAAAATCTTTGAACACCTACCAAGGGCTTATGGAAAGAAGTTTTGGATATTTTTTCCCTTTTCTTCACTTTTAACTGTTCTTTAAACAATCTGAGAGTGCATAATTTGCTCCTGGGCAAAATGTCTTGAATTGAATTTAGTCAGTGCTGTTAGAAGGCACTACTAGGACTATGTAACACATAAACAGTTAGTGAATCTCAATGTATACCATTGGAAAAAAGGCCAATTATATGAATATTATAAGTTTATTTATAAAACTTCCATAGTTCTAAAGTGTTTTAACTATATATTTTATATTTTAAGTGTGTAAAGTAATATGACAATAGTAGCAGAGAGCTAAAAGATGCTAATATTAATATTTTAACGTTGTCTTAATTTTATTTTTTTTTATTAAAAGTAGAAAATAGTAAATTTACACATTACACTGATCCTGTAGGATGATTAATGCTTTCTGCTATGGAGTGCTCAGATTTCCAAGGCAGGCATTCCTGTTCTTGCAGGACTGACCACTAAATGAACATTTCTTCAGGCTACTTCAGTTTATGTTGGACTCTTATGAGAAGTAACATGCTTATCTTGAGGAGAATGTATGAGAAATGAGCTTGTTTAGATAAATTTTGTTATTTCACACCAACTTTACCCCTTTCATGCTCCCCCCCTTCCACTCCTTTACATGCTGTCTGCACATATATTGATACATTTAGGCTGAGAAGAAATGTTCAGGCATGTTGGGAAGAATCTATATGGTCAAATGCATCTGTTCTGTCTTTTCCAGTGCACATTTTCTCTAGCTGATTGCTCCATTTCATTTGAAGTCATGATGTGAAACTCCCCAAATTCCTCACATTGGATGGAGCAGTTTTATGAAGAACCTAGGGGAATGGCAAAATTCTGTGGAATAATAATTAAAACCTTATGGAATGATAAAAACCTCAGTCATCTATACCCTGACTGCAATAGTATTGCTATGCTGTCTGTCCAGAGAGGATAAAAACAGCTTTTTAGAGAGAAGGGAGAAAGATGAAGCTGCACATTTTTCAGCCAAATCTTACATGTCAGTGCAATAATTCAGCAATAAGTTGAGAATTATGACAGGTTTTCTGGGACAGATTAAAACCTGGAAAACTAAGAGATGCTACCATGTTAAAATTTCAGGACACAAAGCATATCAGGAATTAGTGGAGAGGAAAGGGCATCTTTATCTGCTGATGAAATTTTAACCCAAAAATCAAGTATGAAATTAGATGACTAAATTATGTGTCTTCACTGTGGAGCATGGGTAATCAGTGTTTGGAATCCTGTTAAATTTTTTGTGGAAGTTTGGTAAGTGGTGGGTTATCTGAGCCCCTAAAAATGAATGGGTAAAGTTGAGTATGAGTAGAGGAAAAGCAGTACAGCTGGAGGAAAAGAGACATCAGGAAGTTCAGACAAATTTGGATTATCTTTTTAAAAGCAAAGACTTGTGGAGCATGGTCTGAATCAAATTGTTAGTTTGTCTATCTTTCCACTTCATTTGGGAATTATCCCTACGCAAACTTCTATGCTGGCACGCATCAGTATTTAATTTTTTGCTTCAAACAATGTAGGAATTATTTGACATCCTTTCCATGTGTTCCTTATTAGTATCTTGAAAGCCAAGGGACTGACCTCCCAGCATTTCCTGCTCAGAAAGCCTACAGTTCTAAATGTTTAGGCAATATCTAAAAATAGTTGTTTATAAACACATTTTTAGAACCTAGTTGCATATTCAGAGCCAAGTTGGATGTAAAGGACATTTAGAGTTGCCCATGTAGCTAGATCTGGAATATAACTTGTTTATTACAGCGTTGTTTATTAAGAAAGGTCTTGATGAGGCAAATAAAAATGGAATGGTAAGTTTGATAAAGTTCTCTTTAGTCAAAGATCTAAATAAATTCCTGAAAGTTTTCTCTTGTTCTCAGTTGCTTGATGCCTTTTGATCATGTACAGATGTCACATGTGGGACTGTTACAAGATCCAAGAGCAAACCTTCTGCAGACTTCCAAGCCACTTCCACACCTTCCTACAGCCCAGTTGATCCAAAAAATAGGTAATGAACCAAACATTTCAAGAACTTCTGCCACCTTTTGCAGAAAGGGACTTCATCCTTCAGGACCAGTGTCTGAAATTCATCTGGGAACAGAGAAATAGGTGCGGTCTGTGTGTTGTCATTGCTCTGAGGATTATTAATTTCAGAGTTAAGTTTGCTTGATAGTTTGGCCTATTTTGAATCACAGAGCCACTATGCTTTAAAATCCACTATCTAGCCTGAGCTGCAAATCTCCACATAGATTTCAATACCACCGAGAAGGAAAGGAAAGATAATGCTTTTATTATTTAAAGATATTTCAATTGAGACAGAAAAAAAGAGATAGTTAAAAAAGGTAGTTGAAATTTTAAAAGTGGTGCATGTACATTAAAGACAAATTTTCTGAATGTCCATTTCAGGATCCTGTATTTGACATCTTCTACCCATACAGAAACTGGACCACAAAGATTTTTTATATTACACTCTTGGTATTATGTAGTTTCTTCATGATTATAAATACAAATTCACTTGTTGGTGGGCTTGCTGGGAACCAGACTTGCTTTTTCAGAGAAGAAAAGATTTTTATCTTCCTTTATGGGAAACACATCAGTAGAGCTACATTGTTAGAGTTTTTCCCTCAATAAAGACAAATTTGAATCTGGGTAGAACAGGGAAAAAAAATAAACAACCAGACTTTCAATTATTTGAATCTGTATGATTCTTAATATTACGACATCATCACAACAGCTAAAAGAAAAAAAACCCAGCTACATAATGAGGAAAAATGTCAGTATACATTGCTTTGGCACACAGATATTAAAAGGATAATTCTGTGACTTTTCTCCAGGAATGGCTTTCTCATTTGAGACAACCCTATCTGGCCAATAAGAACATTCATGTTGTCATAAGGAACTGCTTTGACTTACCTGCTCCACTTAACTTTTTAGATGTAAAATATGCTGTCAGTTTTCTCAATTTTTCTGCTTTATTTCAGTGGTTGCATCCTAACAATTTTTTTCTTTCCATCTGTTAAATAACTGTGGTGCTTTTTTATCAGGTAAGTTACAAAGCTGCACAATACTTAGTTTTATAGCCAGGTTTTTTCCCATTTAGAAATTAGATGATCTGAATTATCTTCACCTGCCGGATTTTATTCCTGCCTTATGTGGACATCCTAATATTCAACAGACAGTTGTTACCAAGGCTTCCAGCATAAGTTATTTTATACAGCTTGGCAAAAACATAGCTGAGCATCAAAGGAATATTAACATTTCAGTTTGCCAAGAGTGACAGATTGGATTCAAATCTGGCAAAGAAGACTGACTATAATGGCCTCTTAAGGAAAGGTGACAGATTTTTTATGCTGGGTTTCATGTACAGTCTAAAAGCATGCTGGAAGACCTAGCTCTAAAGAGGACAATACATCTCATGGCAATATTCAGCTAACAAAAAGGCAGGGAGAGAAATGCATAAAAATCTCAGGGCATTCCTTTAGTCCAGATACATGGTTTAAGATAATAATTAGTATGGGGTTTTGCCTCTCTCTTGGCTCACAAGAGGCTTACAATCCCATTATGGGGCTGGGCAATGTCCTCATTCAGGCTTGAGGAATAAATTCTGCAAATAATTTGCGTGTCTTGCTCGTTCACAAGCATTTCACCAGTCATGAGGGTTTGCTATGCAAACTGTTTCCTTTGGAAGTGCAGGTCATAGAGCATGCCCACTCCTTTGCTGGAGCAGAGTAAAGGTTTGGAAAAAAAATTTCTGATGATGAATTTAATATTTTTTTTCCATTTGAAGATACTTTTATTTTCCTACAGAACATGGTTCTAATGCTAAATGTCTGAAAAAATAATTAGCTAAAGGAAAATTTAAACCATATGTCTGTACCTTTCTCTATAAAATGACATGCATATACAAATATCCAGGAAGCCCTGTAGATCACTGGAGTCCTATTTAGGCTAAATTAAAAGTGTTTTGGATCTCACTGCTCTTGGAAGGCTGTGTACTTGTCTAATCCACTAGTCCAGACTATTAATAAAAAATATATTTTTCCAATGTGCATGCCAAAAACCACACTTAGTGGAGCTGTAGAGGGGAAACTTGAGAGTGGGTGATGCATGCTATTTCCTATCTTGAGTCTGCCTGTCTGCTCTTGCATGTCCTCATAAATCTGAGCAGGAAAACTCTAGTGCTGTAATAAGCTCCTCAGATTGGTCTTACAGGGGGATGAGGTAACTTGAGCAGGACCTTTGTAGTTCAAAAATAAATAAATGCATCTTCTCAGTAATGGGAATCAGTTTCCTGGCTCCAAGTGGGAGACGCTGAGAGCCTAGGACACAGGCATTTCAGTTCAGTGCTTCCTGGGACTGATGCAATTTATATCTCCACTTTTAAGCCCACTGCCAACATCTTGTCCCATTTCGGATTTTCAAACTCAAAATGGGTGAATTTCCTTGAGAAATGTGAACGGGATTGGTTGCTCATCGTTATCCAGGCTTCAAGATGTTTTGGCTGCCATGGCTAATGTAATTTTCAGTGTCATTCAATGCACATACACTGATGAGTGAATTTGCATAATAATTTCTAATGGCTGGCTTTGATCGAAGCCCATCAGCCCGTGGGCAAGATGCTGAAAAATATGACTGGAGCAGATGAGATGCAAGTGAGGATGTGGTGGGCATTCACAGACATATGTTGAAAAGGTGTTAGCTGTGTGACCTCTATAAGGAAAAATTCATGTCCCTGGAAATGTAGGTTGGCACTAAGGGGGCTGCTAAACCTGCCTTGTGCTTCCTCCTTACTGTGGTTTGTGTTCCTACTGATTGGCATTTCCTAGTGTGGTTCCTTAGGAAACAATGCCCATGGGTGAGCCTTGCAGGCTGCTTACCACAGTGTTCTTGGGCTGCCAAGAAAAGCTACAAACTCTTCTTTCTGTGGCACAGTTGAGCTTCAGTCAGTGGCACTGCCGTTTCCAGCAAGAGCCTCACCCAAGGCAGAGGTATCAGCCTAGATAAGAGGTACCTCAGCCTAGGAGAGAGAAGCTGAAGACAGCATGGCTCAGAGAGCATGGCTGACAGTGGGTACTGGGTACTGAACTGCAGCCAATGGAATTCTAAAGCATTGGGAAAGAGCAAATCAGATTTTCAGATATGCTTGTATTTAGCAAGGTGCGAAGTGCCACATCTGTCATTTATTGAAATAGCAGTACTAGGGCATTTTGAAAGCAATTTTTTATTGAAATGATTATTATAATACCTAATCCTTTCAAAAGTGTGTGATCACTTTTTAGGTCACATAATGGATAATAATGAAAATATTTGAAAGCAGAAACACATTTTTCTTGTGATGCTTCCCCTTTTCTTAAAGCTACACCATTTTCAAATGACTATGAACAAAACAGGACAAGGAAAAATGAAATAAACTACACAGCCAGCTTTGCTTGGGAAGAGGATCATCTGTTCACAAGGCAAGACAAATCCCTGGATGCAATAGTTTTCCATGTGAATGAAAATCAGGTCCAGGCAAAGCTTTTTAAATTGATTAATATCTAAGAACTATATTGATATGATTTTAAGTAGCTTATTCCATATAAATTACAGAATTTTTTTCCTAACTCACCAATATCTGGGAATTAACTGATGAAAATGTTCTCACATCTGTCTGGACTTGTTTATGATGGTTCCCCAATGTCACAGAGACACAACACCTCTTTGCAGTACTTTTAAAATTCTGCTTTCTTGTTCCAAGCTTAAACTGAGTTCAAAAAAGTGACTGAAATGTTTCCAGCTGGCAGAGAGGAAGCTCTAACAGTTAACCTATGATGGGCTCAATGTGTCACTCCCCTTTGAGCTGCAGGAGGAAGAATTGAAAATATATTTTTTAGGTTATGTTTATTAAAAGGCAAGTATTCGGGGACCTCCACAGTGTGGGGAAGAGAATTCAGTCAGGGCACTGAGAGCACCAGCTTGGTGATTTATTGCATATATGAGGTCCCTAAGCAAAAGGTTATGGTGAGTTATGGTGAGGGAATAGCTTTATCCTTTGTAACTGAAAAATAACTCTTCTTTATTCTTTGCAAGAGAGACTGGATTAATTATTTTGTCAAGATTTTTCCTCATTAATATAGGAATTGCTTAGGAGAAAAGTATTTACGAAAAGTCTTTTCCATGTATCTGAAACAATGAAGAATGATACCTTCCAGGAAAATAAATCCCTGAGACGTAGACAGGAGCTTAATATTTGTCTATTTATTACATATCATTCAATGCAATGGCATGTGTTTAAGAATCAGCTTTTGGTTCTGAAAAATATTTGGGTTTTTGCCATAACATCAAGAGCCCAACCTGCTGCAGATCCCAGATGAGGTGGAGACATGATAGTTGTGAAAACTGTATGCAAACCTACAGAGAGCTGCTTTGCAGTTTATTAGATTTAGACATTGGCTGGTCTCAGGAGCCCTAAAGTACTTTATTTCTACATAGGATTCACAGCCAGCAAATATCCAGCCATTTCAAGGTTATTGATTGTTCTGCTGTCTATCCATTTGGCAATACAAGGTCCATGGTTGTCGCTGTGGGTCACTATCAATCACACACACAGGACACGATCTCAAGAGAAGGCTGAAAAGCTTTTATTAAAACATCTGACTCCATATTTATAGTATCCACACAAGGACCAGGGATTGGAGGAGAAGCTGGACACCTCTCCCATCACACTGGTCAAGACAAATGTCAATCAGTCACTTTCCACTCCCAGGAGAAGGAATTTCCAGCGACCTTGTCTTAGCATAACAAGCTTCTATTAATAGCATCTAATTGTGAGAAAGTGAACTAAGAACTACCAAACATCAAGTTAGAAAGTCCACTAGAAAACCTGAAAGAATCAGGGCGACACATGGTGATGCACTCTCTCCACTTCCCATCCTCCTTACATGATATTTTTCCTCTCCCTTCTTCTTCCTGTCTTGTACTCCAGGGTTGTGATGTAGGAGGAAATGATTTGCAACGGTATTGAGTAAAATCAGATGTGGGAGCCATTCAGTCACCTATGCAAAGCCACACAGTGCTTAGCAGGGTTATTTCTCAGTCTGTAATGGCAGTAAACCCAAGTGATTTGAGTGTAGGTATCTGTGAGATTTCAATTCGCACAATAGGCCGGGTCATGAGCTAAATGAGTTTTGCAGATTTAACTGGTATGTGCTCTTGAGTCAAATTATATGTAATGGGAGTTAGGTGGGCATTTCAGAGCTCTCAGGAGCAGCAGCTTGCCTGGAAAATGAATGCCTTTCTGTGTGCTGATTTAAGAGACTGCTGGAGAATGAGGGTTGCCATAGCAATATAGAAAAAATTTAAACAGTTAATGCTTCATGCATAGCTGAATAGAGTGGGCCGAGTAGCAGAATCTGCAATCATCATCTTTAGCACAAGTAGGTTCATTTTAAATGCATTTGTTAAATGTTTTCTTATGTCACACTGGACACTCTGCAGAACTTTAAAGTGCTGTGCAGTGTAACGGATCATTTGGAGCAGCAGGACTCAGGGACAGGCACATTGAAGTGGAGTGGTGACAGCTGAGTACCACAACACAAGATGACTCAAGCCTTGGTGAAGGACCAAGTGTGACAGTAAGAAAACTGCCAAGTGATGTTGTGTCCATTTGCATGAGATAAGGACCTTGATTTTGACAGTCCCTTCTACAGCCAGACTGCTCAGTAAACTGAGTATTATAGAAGGTTGAAAAAAATCTTTTGAGAAAACTTGTCACTTTCTCTAATGCACCAACTATATGAGTCTCATTTTTTGATTCTTTTTCTTGATTCATCCTGTTCCAGTCTTCTGCCCCTGTTAACAAAAGTGAGTGTTTTCAGAAGCTACAAAACAGCAGGGAGATGGTTCTCCCTTCTCTGGCACACCTGTTCGGGAAATACCTCACCAGGCTAATTGTGTAGTTGATAAGTTTGTGAGCTCTTATGTGTTTTAAGGGTGTTGCTTCAGTGTCTATTTTCATTATCTAGCTCTTTAAAATCAAGAGTCTCTTTTACAGCTCACTTTTAGATTGGCTACCTTGAGCAGTTTTGTACTATCTTCAAGCTTTTTCTTCTGATTATCTGAATTTTCTTACAGTTTATGACTGTTGAACAGTCTGGGTCTCAGAACAAGTCCATGTAGGATTTGTGACAGAAAAAAAATATTTCACCACTTCTGAAAAATGAACATTTAACCTGTTCTTTTAATAATGATTAATTAACAAGAAAATTCTCTTATTTTTCCTTTCACATGGAGTAACATGAATGCGGAATCTTGTCTAAAGGATTTGAAAGACAAAGCTTTCAAAAATTTCTCTCAGTACCAAATCCAGTATTGCTTCATAGGGAACCTGGACATTTTCTATACCACATTTTTCCAGCTTGGGGAAATAAAGTTGCTCAGTTGCTGAAGATACTTTCCCTCCATGATTAAGAACTGTCGCAAGTAGCCTAAACACAGATTTCTCCAATAAGCACGTCCAAAACAGCCCCAGTACTTAGGTCTAGCTTTTCTTGGTGCCATGTTCAGCTGGGGAGACATTTTTCCAGCCACAGCAGACATAGGAAGCCCAAAAGCCTCACAACAAACACATTGTTCTGAAGTAAGTTTATTATGAAACCACACTGTCGTCAATGCTGACAGAGGCTATTTTTTTTCTGAATACTGTGCAAAGTAATGAATCCAGCTATGGACTTGCAAAGTTCCATTATACAGTCACCCAAGGGGCTTCTCCTTGTCCTTGCTGTGCATACAGAAATGTGCAGTCTAGCAAGTTACTTGTATGTGACTGCATATTTTATTTTTCCTCTAAACACTGTGCTGTCAAAACGTATCTGTCCTGTCACATAGAGGACCCATGTGTCAAGATGAGCTAAATACCTTTGAATAGGTTAATTATGACAAAGAATTCCATCCTTTTTGAACTTCTATATTTTAAATTTTTTTTTAAAATTGATTTCTTTTGGTAGTGCATGATGTCTTACAGGTGCTGCCCACAACTTTAACCATAGGCAGTCTCATGGTCAGCTGGGTGCTTTCATTATCTGTGGTGGCGTGTTAATTTTTAAGCTGACATGCTCATACACCTGGGTCTGATGGTCGTTTTCAAGAGAAACTCAGCTGTTTTTATGAGCCACAGCTTTTGCAGAATCATCCATAAGCTATGGTATTCTTTTCCATATCAATAATCACAATAGATTTGCCCTGTATTCTTTTGGGTGTCATCTTTGTTTAATGTCACTGTCTTTAAAGGATTTCTAGTTTTTTAATTGGTATTTTCCTTTGAGATAATTTCATGACTGACACATTACAGAAGTTACATTTTTCTGTACGAGCATCTCTTGTCTTGATGATCCCCTGAGCAGTGGTAACACAGGGAAGGAGGAGGAAGGAAACAAGCTGTCAGCAGATGTGAAACTTTATACCTCTCAGTTCCCTTTCCTTTTTATATCTTTGGATTATTAGGATAGAGGTACTACAAAATTACTACAATGAGTTATGCATAGATGAAAGAGTTATACATAGATAAAAGAGATGAGTAAAGAAGGAAATACACATCTGTCTCCACTTCTGATTTGAACCAATAGTCTCAAGGTGATTAGCTCTTAGTCCTCATCTTTAACATTCTGATTCCTTTTCAGCTGTATTTTCTCAAATAATTAAAGAGTGCTTCCAGACCCTCTAATTTTCAGAGATTTAGTATAATTGGTGATATTGTCTCAGAAGATTAGGCAGCCAAAGTGCTTTGTCTTTTGAAAAGATAGAAATCCTTTGGGATATACACTCACTACACTATTACCAGACTCCTCCTATTTTTTTTTTTTTTTGTCTT
>VYXF01010957.1:139393-168229 GCA_013397295.1 Polioptila caerulea
CTTTTTTTTTTTGACTCCTCCTATTTTTTTTTTTTTTTGTCTTCCCACATTCCCACCAATACACCAAGGTACATGTCAAAAACAAATAACAGTATTTTCAGGTCTGACTAGCTTGGCTTGGTTCTGCTCCTGTTTGTGCTTTCTCCCATTGGAACACTGAGAAATGTTGAAAAAGCAAGCGTTAACTATGCTATAGTCAGTTCCCACAAATACTCCCTTCCCTGCTACCCACAAGGATAGCTTGGGGAGTAACCAGAGAGCAGCTGAGCTTTGCAACATGCAGGAGATGTCCTCAGAAATTTAGTGACATACCCTCTGGAGTGCAACAGCAGAACACAGAACCATGAAGATGGCTTGAGAAAGTGTCTGTGAACGTCTCCTGCTAAGCCAACCCAGCTGCTTGGGTCCCAGAGGCAATTATTCCAGTTTATGCTGTAGTCTGAGCATGTCACACATCCCATTTGGAAAGGGACCTTCAGTTCCTAAGTGATGTCAGAGCAATAGTAGCTTTATGAGCTCAGCCTGCTTGCTTTTACCCAAATCTGGAAGAATTGCTGCAGATGGATGAATGATGAAACACTATTTTAGGCAGGGAAAGCCATAATATCATTGTATTGGTTCTAATGTATGAGTTCTAGTTGAAAATTGTTATAAAATTAAGGAGCTAGGAACATTTTTCTCATGTTATTTCTCATAAATCTCCTGTTTCTGAAAAGGTGCACAGCAAATGCTACTACTTTCAAACATACCACATTAGAAGGTTAACTGTTAATTACATATATTTTATAAAACTCTGGTGGTTATAACCCTTGAATTCAGGGAAGTAATAGATTTTTTCCTCCTGGTTTATGAATCTTCCTGTGAGAAATCAAATAGCAGAGTTCCCTTCTAATAACAAATTTGGCCACATCTCTAAGGGAATGGATACCGGAAAAGCCTCACTAAGAATTCAAATATTGCCTCTCCCCCAAAGCCCTACCACAGTGGACAAAAACAGGGAGAAAAGAGAGAAGTAGGAAATATCATAAAATGTCTCCAAGTGTCAGAGAGGGATTGGTTAGGGGCAGGTATTTATTTATTTGGTAATTTAATCCTGTGAGTACTAACACATACATTTGGCAGTGAAATTACTTTCTATGGTTGCTTCATGGGACAATTTAGGTGATTTTTTTTTTCCTGCACAAACATAAGAGCTGCATCCAGTTAAAGCTTCACACAGCACAGACTGGTAAGAGTACAGAAAGAATATGGGTTAATAACCATTGTATTTTGATCATCTCTAATGAAGTAATTATGAATTCACCAGCAAACAATACTTATAAGAATGTGGCACATGTTATAATACACACAAAGGAATTTATTTTCCCTGTCAAAATAAACAAATTTTGTTGAGAATGTAAGCATGTTTTGATCTTTGAACTCCCACATTGGGAATACTATTTCTCAGATGATATTTTAACACCGTGCCTTTTCTGGAGAGCAAAATGGTAACTTTGGTATAGATTCTCCCTTTTGTTATTATGTGAGTGTGAAAGTAAACTTCTTGAATTTGGGGAGGTGAAGGAGTTACCTCACAGTACATTTTCTTTCTTAAAATACCATCTCTGTGTAACTGAATATCCTCATCTGTTTTCTGTCAGGCCCTCCAAGTTATTGAGGAAGGAGCCTTGGGAGCTGGTGTGGGATGTGAAGTGCAGGAATTTGTGCAGTTTCTCCCTTATTTGTATAATGAAAAAGCCAGAATCACTGAAATAAGCTGAAAAGATTGTCACTCAGCCCACATGCTACTTGCTAGCAAATTGGCAGAGCACCCCCCACCCCCCCCAAAAAAAACCAACTGTAATGAAGCAAAGCAGAATCATGTCTCCTTTTTAATGGTACCTGGAAAAATCATATCTTATGCATTTTCCCTTTTCTTTCTTTTTTCTGGTTCAATTTTCCATCTGAAGAATATGACAATATATCTGAATTTCTTGTCGTGCTCAGCTTACAGTTCTTGAAATTTATTTTTCATGAAAACATATATCTGGCCAGAGGTTTCCAAAATAGCTTTCTGCCTTCCCACTAATATGCAAGTTATTATACTACCCTTAGTACATTGGAGAAGCCATGGCAATAAATATATAATTTAGTAGGGATTTTTCTAAAAGGTTTTTCTTATGTGACCTTTTCTTAAACTCAGTTCCTCTTCTTTCCATCCGTTCTGAAAAAATAAACATGGAGTGGTGAGAAAGAATTTGGTACAAAGTAGTTTAATAACATTATCATCCAGGTTACTGGCTATTTTTAAGACCTGTTATTTTGTATTTTGCTGTTCTCCATAATTTTCCTCTACAAGTCAGTTCTGGTTGTGTCTGAAAATCACATACTGGAAATGTGATCCATCTAGAAAACAAACAAAAAAGGGAAGGGGAAGCTACAGAAAACTTAACAAATCCACCTTGTTCTGTTTTCTATTAAGGCCCTTTTTTTGGGTGATGTGGAAAACAAGGCATCTAAATTCATATTATGGAAAAATGGGATTTGTGTCCTTGTGTGAATATTTACATCCCTTCTTGCCTGAAGGAAATGAGCTGCATCATGGTACAGTTGTTCCCAGCCATGCCATAGGATCATTCACTTTTTCCAAGAGGGTTGATAAGGCTCACAGCTCTGTCCTCATTGCCTCTCCTTCTAAGTAATACCCTTGCTGCTCAGAAGTTTCCTTTACACAGAGAATTTTTAAAAAACAACATGAAAAAAAGATGCTGAAGAGTTTGTATTTTCCATGCAGTATTGGTTTTGTTGAGCATCAGCATTAATGTCAAGTGCAATAGTGTATTTCCACTGCTTATATGTTGACAGGGCATGATTTTGTAATTTGCTGTTTTATGCTGAGAAATCAGTGTTTTTCAATACCATTTTTAGTATGTAGTTCTTCCTAAAAGACTCGAGACAGACAAGTGGTTATCTCTGGAGCTCCTAATGCCATTTATGTCCTAAGTTTATACAGTTGCTTTTGGGCTTTGTTTTTCCAACAAATGGTCCCTGAGGGTTTAGGATTAGTAAGGAAAGTAGGAAGGGGGGAATAAGAGAAGACAAAGGTGGCAATGTGTTCTCTCTGGAGGATGGGTTAAGAGGTAGGACAGTTCTGCAGATTTGACATATTGAGGGTTTATATCGTGGGAGAACAGCTCTGCTTTATAAATTACTGCAATGATAAGGAAAACACATATCCTGCTCCTCTATCCAAGGAAGAACAGCCTACATTTGTTTTTCTTCCATAATTATCTTTCCAGATACACATTCTCTGGCTAGTTAATGATTTGAAATGTACCCAACTAGTCTCTATGATCAAACATTTCAAACTCCTCCTATTTGAATTAAAAAAACTGCAACTGAGACAGAAATAATTCTTATTTAGATGTAAAAAAGGGATGAAACCCAAAATAAATATGTTCAAACTCTTACATGCAGAAGCCAGAGTAGTCATTACTCCCCATTGCTAGGGTGGGTGATGCTTTCAAGACCAGGCTCCTTGAGAACCACCCTTGTGGAGATGCTGGAAAAGAGGAGGAAGTGTTCTGGAGGCTCATTATCACAAAGCAAGCCCAAATATGAACCTTCTTTATTTCAATTCCCTTGCTTCTGTCAAGTCCATATATTTTATTGTGATTGCACTTTTAGAAAGGAAAATTTAAATTATAAGCTCCCATACCTAGCACATAAGAAGGTCTCTGGGAGGCAACAAAAAGGAACTACCATATATTGAGCACTTCTGAGGCTCCCCACATCACCCTTCTCTAAGATGTCAATTTTTTCCCTCTCTTGGGTATGAATTTTTCAGCCATCTAACCTCTTCTAGTCCTTCAGCCTTCTGGTGTGAAGCAAACCCACAGGACCATATATGGTGCTTTTAAATCACAGGTAACTTGACTCGGGAGGCAGGAATACATCACAGTGCTGAGGGGTTGTTATTATATTGTTCTGTCAGGTTACACCACCAGTTCCTGCTTTAACTTTCCAAATAATTCTCAGGATAGTATTTTGTAATAGTAGAAACTTGATGCCACAAAAACATGCTGAGGCCAGATCCTCCAGTGAGAAAAGTTCACAAGTAATTTGACTTCTTCTGCCCTGAAGTGTCTCCAAGGTAAATTGGGTTGCAATTCTCTTGGATTCACAGAGGTATGATGCGTCTTTTTGTTTTCCTTCTTTTTTTTTTTTTCTTCTTTTATATTTTTTCCCTCCCTTAAGAGATCAGGCATTCAGAGGTAAATGCTCTCCTTCTGGTTCTGTGAAGAGCTTTTACATTTCAGTGGTCATACCATTGTAATGAGTGAAACCAAGAGACCATCTGGTCCTCTATTTGATCTCTGGTAATGGCCAGTACCAGATGCTTTGGAGGACAGAACCACAATCCGCAGACAAATACGAATAACTAGACAACAAGAGAAGGGTTTGTTTAGCTCCTGTCAATTAGTGGCTCATTTATGCCTTATAAAGTGAGAATATTTTATTTCTCATACTTTTTGTTAGCCATTAATCTTAGTCTTTAAATTGTTCAGCACTATTTTGGTCTTGGATTCTAGAAATACTGATGGTAGAAATACATTTTTTGTCCTGTGTTATCTTTTTCAGTATTTTATTTTATATATTTATATTTATGATATACATATATTCTATATTTTATTATATATATTGTAGATAAGTTATCAGAAATAAAATAAATTCATTACTTGTTCCAGTGACCATCCTGTACTTCAGTTTGGACTTTGTGTTTAGTGGGAACTTAGTTTTGTACTGATTAGAGTTGAAACTGGAAAAAAACTTAATAAATACTAAAGCTGAATTTACAAGAAGCTACTGTTTGAGTGGGCCTTGCTTTGATGCAGGCCAGACATAATATTGAATCCTAACCTACAATTCAGAATTATTGAGTCTAATTAGTACCTCAGATCCCAAAGGCTTTGTTGTTCTCATTTGTGTCTGACTGCATGTTTCTACAGCCTTTGCCACAGCAAAGTGCCACCTTCATTAGTACCTCTTGGAGGGATTGCTGGACCAACTGCTTCATAGTAATTCCTAGCTGGCAGGGTTTTGCATTAAGCACAAACTGGGCTTGTTTCAGGCTGCTATTTCCAACTAATGTTACAATGTGGTGTTGTTGGCAAGGCAGCGGGATGTTCTCAGTCAGCCATGGTTTGTATATTTTATGTTGGTATTTTTAGTTTTTAATCATATTCTTTGTTTTCTCTCTCATGTGAGAACGGTGAACATTTTTATCTTGTAAGATGAAATTTGGTGCACTGATTGTCTCAGATCTGAAAGACTGAACAGGATCTTAAGAGCTGAGTCTCTGGTATTGCACCAGGTGATGGAGAGTCAGAGCTCTGCAGCCCAGCAAACCCAAGGGGTGTTCCAAGCCCTATGACAACATGCTCAGCAATAAAAGCTGGGAGAAAGAAGTAAAGGGGATGTTTGGAATTATGGAGTCTGTCTTCCCAAGTAACCTTTATGGGTAATGAACTTGGCTGAACCATTTCTCCTGCTGGAAAGTACTGGATTAATTCCTTATTTTGCTTTGATTTTATCTATAGCTTTTGTTTTCTCTGCTGAACTGTCTTTATCAGAACCCAGGATTTTCTTCCCCTTTGCCTGCCCCATTCCTCTTCCTCATCCCACCACAGGGGAGCAAGTGAGTGATTGTGTGGGGCTGAGCTTCCTACTGGGGTCACTCCCCAACAAATACTTAAAAACTCAAGTATCCTTCCCGCTTGGATTGACCTCTTGAATTACCTTTTAAAAACTACTCAGACTCACAAATTCCAGAGGTCTTTCAGACCATTCCTCAGATGTTTAGACCTTATTTTTTCTACCTTTGCTGTGCTTTATAATTTTCTCTTTTTATTTTGCACAAAAAGATCTAAAAGTGAAAACGATGTTTTTGGCTTTTTGTTAAAAGATCATCAGATAAAGAAAGGTTCCCAAATCAGATCTGCCATCTAGCCAGTAAAAGAGGATGAAGAATTAATGTATTGGGAGAGCATGCAGTAGAACATGATTTCACTTCAAAGTGCACAGAACCAGCACATTTATGACAGATTTATTTTGCGGCTACTTCAGGGAACACAATATAATACACAATTTGAGAAATGGTGCAAAAGGCATTGAAAGTTAACTGCAACATTGTGAGGTGTCATTTTTCCAGTCTGTAGGAAACTTATTGATGTCAAACAGCTGTGAAGTCTCTGCTGCTTCATGTCAGAGCCACGACTGATTTGGCCTCATATAGAACCTGTGTGTATACATAGATGAAAAATTCACGGGCTCTAGCCTTTTGGACAGGCTTAATGTGCAATCTGCTGTGTTGGTATGGATACAAATGTAGCAGATTTGAGAGGCTTGTGGTGTACAAGTGCAGATGCAGATTGGTTCCTGGAAAATTAAACGTGCAAATTCTGCCTCAGCTCAATTAGAAGGTGGTGGCTAGGTGCAGTTCTTTCAAGCCCTGCATAACACAGGCATTTCAGAGTATGTCATCTGTAAGAAGTCATCCAGATTACACAGAAATGCTGAAGAAATAAGTTGTTTTCCTTTTACTAAGGACAAAGTTACCGTTGTTTTCAGCTCAGCTTGGAGAAAATGTATCAGCAGTTTTTACAAATCAGTGCAAGTAGTAGAGGGGAAGGGAAGAAATGAGTAAAAAATCTTTCCATCATGAATATTTACTGTGGCATAAAAAGACATTGATTCTCACAGTGATTAACTTTAAGGAATCCTTTGACAGTAAAAAAGCCAATGACAAATTGGCACATGGAAGGGCTGAATAAAAGGAATAGGTTTTCAATATACACACAACCTAAAGCCTGTCCTCAGGTCACCAGATGGCTCAAGGGATTAGCAATGCTATATGGTCTTTCACCTTCTCCTGTCCCCTCCCCTTCAAGCAACAGGTTCAAATGTTCAAGAAAGCAGCAAAAGCATCCAGACAGTCACAACTGAAATGATCTTTATCTACAACAGGCGGTGTAGTAAAAGTGTAAAAGCCTAGTAGTGTTACCTCTGTGAGAATAATTATATGCTGGGGGTGTGTGAGTGTTTCTTTGTTTTAATTTGGGTTAAATTGAAATCTTCCCTTTGAAATGTTTCAGTTTATTTTCAGGCCCTTTCAAAAACTTCATTATGTTTATGGTTATTTTGTGAATTTTGAAAAGAAGCACCATCCATTAAAAAAGCAGGGCAGTTTAAAACCTGTTCAAAATCACACAATTGTTTGCTTCAATTAGAAAAAATGAGATGTGAACTATAAATCTGTGAACACACAGAAGTGATTCTGATTCTTAATTTTCAGTATACAGTGTTCTGTCAGAGATGTTTTGATGAATTTTGCTTCCGGTCATATTGTTTTCTTAGGGGAACCTATGTTCATACCACAGAAGTATGATTATGATTGTTAGTAAATGGAAATCCATTAGGAACTCTTGGCAAACTACTTTACATGCTACTTTGACAGCTTTTTATTTAAGATATTGTATGAGAAATTGTGGGGTAAAAGCTATTGAGGAGTTGTTTTTTCCTCTATGTTTGTAGTGCTTGCTTAGTAAATAAATAAAATACTTTAATCTTTGTAATGAGAACTCTAGCCTATGTTTCAACAGCATGAAAATCAATAACCAAAATCATTGAGCATATTCTACATTTAAGTTAGCAGGAATTATTAAAGTGAAAAACAAAAAAGACCAAAACAAAAAACCAAAAAATTAACAAAGGAGAAAAAGATAAGGCAAAAAGCCGCTGAGGTTTGTGTATGAATGTAACCCTGAACACTGTACCATTTATTCTTGCATGGCACTCCTTTAATTTAAAAAATATGTGTCTAACTTGAATTTTAGGCTGTTCATACTCTGCTAACATTTAGCAACAGAACTGAATTACTTTCTTTTCTACAATAGAAGTAACATTTTTCCTTCTGCATGACAAATGCAGAGAAAGAAGAAAAAAACCTGAATTTAATGACTTGATTTTGTACTGCAGTTTTTATAAAACTCTACTTTTCTCCTTTTGCTCAGTTACTTGCCTTCTGATGCCTATTTTTGCAGCTAGCTGCAGTACAGTGTATGATTTATACTTCAGATTCTAAAACATTTATATTCTTAAATGTTCAGTCAAGTTCTTGGTGTTATATCGAAGTTTATTTTGTAAATATTGACCTTTCAAGATGATATATTGGCCCCACTGACATCACTGGCAAGGTTGCTTTGGACTTGAAAAGAGGGCAGGTTACTCTCAAGGATGCTGTTTTGGTAAGGCTGCAATGCCCCTAGGCAGCTCCTATATTCAGATTAGATCCATATTGCCTGGATTTCACTCTGCATGTTTTGGGGTTTTTTTTTTCTAGAACATGTTAATGGTACCTCTCAGATACCACTACCTATTCATCAGCTGTGCTGTAATATCTGAGCACACCAGTACATGTAAAGGGCAAAATTTGAGCTGTAGATCCTTATTGTCTCCATTAAGTCACAACCTAACACAGTTCAATTTATGACTTAGTGCATTTTCCTGCCCTCCTTCCTTTCCACCAAGGATGTAAGTGGTGTGATTGCAGATTATGGAACAGACAAGCATTAGTTTGAGATGGACACAGACTGGCAAATCTCCAAAACTATGGGAGCCTTTGGCAGTCCCTCCCTCCTTAACCACCGCATATATTCTCTGGAGTCGAGGTCCTTCTCTTTTCTGGTTCTGTCTAGGAGCATGGAGAACAAGGAAGGGGACTTCTCTGTCCTTTTCTCCTTTATATTTAGGCTGTCCCATTTATATCAAACAAAACCAGAGAAGACAAGAATGCTCAACTTGAACAACAGTCCCTGATTCTTCTAGACCTTCAATAAATAATTGCTTTGTGTGTAAAGAAATCATTAGATTAAAAGTCTTCATGGAAGAGAAGTTCAAAACAATGTGACAGCCATCACTGAGCAAGTTCAGAACTGAATAAGCAAATTTTTTTCTCAGATTCTCTTTACTTATATGGTCTTGGCATTATCATGATAACTAATGAACCTAGAAGAAAAGCACCAGAAATATAAATAATGTAGTGTAAACTAATCTTGAATACAATTTGACTTCTGGAAGCAGGAATGTCAAACTGAACTGAGTGTTCAACAAGGTCTGCATAGCAACTCGCCAAGTACTACACAAGTTCACAGCAATCCACCTGAAAACAAAGGTTCACATCTCAATAATTATCTTCTGAGACTCTTTTTCAAGTTTTTCACTTTTTGTCTTTATCTCATTTTCTGCTATTAAATACCTTAATAAGTAGGAGACTATCTTGTTTTTTCTTCTAGAACTTTGCTTTGTAATCTTCCTTGGAACTTGATGGATTTTTTCTCTATTATATATCCAGTGTATCATGATGCCATCATGCCACTTACAGCATGAATTTCAATAGATTTGCTAACTTAACTGTTTTATGGTGCAATTACTGTGATGCATTTGGCAGACAAATGAGCCTGCATTTCTTATATGGGCAAAACTTCTGTAAGCTCATGAGTTAATCAGCAGAGAAAAATCATGCTGGCATTGAACGCATAAAGTTTGCTTTGTGTTTATGTATTGCTTCATAACACTTTGACCACACACTGGTATACTGAGAGTGGCCAGCCTTGGGCTTCAGGAGCTTTTAGTGTCTCCTGCTTTCCCTGGTTTTCATGGGCTTCTTCTTACTCTCTGAAATACATGCATCATTTTATATCAGCTAAAGTTCCAATTTAAGTTGAATGAGGGGGGAATCTGTTGGTTATCAATCATTTTAGCCTATTAAGTTGGTTTGTGTGAAGTATCCTCTGTATAAAGTTCTCAGTTTGAAAGTTGCAGGACTTGTGTCTAAATAAAAATTTACTGTAGTCACAGTATTTCTTCATGAACTGTTTATTGAAGTGCAGAATGTATAGCTATGGACTCTAACTGTGAACAACAAAATGTAAACATAAATGCTTTTTGGTAAAATACACTTTTAGTCTTTCTCTGAGTGCTGTCAGTATTGTTTAAAAATACTTGAGGCACAAAATTTGTTTTAGAGGAAAAACTCCTTAAGAGTGTAACAGAGAGACTTTAAAGTTTGGCCCCCAAGTTCAGTGTCAATATCCTCTGTGCTAGACTTATTTTGAAAATGGAGAATTTCAGACAATTTTACAGTTGTTCTCAGATTACAATAAAATACAAACCAGACTCTAGCAATGTGCACATGTTATTGTTAGCCTCTGTCAGCTCTGTCCTCATAAAATAAATCTGAAACTGCAGCTTTCCAGCAGAAAAGCTCTCAGCCCGCTCACTGTTCAGGGCCATGTGAGATGAAATGGAGGTGGGTGGAACGCCCTTTTCAGAGCTGGGCACAGCCGTGTAAACAGATGTGGCTGGGCTGAATGAGGAGCCTGAATGGTGGCATTGTTCCCTGCCTTCCCTCCTTCCCTCCCTTCCTCCCAGCAGGGACCCGGCACAAGTCCCACTCCCAAGATGAGAGCATAAACTGCTTGTTACAGTTCAAGAAATCTGGAGTGCACTGAAGTTTTAAGTCTATCAAATATCACACTCGTTCACCTCCCCAGAGTCATTCCAGAGGCATTCCTGAGCAGTTTATGGGGATTTTTTTCCCCAACAACATGGCAGAATTAATTTTAAGCAGACACTTTCAAAGTTTTTTTCACTGGGAATTTTACATTTCATAATTCATTTTAGTTTATTTTTTAAAGTTTACTGTGACATGTGATGAACATGTAACCAGTATCTTTTATATATATATATATAAAATGCTGTTCAATAGCTTTCCACTAAGTGCATTCCAAGAAGGAAAACTCAGGAGATACTATAAACATATTTTATGCAATTACATGAAGTAAAATCTCCTAAACTAAACTTCTAAGCTGATTGTAGGGACACAATTCAACAGTGCTGATAGAAGTTCATCTTTTCACCTCCACGATACTGCTGAGTTTCTATATACATGTTCATGGATTTATTTCATTGGGAGCTTTTATTGTGGAATAATTGTAAAGGTCACATATATGAGCATTTGGAAGCTTGCCCAGGTTGCTTTAAGTAACATCAGGGACAGAGAATTGTTTGGTTTCTGAGGCCTTTGTAGGGAAGAAGCAGAAACAGTAACTTAATTCTAGTTTAAGGGTTTAACTAGACTTCTTTTTGTGGAAATAAAGCAGCACAGTTGTCCTCAGTTACATTCAGAAATGGAAACTATTAATGAAATAAATGAAACATATAAAAACTGAAGTTATTAATGAAATGTTTAAGTTCAGCAACTTGTTATTCATTAAATACATGCTATTGCTTTCTGCTACACAGGAGCAGTGGTTTTTCCTTCCCCATTCTAATGATTAAAGTTTGAAATCTGTGTATTTCAGATTTGTAAATTTTATCATTATGCTAACTGTGTGCGTGAAGGTCATGAATGCCTTTTATAGGTATTTCTGTGAAATAAAGCATGCCAAACATCACCAGAACAGAAAATGAGAAAGTGAAACAGAAGAAAGAGGGTAAAGGAATGTATGTTTTGTAAGTGCAAGTTTGCGTTTCATTCATAGTCAAAAATTAGGTGTAATTCCTCTGTAACAGCTCAAAGGGCACACAAAGTCATAGGTCTAGTTAATTTTCTGACCCCAGAGTAATTTTTTTAAGTATCACCAGTGTGCTTGAGGAAGCAAAATGAGCCCACCAGTGTGCTTTAAAGAGTATTTCAGGGTTACCCTGCCAGAGTTCAATTTGCAGTTCTGCTGTGAATCTGCCACCATAGACAATGTACAGGAGTGTGCTCAATCCCTTTTTTTTGGTGGGGATAGGACTCACTTGTTTATTTTTTGTCACACTATTAAAGTCTAGTTTGTTGTGGCTATTCTTTTCTCTCCGTCCTATGATTTTTTCTCAAAAATAGTGATAGGGAGTAAATAAGGTGGCCTGATTTAATTTCTTGTTCTGCCACACATTCTGACTTAGTGTCTCATGTCATTAATAGATCTAATAGGATTTTGGCATGAAACCAAAGAAGGGGAGGGAGGAAGGGATGAGTGCAGAGAGAGCTGGTGCCTTTCTCAACCCGAAAGCAGTGTCAGGCCTATCAGCCTTCTCTTTAGTCCTCCCTGACAGAGCTAGAGGCATTTCTCTATACATGAGTGTGTCTCATGCATTCATGAGGCTTTTTGACACCACAGCCTCTTTTGTTATGAGATAGATCACAGCTCTGCCCTTCTCCCAGCTGCCATATGGTGCAGTGGAAAGGGGCTTTCAAAGGGAGAGCAGGGCTGAGGAGCTGAGGCAGGGAGAAGAAAGCGATCAAACAGCGGCAGATGAGATTGATTTATTTTCACAGTGAGGAAGGCAAGTTACTCTGACTGGTGGAGAGAGGGGGGGGGTGCCTTGGAATAGAAAACTCTCTCCAGAGCAAGCGAACAGGCTGCCGGGATGATAGCCATGTTGTGCTTGTTCTCTAAGCACAGAGCTTGAAAATAAGCATACACATTTTTGTTATCTTAGTAATGCTGGCTGAGAAAAGCTGAGAAAGTCTTACAGCCCCTGTGCCTCAGCACAGGATTTCAGCTGCCTCAGCCCGGCTTAGATTTTACATTTCCCTGAGACCAAAATCTCTCTGCCCTACCATGTGTGCAAAAATGTCAACTTTAGTCTGACAATGCTAGAAGGTTCAAAAAAATATCTGTCTCCAGCATGGTGTTTGGAGAAGGACTGTTTAAAGGAAAACATGAGATGATAAATTCTTCTCTGTTCAGTGAGTGCAGATGCACTAATATCAACTGAGTTTTTCAGACTTACAAGTTATTGCCTTGTTTTACCATGGTGACTTACTCTATTAAAAAAGAATAATTAACTGACTCATATCTACTATGTGCTATTTTTCCTTCTACTTCATTCAGCTTTAAAAACAAGGCTTTTTCACACCTACTTGCAGCCACTTTGACTTCCAGATTTGGTGACCAAATATTTCAACTTAAAAAAGAAAAACAAAAATTATATGTGTGTGACTTAATCAAAAGAATTTCCTATTGAGATTTCTTAAATTGTGTGGCAAATTGGACTTTGATCTTGATGTCAGGATAGATCAGAAAAATACACATTTGAGAAATGTGTAAGGGCATACTTCTCAAAATTTAGGAAAAATTCTGAAAAAACTGATTGGAATTACATTTTTTATTCCCAGAAGAATTACCAAATCTGTGCAATTATTTTAATATTCCTGTGAGACTGAACTAAATTACGCAGAAAGCACAGGAAGGGATTCAATTACATTACTTGGAAATTTTGAAATGTTTTGTTCTAAATACATTTGAGGTAATTTTGTGTCTCCTGAACTGCCTCAAGAGAATTACAGAAATTACAATTCAAGGGACATGTGAGAGGACTGGGAAGGTCAAAGATAAAGACCACTTCCATAGGAAGGGAGGATACACGGATGGAAGAGGCAATGAGAGGGATGTAGTACAAGTTTAAAAAATTGTGAATGGCTCAGTACCTAGGGCACCTACACTAATTCTCAAGTAAATGACTGGAAGACACCCAACACCAATTTAAAATAGAAGTTTTTAAATGAATCAAATAAACTCTTTCATCTCACTCTGCATGATTAAACTGAAGCTTTCATTGCTACTCTAAATTCTGAAGGCCAAAAGTATAGATGGATTTAAACAGATTCATTTGAAGAAGAATAAAATTGTTATTAAAGTACTTTAGATGCAAACTGTAGCTTGGGAAGTCCCAGAAATGGTGCATTTTGGGAAACTGAGACAACATGTCTGAAGAAGCAATTAATTTCTAATTTTCTTGTATTGTTTTACCTCTTCTACTGACCACCTCAAAAGCCCAAATGTATAGGAAGTTAACATTTTATCTGCTTCAGTATAATTTTTCTATTTTTCTTATAAAATATTTATCAATTCCAGTTACCTGGTCTCTCTTGTTGCTCCGTTTATCCCGTTGGGTACCATCCATATGTGTAATTCTATAGCTCACTTTTGAGGTTTAACTGGAGGGAAGATATTAAAGCATTTGGGAGATATATCAGACAAAGAATGCTATCTCAAGGGGGAATGCTCTAGCCCACATCCCATGAGATAATAAGGGAAGCTCAAGTGGTTCCTGAAAGTGACTCTCAACAAAATATACTTTTCTAAAAAATGAACTGCTTGACTTGGATTTGACATAACATTATGTTTAAAACTGACAAATTTGTTTTTAAAAAAAATAAATTACAGCTTTTGTTACCACTAAATATAAAAAGGTTGTTGTTTCCATTTCCAAAATTGTGTCTCTTAAGTTCATTTATTGATGATTGCAGATGGCAACAGAGCTGTTGGGACAGATCACAGAGGTGCACTGAAACCCTGTAATACTCCATGAAGAGAAACTGGATTGTCCTTTCACACTATTCCCTGGTCAGAGAAGGTGGAGGAATGCCAGTCTGAATTCCATTGGCTTGGATTCAGCAATGCCTTTGAGTAAGCTTGTTTTAAGTTAATGATGGTGCTGCACTACATCCTCATGGAGAACATGTGCAAAGGATCATGTTCCCCTTTTATGCACGTCAGCCCTTGAGAAAAGTAGAATGGGATAAATAAAACCACTTCACCAAGATTATTTCTGAGAATTTTTAAATGAGTCATCCAAGTTTTATGTATTTCATCACTTAAATTATATATCAATTTTATTATTAATTATTATCAATTATTTATTATTAATATTATTATTTATATAAATTATTATATATTTCTATATAATTGTGCTTTTCCTTCTGAAAATATAAACATATGCAGATGAATAAAGGAAAATAAAATTTTTGTGAGCAAGTGGTTGTCACAAAAAAACCACTGTGTTACTTGTTATTGCAGTTTTTTCTGTCAAGTGAAAAGACACTGCTATTTCTATTCATCTTAAAAAATATTCCTGCTTTTAGAAAACTGAAAAACAACATTTGAGCTAAATTCTAACTCTGCATGCTAAATCAGTGTTAGTCACAAGCATATTTATTCAGTATTCATCTTCTTTTGCTAATTTTACAGTAGGAAGAGAAAGACATTTTTATATTAAAAAAAACCCAGATAGGTAAGTACATTTTTTTTTCTTTTATCACTTTTATTGTCATTATTTTGATTAATATTTTCACTTAAGAAATGAAGAAATGCTCTGCTGGATGAGGCTGGTGGCTGAGCTTCCATGAGCTTCCAGGAGTGCCATAGGGAAGGACATGTGATCCTTGGTACTTCCAGAATCCAGTCCCCTCAATCCTTGGACATCCAGAATTGTGGTACAATCTGGTTCTGATCTTTTGACAATGAGTTTATCTAATCTTTAACCTCTAGGCAGGAAATTGGAAATATCAATAAATAATGTGAAAGAGTACATTCTTATAATGTTTAAATCAATGTTTTACAATGCAAAGGAAATTTTTAATTAAAACACCATATAATTTGTTTTATGAGATCAAAAACTTGACCAGATAGCTCTTGGTTTCCGCATAAGATTTAAACCAACTAGCATAATTTGTAATATTCAAATAGATAGACTTACAATTTGTTTTAAGATATAACATATATAGCTATGAGTTTAATTGTCTCAAGAATGCCAAGTACAATAAAACAAACTGAAAATGAAGTATTTGTAAGTTTAATTGAAAGGAGCTGAATTGCTTAGCAACTGGCCATATTCTGAGTAAACTGCTTATGCACTATCACATGGTCATGACACAAAAGTGAAGTGAAATGTTCTTACAAGGTCAAGCAAATTATTTGAGTTTGATTTTCATAAGGACTCAGTCTCAAGTATAGATTAGATGAATGAATATAAATTTCAATTCCTATAGACAGGTGTCTTTGTTACTAAGATTAGTCTCTATGTAGTATATTTGGGCTACCTGGTCAAATTTCCTTATTCTTATGGGCAGAGAAGGAGCTAGAATCTTGATGCTTCAAGGGTAGGTAAAGCATGTTAATTCATGAAATGTTTCAGCAGCCTCAAAATATTCCCATTGTGCCTTGCTCGTGAATCCATATTGCAAGCAGAAAATCATTGTATTGCATGGGGGTAGTTTTGCCCAGTTTTTAAAAAAAGGATGCTAAAGCATCAAAGATATCTTTCTTCAGGTACCACAGCTACAGAGAATCCTAAGGCCATGTGATCTGAGCTAATATTTATCCCTGCATGAGGATATGACATCTATCTTGATTTTCACTGAGTACAGAGTTTTAGAAAATCATTTGACAGGACATTACACAAGATTTGCTCTGCTCAGGCATCCTAGTGCATGATTCTGAGTAGCACAGAAGTGTCAAAGCGCATTTGATTTCAGTTGCTGTTATTCATATATGGTTTTGACAGTGAAGGCATTATTATATCAGATTTATTCAAGTACCATAATTAGGCATCTCATCACTTCACAAAAAAATTATGTCCTGTCAAGAGCATCAATGACAGCAAGAAGTATGGGATATCTGTAGAAAGAGATGCATATTTTATATTTAAATGTAATGTGATATAGTTAGAGACTATACAAATGGTACAAATTGTTTTGCTTTTTTTCAGAGAAGTTAACTGAGAGCATTCATTGTATCTTGAGAGCCTTGCAGCCTCTAGGTAGGTCATTGCTACAGTTTGGAACCGGAATCGTTCTTGAGTCTTGCCCGGCATAAGAGGATTTTGGGAGGAAGGTTTCTCTTGATGATTTCTCTTGATTGATGATACTCAGAGGAAACAACTGCTCAGAAAGGGACTAGGCAGCTTCTATTTCATCAGAGAAACCTTTAAAAACTATGTCTAACAGTACTGAAAACTTGCATTTGGAAATGCATACACAACAAAGTTGCAAGTTGTTTTTACATTAAACGGAAGATTTTTTGGAACACTTAATGTATCACCTATTGCTACAAGTCCTTCTCGTTTTAGCAGCATTAATTCAGCAAGATTGAAATAAATAGCTCAGATACTGTGTAGCTAAAATAATACAATAAATTCCTGGGAGAGCAGTATTCCACAACTTGACACTATCTAATCCTAACCTTTTGAGGGAAACATACTTTTAACTTTGTACCCCAAATTTCCAACAGCAAGATGAATCCAGCTCACAGGTATAGCAAACAATGCCTAAACTAGCATTGTTAAGAAATCATGCTTGTAAAGTCTCAGTATAATTCTTCTCTCCTATTAAAACAAATTGCTTTAATTTTAAATACAATAATTTTTGTGAGTAATGAAATAGATCAATAGAATACAAGCAGAATGCTTAAAAGAATCTTAGGGATTCTTTTAGTCTATGTGGGAAATAGAACATTCTTAGGTAAAAATTCTTATTCCTGAGTTAAGGCATCACCAAAACTGAGTAATATAGGTTGTCATTGGTACCAAAGCAGAAGAAAATGGTAGAAATTATGGTGCTTGCAAATGGTTTAACTTTCAGTCATTCTTAAAAATAAATTTTCTTTTTTTGTTTTTTAAAGACTCTATATAGAACCATCTAATTCCTTTCACTGGAAGTCCCTGGGTTCTCAGCAGCTTTTGTTGAAAGCAGCCTCTTACATGACTTTACTAACTAAAGTTACAAAATTTTGCTATGTACAGACTTTCTTAATCATTGTAGTGTTGAAGTTAATTTTTAAAAAGAAGACAATATCTGTGTTCTTTACATCTGAAAGTGTCCAATGCTTTTACCCACAAAATATCTTCAAAGGAAATAATACTGGTTTTGTCCATGGCATTATACATGCTGAGATATGTGGTATCCTGAACTGTGTGGGCTGGGAAGGAAAGAAATATGGGAAGACTACCTTTCCAGCTTAATGTCCAATATTACTGCATTAAGTAATTACTTTGTGTCCAGTTTCATTACTGATTCTGCTCACTGCATCATATCTCATTGATCCCTTATAAGCTGGAAATGTACTTTGGTTTGCTGTCAAGGTTTAAGTTATCTGCCAGATGTTTTCTGCTACATTCTGGGAAAAACACCCAACCTCAAACATAAGTCTTGTCATTTTGTCCCCGAGTTGAGCACAGGTCAGTGGCATACATATCCAGAGCCTTGAAAGATGCTGTAGGTAATTCCTTAAACAAAACCAAACATAAGTAGAGGCCATATTTCGCAGATAACTGTAAAGTCACACAGATAAGCCCCCATTTCATTACCAAACACAGTACAATAATTACATTCAGCCTCTGAACAGAAACACATTTCTTCTGATATTTCAACCCTACAACATATTGAAGAATCCCTGTGGCCAAATAAAGGAAGATGAAAAAATCCCATCTAATGAGAAGCAGGATATTATCCTGTTCATCTCTTTTATGGTGTCACATTCCTTCTGAGGTTAAAGCTGGATTATATAGCCCTTTCGTCACATAATAAGTAAGTAAACACTGAATCTCCCCTCTTCCTTTCCCTGCTGCTTCCTCTCTGACCCTCACAGGAACTGTGTAAAGAGCAAAAGAAAGGGAAAAAAGATGACTTACATGTGCTAGGATTTATCTTCTAGCAAGAGACATTATAAGGAATTCATTTCCTGTCACATAATTTACATGTCCAGTCCTCCCTCCCAGTCCTTTTCTTTCTCCCACCCTTCCCCCCATTCCCCTTCCAAGCTGTCTTCTCACTCTGCAGTGCTTGCTGCAACTTCCTGCCGTATGTTTGCTTTCTATTTTCATATCCATGGGAAAGGAATCTGCTCTAGCACAAGGCTGCTCTCCAGCCCGTGCCCATGCTGGATGTCACCACCACTTTTAGCTTAGGCCTCAGGTATTTGGACTCCACGAAGTGATGGTGAAACCATTCAGCATATGACAGTCATTAAATTTTAGCCGAGTCAGCTGGAGGAATTTCCTCTTCTCTTTGAGGTTTTTCCTTTCTGCTAAGCAAGCTCCAGACAAAATGAAATAATTTTCAATTTTAAATATTTAATCTAAATCCTGGTTTAGGGTTTTATTTTTTGGGAAAAGAGTTATGTCCCTCTTGCTCATTAAAGGGCTCTCTGTTGTGTATCTTTGATGCTGCTTTGGGCAGCTCTGCTACTTTGATCCTCTTAGAAATAGGCTCATTACAATATCCACCTCACAGAGTAACACTTCAAAGCTTTGCAAAGGACAAAGGGAGGAATTTAGAAACAGAGCCAAGTGGCTCTCAAGTATCTTGACTAAATTAACTTTGTATTAAGTATTACTGGCCCAGTTGCAATTTTGAGAGAAGGAAACAAAGCAGTAACTTTGTGCTTCGTTCATGTATTTTATATCAAACTAATAAATATGCTTGAAATCTTCTAGGAAATCTCTGCCACAGTGTCTGCTAAACAATGCAGATACCACAGTTGTTGTATCAAAGTTAGCAGTTGCTCTGGAGATGTTAAAAAGGCCGATTGACATTGTCAATTGACTTGATTTATATTGCTGAGAATGATAGCTAATATTAATCAACCAGTGAGTTTAACAGAGGAACAAGGCAGTTCTCAAAATCACTGTCTCCAGAACCAGCAGTAACCACATTCATCTTCAACACTTTCAGAACTATCCTTGCTGTAATGACTAGCAATATGGGTCAATCTCCAGCCTAAGTTTACTACTTCTGACCTGTTTGACTTAGTACTTCAGTCAGGAAGTCATGACTGTTTCAATGTCCTATTTTCACTCTGTGCTTTCAGCACAAACAGCAGTGCAGTGCTATTAACACAAGCTTCTTAAGCAGTCTTGTCCCAGTGAAGGTACCGTGGCAATTAGAGAGCTCAGCCATAGCCTGAGTGTCACAGTCATGCTGCCTAGCAGGAGTGGGCAAATCTTGCCAGCCCTAGTGGGTGACTGTGAACTTAGACTCCCATTTATATTGCCATAATCCCTGCCACGAGAAGGGCTTTTACTTTGGAAATATCAGCTGACTCTGGTTTAGGTGGTAATGATTCCTAGCATAAACCCTTTGCATAAGGTACCAAGTCAAATGAAGATGCCATTCACTACAGACTTTGAAAACCTCTACATTGGTCTCTCAAAGACAGCAGAAAGACTTTTGCTTGAAAGTTATGATGTTATCATTTACTCTATTTATTCTGCCTTTTGAATCCTTTACTGGAAGGTTTTTCTGAACAAATCAGAGTACCATTTTCTGAGATCCCACTAAAATAATCTAGTTCTGTCAATACTTTGCTAGGCTTGAGACATTATTAATTTAGAGAATTCTGCTTTAGCTAATAGGCATTTTAAAGCACTGAGTGTTACAACACAAGTAGTGCTTCTGCTTTCAAAGTGTAGTAAAAGTGTAATAAACAGAAAAAAATAACTGGGAAGCCTGCACCTCTTAGGCTGCAGGAGGATGGAGGGTGCAGACGGCTGCCATTTATCAGGGCTAGACCATGTTCATTATATACTTTATTGCTCAAGAAGAACTTTCATAGTATCTTCCTCACACCTATTTCTACCCTATCTTCCTAGCAATCCTAGGAAACTTATGTGCCTCCCTGAACCAATAATTTCCTCCTTGCAAAGAGTTATCAGTGAATATAATCAATGAACTATGATCATTTCTAGGGGAAAAAAAAGGAGATAGTACTTTATAAACTTTTTATTATATACAAAATTTCTTTGAAAACAAAGAAAATCAGATTTTATACACATTTGCTTTGCCCACATATATTCCTTCATGAGGTATGAATTCAGTGTTAATATAATTTCAGGCTCTTTGTCTTGATTCAACAGGACTCCCAGAAGCCTTCTGGGAAAACAGAGAAAGAAAACACGACTTGAAGAGATCTCTAACATGGATGAATTTTAGGTAGAACATTTGAGGACCAACAATGAAGCTGATAATTGAGTTATTCATTCTGCTTAATGAGGAGTCTATTTTCCAGCCACTCCAGCCCACATCACCCTACCCAAATGAATGATATGGTGACCGCGTGCTTCAATTTTGTGAATGATTTGTTCTCTGCTGTTAAATTCTTAAACTGGAGATGAAGTATCGCTTTCATTCCCCTGTCAATACGCCCTGGAGCTGAAGCATTCTCCTGGAGGTTACTGTGAGCTGGAGACAGAGTGGCAGCTGCTTTGGAAACTGGAGAGTTACATGCTGTCCTGGACATGGAGCCTCAGCATGATACTTTATTATTCTTCTCTATTTTTCTCTAATATAAACCATGTTCAGGTTGGCCTAATTTCTGATTGATCGAAGCCTTCCACCCAGAAGGCCACTTAACTCTTGAACTTGAGTGACAAGTCTGGAGAATCCACTTGGCACAGGCAGAACCCATGCTTGAGGTTAGGAGTGTAAGAGTGCAGACACCCGCAGTATGACTTATGTCTTCATCTATGTGTAATTTACAACCCTGCAGGCTGAGTAAACAAGAAATCCTAGATTTGTCCATGTCAGGTTTGCTCTGAACTTTGATACCTGCTCAGTCTGGAACGCTAAGCATCTGTATAAAGAGACTAATGTTTTGCAATAGAGCAGAAATGTGTACTGCATGAACTCTGGGATCAAATCTTCCCTTCAGGAAGTCTTTAGGTAGAGTAGCAGTTTGCTCTTTCTACTGAACCTGGTGTCTGATGCAATTTCCCAAAGTAAAGATCAGGTTATAATGCAGTTTTCTAAAATTTTCCCACTTTTCTTCTCTCACTAGCCACAGAGCTTTTGGGCACTGTCAGCAAATCTCAACAGCAATATTTTCTCCACCAGCATATCAGTGACAGAGACAAACGGTGACAAATAGTGTCCTTTCATAAATGCAGTTATTCCTCACTATTTCATTCACATTTCTGTTGGTGTGTGGATCCTGTCAGCATTGGGATTTTGAAATAGCAGGGTGTTAACACAGTGGTTGTTATGACTTTCTTTTATATAGAGAGGTATTTATTTCCCTGACTGTGTTAAGAAAAGCAGGAAATCTTGAGATATTCTAAAATATTCTTCCACTAGTGAACTGACCTTTGCCATTTCTGTCTCTAAATTTATGGTGGGTGTATCTATCGCCAAGAAACTCCTAAGTATTTAAACAGAATACTTGCTGACTGACAATTTGCCTTGAGGAAATAAACTTCTGTAGCTAAGCTCCTGGAAAAAGCTCTTTTGAGGCAATTGGAGGTTTACTGTCCTGATGTTGTGCATACTCTCCTGAGGGTGATTCTTTCAAAGTTATATCCTGCTCTAAATCTCTCACCATTTTAAACACAGTTGATCTTTAGGCAATGAAATATTGGTTTCTATTCACATCTGAGTTCTTCTCAGTTCTTTCCCCCAAAGTTGATCCTAATCCATAATTCAGTTTCTTTTTAATATCTGCTTCAGGCATATCTTTATGGAGAAATAGACTGAATTTTACACAGTTGTTAGCATACCCAATGAAACATCCATGCCCAGTATATGAGGAAACCCAATTTTTACTGATCATTTTAGTTGGCTCGTCATGTTTAACAGCTCTCTGCTGTGTTCAAACAAATAAGATTTTCCTTGGAAATACTAGGGCTCATATTTCACTATCTATTCCATTTCTCTCTCAGTTTTCTATTTCACTGTTGACTGAAGAAGACCCTAATAGAACAAATCACGGTGTGTTTTAAAACCTGCTTACTAGAAATCCCAGTTTAGTTCTTGCACAATTTATTCTGTTCTATTTTGAGCTATGAAACAGCCTCCGTAACAGACACAAAACCACTGAGTAATGGCTTATATTTCATTATTCACAAATCTCTTGATTTGGTCAGAATCTAGACCACATATAAGTTTTAAAAAACTATTCTATTTGCAGCTGCTGTCCTTCGGACAATTTTCCCTCCCCTTTAGTCCCTCTTCTAAAAATGTAACTGCTTTACCTGTGAAGCACCCTTACCAGCACTATGAGTACATCTAATTCTTTATGCAGTGTCCTGGAATGTTATCCTTCTAAAGCTTATAAATATATTTCTATTTTTTAAGCAACTTAATTCTTCCTTATAAGGCAAAATCAAATCCTGACACATTTCTCAAAATTGTGACAAGTCTCTGGGAGACTGTTGCCTAACTACACTTTTCAGTTCATAGCAAGTTTCTCTCTCAAAATCTTTGGTTTACCAGCTTATGCAATTTTCAAAAGCTAGAAGGAATACACAGTGATAGGAATATATTAATGAACTCTGGCTGCTTTCTCATGGGAATCTTGTTTAGCTATTTGTTTACTTTCTGAGTTAAAAAAAACCAACCAAAACACTTGTTTTTATCAGGGAAGCTAAGAAATCAGAGGAAACTGTAAAAGAAAAATAATGGAAAGGACTGACCAAAATAGGACTGAAGGGAAAGTGCTAGATTTTTTTCTGCTTTTAGTTACAGCTGGTTCTCATCTTACCCCCAAACTCATGGGGAACTCCATTCCCTTGCTCCTTTATGGCAGAAATAAAAGCCAATGACCACAGTTCTTTTCCAAGAGAAAGATTAAAAGGTACTTTTTTTCTTTTTTTTTTTTTTTTCCAATTTGATAAAATGCCATTTTAAATGACTGTAGATAAATAGGTACTCTAAGCAACCTAAGGTTTTTTGAATTGTGTGCAGGTTAGTTTCTAGGTGGCTGAGAGGGTAATTTCATCTGAACTGTTCTCTTCCATAATATCTTTAAAGCTGATACCATACAACAGTATCTAAGTGCTTGTGACTATAGACATCTGTAGTAGTAGTAGGTACATTCATTTCCCATCCATGCCTTTTACAATTTTCCACAGCAGAAAAGCATTTTTCTCCTCTGAATTGCACATGTTTAACAGAAAAAGGCTCTATTTTAAACACAACTTGTCATTTTGGAAAAAACCCCCAACCTATATCTTGATCACTTATTAGTTTAAAAAGGAGCGTATTGAAACATCTATTTTTACTGACAACAGCAAAAATGAATTCTTTGGCAGGATGACAGGTTCCACTTCCAAATGAATCCTGAAATATCTGTATGGATTTTTCTAACGTGTTGACTGAATTTATCAATAATATTTCCTAAGTTATGGATCATTTGAAGATCTAAGGCAAATGAACACAGACAGATCCATAATAATAGAATTTCAGAATTATGTCTTCATTGTGGGCTTATCAAGATTGTGTAGACAGACTGAATGCATTATATTTAGCTATATTTTAAATACAGTAACAGGTAAGTACCTCAAGGCTGATAACAACGGTGTGTTTAAACATAGAATCCTCTAGTAATTATAAATTAATTTTTATCTACTAATTCATATAGTTCTCATATTTTCATGCATTTTGGGATAGACAGTGAGCTGTTAATCTGATGAGGTATGTGAAATGGGATCTCTTACATTATTCTAGGATTAACATGCCATTTACATGGTTGTTAAGTAACAGATGAGATGGTGGAGGCTGAGAACAGGGTACCCTCAGTGGCTGGTCCTGATGCTGCTTCTGTGACCTCTGGGTTCCTCTGACTGCTGTGGGGTCAGCAGAGCAATCAGGGTGCCAGGCACTCGACAAAAAGTCTGCCAGCTTTTTTCTGCAGTAGGAAAAATGAGATGGTAGAGTTCAGTGATTCAAAGGGATAAATGTCACCAAACTGAGACACTAAACTGACCAGGCATAATGCACAAACTAGTATTGCTCCAGGTAACATGACAAAGTGCTCTGGCCCAGGAAAATCTAGTTTTGGCATCTGAATGAGAAAAGTAGAATTAAGAGTCACATCATTTGTTTCCCACTCCAACCCCTATTAAGAGGTTGGATAGGGCTCACAGGAGAGCACAGAGGTTTAATGCCAAGGCTGGTGAAAACTGACCCATTCAGTTTACTTGGCATAGGCAAGATGGATTTTAGGGAAACTAAAATCATGAGAAAAGCCTCATGCTTCAGCTGATGAATTGATCTAAAATTGAATCTCTTGAAGACAGCAGATGGGAAACAGAGCAAAGCTTTTATAATATGGTGGAACAAATAGGGACATTTCCAAACCAAAATAAATAAAAAGATGAAGGCGTAACAAAGAGCACCTTTATAAAAGTGGGTTACAAAGGGCTATGGACTCAGCCACTACATCAAACCTTTCTTGTTCTATCTTTTTGCAATCAACAGCACTGTTATGAGCCACCAGTACCTCACTGAATGACTGATCTACACATTGACTGCAAGTACAGTGGCAGAATGAGACACGAGACATTTTTAGCAATTTAATGAAAGTATGAGATAAATACACCAGGTTTGAGGTACTGATGTATCTCTTTTTCTAATATTAGAAATTAAATTGCTCTCATCAGTATCAAAAGTGTGATTTAGTCGCTTCTGAGGTATATGGTTTCTACAAGCTTCAGTCTTAAAACAAAACAATTATTAATGCTGAAAGCTGGTCACAAGCTAATACACTTTGCCTACAATTTCTGGACTGAAAATGTTGCTGAGGGAACAGATATATCTTTTTTCTATCTATATAAATCTGATGCAAAGTAATTATAAAGGGGTTTATGTCAGATTAGCTATATTGGTCCACAATTTAAATCAATGCAAGATGTTAGAAGTGGGCTTAGGTTCCAGATAAAAAGGTTTCTTACAGTGCTTAATCATGGCTATACAAGAGTTGTCCAGGTATGGAAGGCCACTAAACTTAAAAACAATAATTTTGAATTAAATGTGGTGAAACTGCTCAAAAATGCTGTCTGTAATTTGCTAAGTCTCACTTATACAAAGATAATTTTTTTTTTAACTGCTTTGGAAGTGGTACCCTGCTACTTCTGTACTCTTTGTTTTCTTTTCTCTTTTTAATTTTTCCTTTCCTCCTAAAAATCAGGATTTTAATTACAGCTTTTGTCTGGAATTGCTTGTCTTTTAGACACGATGATGTTCTCTTTCTCTCCTTAGCAGGTACAGTTACAAGCACTGAACTGAAGTGCTTTCCAGACAAGATCACAGCACACAGATGGCATGAGCGAGATATTTGCAGGTAGATATTAGCTGGCAATGCCTGCTGTGGTTTATTGCGGAGGCCTGTGATTCCCCCAGAGAAGCTTCAGGAAGCTGGAAGGAGAGATGCTGAGTCATCAAAGTAACACCCAGCTTAGGGTGACAAAAGGCTTCTCCCCACAGTCCTTTGCTACTTTATGTTAATTTAACCCAGTTCTGTTCTTCCCGTTGGCCCATTGGCCCAGACTGTCCCTGTTTTCCCTATGTGGTTATCCCCTTGAATGTTCTCCCCTCTCCTGATCCCCATTGACCCCAATTTGCTGCAGTGCTCTTCCCCTGTTACCCCATTGGTTCTCCCAGTTGTTTGTCCCCCTTCTACACCACTTTTAACTGTTCCCATTGGCCCTTGGCCCTCAGATCTGCCCCTTTTGTCCCATATTTATCCCTGTGCCCTCAGCCTTATCCTGTGTTTTGTTCCTGGACCCCTTTGGCATGTGGCCCTAATAAACCCTGCTGGAACTCCATACAAAGGACCCTTTCTGCTTCTCACGTGCTGGCTGCTCTCCATGGCAAGTGTGAGGGGACTGTGTGATTGTCTGTGTGCCTGCCCGAGTGGCTTCATGAGCAGACACTTTTGGGAAGGTAGCAGCAATTTACCACCCACCCGCACTGCTACAGTTTATAAGAGCCAGGTGTGAAACAATTTGCAGGCTAGCAACTTCCCTGTATAAGTAAATGTCTCCCAGATATTTTCTTTCTGTTGTATCTCTGCCCACCTTGTGTAGCTGCATTTGTAAGATGCCATGTGAAGCTCCATTCCTCTCCAGTTTGAACACGGGATCAGCCCTGCGCTAACCGTGGCCACAGAGCTCACAGACAGGCTGAACTCTGGCTCTTTTAGAGCCCAGTCACAGAGCACTCGCATGGGCCTACAAAACCCTATATAGGATTTAACCTTCTTTATGTCAAAGGCACCTTTGAATATTCATTTCCTTTCAGAAATTAAGGCTCTGAAAGTTGCCAGTGTTGGCTGTGTGGTAACATTTTGCTCCCACTAGTCTCACCTATAAAGTTGAAGGTCAGGATTGAGTGGATGAGCTGATTGTAGCCCAACATAATGTCAACTGGTCTATTTTTACCCTTAGAAGGAGCTAGAACCCTCTATCTACATTTCATGTTAATTTATGCCTATTTTCTAAGTAATTATTTTCTTCTTCATCTTTCTATACCCTGAGAGCTTAATCTTACAGACATCATATCTATTGTTAATGAGAAATAGCTCAATGTCTTTATGATGCTCACGTTCCATCTCTCAGCACTGAGGCATCAGAGGATAGTTCACTTTGAAAGACTTCAAACTGTTGTGTTGTACTTCTCTTTGGAACAATACATTTATATTAACAGAGCTCAAACCAGGAGCAATAATGACAGCCCTACAAACATGATTACTAGCTGAGACACAAGTACAGTCACTTTCTTGAATATATCACCCATATTTTCAGCTCTAGACCTGAAAGCAATTTCCATATTCTACAGACAAAAACATGACACCTCTCTCTAGGAGAAGCAGAACCAGTCTAATATCTGTGGAAATACAATGCATCTTCTAAATGACACTGATTCAGGGATATCTATAAACACTCTGTCCAGAAGGCATTTAATTAATTCCAGTTCCTATAAAGTCCATCACCTACTTAAGACATGGAAAAGCTTTTAACCAGCAAGATCTCTGGCTCTCAAGAGACAAGGTGTTCTGAGAAAAGAAACAATTCAACTCTGTTAAGCTACCACTCAAGACCTTGTGCACTAAACTTTCAAGGGGAAAACAAAGCCAATTCAAACCAGCAAGGGGTTGAATTTGCTTTTAGTATATCTTAAAAAAATCTGAATAAGAAAATCCAGGTGACTAAATAAAACATAAACAATCTATTATGCTAGTAATGTGACAGAAAGAATTAGCAGTGGGCAGGTTGCACTCTTAGCAGTCTGAGAAAAGGCAACAGTGCAGGTCTTGGTTTTTCTCAGTGTGCTGAAGTTGTGACAGGACTATAAGAAGAATTACTGAGCCACTGCTGAGCTGAAAAGATACTGCCTCTGCACCAGGCACACCTTGTCTTTTCATGCCAGGTTAACTGCTCTATGGCTGAAATACAGAGTGTATTGTTTAAAGAAATCCTATCTCTAGATGGGGAAAAGGAATTGCTATTTTTATTTGAGCAGGGAAGGTTGTTGGTTGATGTTACTGTGCCTTATGCAACAAAGATCACCTGCCTCTTCCAGATAAGAATCATGCCCAATGTTATCTGTTCTAGGGTAATATCCAGGTTGGGAATCCAGCAACCTCTCCATGCATACCATTTTTAAAGTCCTGTTGGAGCTTTGACTGCAGTATGCTGTCTTGATTTGAAAGACAGGTGTCTGCCAAGGGAGGTGACAACCTCCCTTGGAATACTACCCCCTTCTCTCTGAATTATTAAAACTTTGAAATTAAGGGGGTTTCAGGCACAGATATGAGAAAAGGCATAGCAATTCTTTACTAGGATATAAATATACGTGTGACAAGGCAAACACACACCCCCAGGGGCAGCAACCCCAGCCAGCCCCACCAAGCCCCGCAGCCTTCTCTGGGCTGTCGGGCACTTTCCCCTGCGGAGCAGTTCCGGTCACAGCCAGCAGGGGCGCTGGTGGCTCCCGGCCGGGCAGGGCGGGTGCGGTGATTCCCCCGCGCCTGCAGGGGGCGCTGTGGCGCCAGCGCTCCCTCATGTGGGCAATGGCGGCTCAGGGGATGGGAAGGGAAGGGGAAGGGGCTTCCTTTAATGAACCCCTAGGCACAGCCGACCCTGGTGCCCCCTCTGGATAGCAAAGGGAGATGTAACAGGAACCTCAGAAGCAGCAAACTGCAAAGACAGGGATGAGGAAAATCCCTGGGCGGTAAATGAGATGTATCAGAAATG
>VYXF01010957.1:168329-207767 GCA_013397295.1 Polioptila caerulea
GGTGAAGGTCCATTTTTTTTTTTTTTAGTGAGGTAGGGTGTTTTTAAGGTCTCAGTTCAATGACTGCTCTCATTAGCAAAGGCTCACCCACAGCAGGAGAAACAGAACAGGACTGGGCTCTGGCAGCAGCAGCAAATTCCCCCTCCAGTAAGCAGCAGCTCAACCATCCTCCTCCAAGACTGACAGTGAGAGGGCCAGGAGCTGTGCCGAGCTGCTTCCCCCAGCCCACATCTCGAGGTATCTCTGCCCTTCCCAAAGAATGCCCCTCAGTAAAGCCAACTGCACTCCTCCCCCTTCTCTGTGGTTCCTTCTTTTGTCTCTCCTAAATACCGGTCATTATTGTCTCTCAGCAAGAAAATGGGAGAAAATTCCTGAAGAGAAGGAAAACAAAACCGAAAAATCCTGACCTCCAACATATGCCAAGTCTGCATCTTTGTAATACCAGCACCTATGGCAAACAGTAAATCTGTCCAAACTCAGGCTCTGCACCAGAGCCACAACTCCTTCATCTCCTCTGATCTCACAGCCTGCGAAAAGTAAGCTAGACCAGTCAAAATTGCTTTAGATGGCTGCTGCTCAGGTTTGGTTTGAAAGGGCAGTATTCTAATTCATTCTTTTTCTGAGGTCTATGGGAAGGGCTTTCCTTGGGATGTCTGTTCTATAATTTTTTTCTGAATCTAATAAATTTATTTCACTGTCTCTTCCTGTCAGTGTTACAATGTTGAGAAACTTTGCCCAGCACACTGCTTTCATTTATTTTATCCATGGTATAATCAGACTGTCTGGAAATACACACTGTAATTAAAAGTTTTATCATCTGGAAAAATTAATTGATTACAATTTGGCAATCCCTTCTAAATTTAGCATGTTAGTTCTGCTATTCTAACAACTATTCTGTGTAATGTTACATTTATCTGCAAGTTGAGGAGGACTGTGTGATGGAGACATGGACCTCCAGCATGGGTCTGGTAATGTTAGATGAGTTAAGATGGAAAAATAGAACATTTAGAATAAAATGCTGAGTAGCAAAAGGCAAAAACTTATTCTGCTGTCTGGTGGTTTGAGCTGAGGTGCAGTGATTTTCTGTGTGCAGCTGTCCTAGTTCAAGGCAACAATCTATTTTATGTGTCTGTGTCTATCTTATTCTCCACTGGGTTTCTCTCTGTTCTTGAGAAACAAAACAATTAAAAATGCTCTTCAATAATGAACGAACCTGATCTGTTGTTCCAAACACAGTTTCTTAAAACCCTGAGCTAGCCTACCTTCATTTCTTCCACAGCAATAGTACTTTTGAAGATGAAATGTTCCTGCTATAGTACTTTTTTTCTTCTCTCTGTGTGCGTGTGTTTGTTTCTTCCAGATTATTTGGATTATAAATCATAAAGCATCCTGAAACAATGGGAACGGCACCAGATGTAGTAGAGGCTATGCTAGATCACAGCAAAAAGTTCTTCAACTACTGAAATTTGTCACAGAAATCCAGTGTTACTTTAAAGCTGAACAATGTATCGGTGACTGTCACAAGTCAATGCAGAGCTCACCACTGGTAAAACTCATGTAACTTTTTCTTTGCTTGTACAAATTCAGATAACTTCTGCGGCTCTGTAATATATGCAAAATAAAAGTCTTTGGTCAGGATGAAGTACTGACTAAATTACTGGTGTGATAGTGTGGCTGACTTCCAAACAAATACTCATTGATTATTTCATTCATTTAGCAAAAGATTACCCCAAACCTGACCTAGAACACAATGATTTGTGACCCTCAAATTTGAGGAGAAACTCTATCATAGATTAGAACTAATTCAAAGCCTCCATAGGATTCTCTTTTGCATATACTACCTCAGTTCTTCTTCCCTATGGCCACAATGCACATTAGTGAAGGAAAAATTTATTTCCTGAAGCCATGCTGCCTTTAGCAAATTCACATAGCTCTAAATCATGTGTAAATATCTCATTTCTTAATGATGTTAGTGTTGCTGAATGCACAAGTCTGCAGTACTCAGAGTTTTATGAATAAATATCAGCTCTAAATTACTCACCCTGTTTGAGTAGTAATCACTCAGACTCTCAAGGAAGTAGAAAAAATTCTTGTGTTGTTTTCTCCTCAATTTACTTGAATTTCTAAAGCCTTGCAAACTTTGCATGCTTTTAATGGTCCGTCTGCTTCAGCATTATCCTAAAACTTTCAACACTTCTTTGCATTCTTCAGGATGTGACCTTCAGCTTTGTCTGGAAGCACTAAGACAGGAATTAATTCTGCTTCTCCAACAATATTAAGTTTTCCTGTCACCAGCATCCTACTTGTGTTCTGTAATGGTCCTATTAATGTCCTTTTTGATAGTCTGCTTATCTCCATACATTCAGTTTATAATTTCCTTTCTATATTATATCCTGGCATAAAAATAATCCCTGAGTGTACATATTTTTCAAGCTCTCCTTGATCCCTTGTTCATTTTTTACACTTCAGTTTTTCAAAAAGATAATACCTGATCAGGTGATTACAAAATAAATATTGAAAAAAAACCCAACAAAACAAAACAAGATCAAAAAACTATACAAAAGTTTTCTTGAAGAAAATATGTTGCATAAAAAATAAACTCCTGAGAACTTCTTCCTTATGCCACTTATCCCTTGTTCCTCTCTCCAGAATCATCCTTTAATACTACTTTTACAGTATCCAGAAATAAAAGCTTCAAAAGTGGCCGTGATATGGGAAAGTGTCAGCTCTAATAGCACATTTGCCTGGGATACAGTACTGTCTCAGGCTGCAGTGCAAAATGCAAAAACCTAAGGTGTGCATTCTATCACCGTCTGTTGAAACTGGGGTGGGGGGGGGTTGGGGTAATCTTCTCTCCATGGACCAGCTGCTAAAAAAAACAGGTGGGCCAATTTCTTTATCTCTTCCATGACCCATCCTCCCTCCAGGGAGAGATCTTCTGCTAATGGGCCAGTGAGTCCCACTGCTAAAATTCCATCATCCCATTGGGAAATGCTCCATCCAGGAGAGGAGCCAAGCATCCCTACCTGGATAAAAACCTGAGATATTGGCACATCAGGCAGCCTTTTCCACTGAATTCTCAGAGGAAGAGCAGGTCCATCTATCTCCACTGGACCTTCAGCAGAGGGCTCCACCTTTCTACAGGATCACTGCTCCAACAGAGCCACCTCTGCCACTCCAGGAGGGCTGCAGCCACCATTTAATGGGACTGCCACGAACACCCTGACCCACAGGGTGTCAGGTTGGATTCTGACTCTGTCAGTGGGTTTGTTTTTTGTTGGGTTTTTTTTTGCAATACTGCATGCTTGTTTTATTTTAGTTCTCCTAAATAAAGAGCTGTTATTCCTATTCCCATATCTTTGCCTGAGAGCCCCTTAATTCCAAAGGTATAATAATTTGGAGGGAGGGGGTTTACATTCTCCATTCTAAGGGAGGCTCCTGCCTTCCTTAGCAGACACCTGTTATTCCAACTTAGACAAGTACTCTTACTTCTCCTTCAGAGGAATGTAATCTAGTCTTTTATTAATAGAAGGTATCTCCAGACGGAGACGTTGAGGAGACCTGAACTTCTTTGCTTTCAATTCACTTTGTTAAAAAAGGTAAATTCCAGGATTGTGCCTGTCATCCAAAGAATCAAAATCTCCATTTCTCTACTTCTCTACAATATTATCTACAGCTAGATTTGCCTGCCTTCATCTTATAAAAATTTTATGGATTTTATTCATACATTATTCCTATGACCTGGACTGATTAATTTGTAGTTTTTGCTGTCATACACAGAAAAAAATTTATAAAATATTGAGGAGTCTTAGGGTTTTCCAGTTACTAAATGAGAGATGAGCTGTCAGGACTAGATTTATTTTTTTAACGCACTGAGTGTCTTAATATTTAGCTGGGCTAGTAATTCAGTCGTGTTTAGGTGACTAGCCATCCATGGTACTGCTCCTTCAAAGGTTCCTGCAGCAATTATTCAGATTATTGGAAATGAAACATCTTTCCAAACTCTTGCCTTTGCAAGCTGGAATTTCAGAGTTTGCTACAACATTTCTGAAATTTCTACTACTTCTCTGGTTTAGCCAAATGAATATTATGGACCGATATATCAATATGAAAATTAATTACAGAACTTTGCAACAAATACTATCTATCTTACTTTTAAAGTCTTCTTCAGATTTATGCACTGCTGTATTTTAGGTCCCTCAGATATTTTGCTTGCTCCTTTCCATGCTGCCTTTACCCATACACTGACTGAGGCCTATTCAGGGCTGATTTATGTAGATGCTGCTTTCCTGGCATTGCAATGGAGAGATCAGACTGAAAGAGGATTTTGAAACCTACTCTTTATGACCTGGGAACTGGATTTTGCTTGGATTTCTTCATAAATTCCCATTCGTGAAAGCTTTCTGAGAGCTGCAATTTAACTTCATTTGGTAAGCAAGTGAAATAAAAGCAAAACATTTCAAATGTTTTGAGAAAAGGAGTAGAACAGAAGTAGATACTTCTTCTGTGGGCAAAATTTACTGGATGATCATAGTATTTAGAAAAGTTCTAATTCAAAGTTTTGTGGAGAGAAACAGGTAATCTTAAATATAAGATTAATAAATAGATAAATAAAGATAAAATAAATATCTTTATTTAGGTGAAGCAGCATATTTTGCTAAACTATGATTAGTTGAAAACATCCCGGATTGCTTCAGCAGGAACACAGAAATTATGCCATGTTGTTAGGCTGGTTTGCAGTCTGCTGACTGCAGAATGCTTTTATATTGTTTAAGCATCTGCACAAGAAATGTGCTATTGCTTTGAGCTCAAATCATCAGAAAAGCAAAGCAAGAAGCTGAAGCCTCTCATCAGGTCCTTTCTTCCCCAGTTCTGCCAGGTGACTCTTTCTGTTCTGCTGCTTCCAGGAGTTTCTCTTTTCTTGCTGGCTACTAATTGATCTCCTTGCAGCATTTTTCCCAGCTTCTGTTCAACTCTGTTCCTCGGTCTTCAACGTGGACCCTGGGACCCTGGGACCCTGGGTCACCTGAATCATCCAGACAGCCCCAATCCAGGAAGTGCTGCATATTTCTCCTGCTCCACTCAGCCCAGGACTTTCTTATTTCATGGATCATATTTGGAGAAGCCCCACAGCTCAGGAAAGGCTCTGTTCTTTTCCACATCCTCCTTTGTTTTGAGCTCAGTCACTGCTAATCCCCAGGATGACACCCACTGTTTCTTTCCATCTGGCAAGGAATTTTTCTCTCCATCTTTTCATATTCCATTCCTAAAAGACGTAGCTGAAGTTTAAAAGTGATAATTCAATCTACATGTCCAGCCAAGGAAGGGAAACTACTAGCCAGTTCTCCTCAATCTGTTTTTGAAAATCACAGCACTTAGGACTTTGCATACAGGCAGAGTTTATCTCAGAAGTTTGCAGAAACTTGCTATTAAATGACCCAGAGGGACCAAGTTATAATTTCTTCCCAAAGCTGCAGAAAAAAAAATGTAGCACTCTCAACTGCAATGCCTAATTGTGAACATTAAATATTTTGACAGCTGGAGGAGAAAACACGTCCTGGAAATGTCCAGGATTGTTATTCATAAAATGATGCAATGGGTAGAAAATCTAGCTCCTTTAGTATATAAAAAAGTGAAACCTTGCATTTCCTGACAGAACCTAAATAAAATTTTGCCTTGGAAAGAAAAAAAGAAAAGTCAAAGAAGGTGGTGATTTTTTAACGATGTGCTCTGATAATATCTCCATTAGGCTAACCTGAATAACGCTCAAGCTGGAAAAGACCCTGAATTTAAAGATCTTTGAATGTAGCTCTTAACTGTATGGAAGGAAGAGTTTGAAATTTGCCTTAAAAAATTACCTACTCTTTTATGCTATTCCAATATTAAGGAACATCCCTTACACAGACACACAGATCTGCAGACAGACATAGACCCACGCACACATCACTTTGTGCTGGCACTGGCACACTAAACACAAAGAGGTTTATCTGTACAAGGTCCTGCTTCCTTCTCCCCTTCCAACAAAAAAGGCAAATGAATAGGAGCACAAGCTAGTTTTTATTAAGAAACAATAATGAGAAAAGGGAGTTGTGCATTTGAGATACATAAATAAATTTACTACATTAAGCTAAGTAGAGTAAGTAAAACACAGCCCCACAAGAGAGAAAGTGTTTAAACTTTGAGCATCTGATGCCATCCCTTGACTTACTTAACTGTGCTGCTTTGCTGAGTGGAAAATCTAGTTACTTGAATGTATAAAGAAGATGAAGACTTATATTTCATGACAGAATCTAAATAACATCTTATCTGTCCAAGTGAAAATCATGTCCATTACACTAGAATGGTTATGTACATCATCCTTCTAGTTTACATTGTTAGGGTGCTTTTACATCAAAGATGCCATTTTACCTTCCATCAGACATCCACGGATTTCTTGTGCAGCCTCTCTCTCCTCCAGCTCTGCCCTCACTGCTTTTTGTTTTACTACCAGGTACCATGAAATTGAAGCTATACTTTTGAGATTTTTTCACAAGTTGGAGTAAAATAGATTTATAAGATGAGTAAATTTTTTTCATTGTAAAAGATGTTTCTTCATTCAGAAAAGTGTCTGAACTTAGAGCAGCAAGTGTATTGTTAGAAGCAAGGTTTCACGATAAAAGCTTGAAATACTGTCTTAAAGCTTTTTAAATGCAGTATGTTGTCTCTGTTGCTCTGTAAATCACTAGACTGTTGGAGGTCAAAAGATGATCCTTTAGAGAAGGGCTTCATTCTTTATGAAGTAAATGAATGAACCAAAATTACATAAATGTCTGCCCTGAGACTTAGGTGGCAAAATCCATCCCTAAACCAGTACAGCTGTCAAACAAAGCAGAGATGCTGATATGAAGATGGGGTCTCTTGTTTTCCTGAGATGCTCATGGAAATAGCTTTTTGCTTACTTTGGCAAACTGAGGCTAGGGGATAATATATATTCTCAGTGTTCCTGACTCTTCATCCAAAAAATCATGAGTTAATGGCACACTACCCACTCCCAATGGTGAGCTATATACAAGAAGGAAGAATTTCTCAAGAGTCAATAAACCTCACTCTATTAATTCGAAATATCCTTGGCTTTTATGTTCGACCTTGGGATAAGAACATCATCCCAGTAATGGGATTAGAATATTATTATCTTTCTATTTCTTGTTCAAGTGTTCAATTGATCATGAGTTTATAATAAAATTGCCAGTGTCCCTGCAGAAATGTGTGTATGTATACTTAGATTTCAAGGGACTTGGTTGTGAAATATGACTCCCAAGTGTAAGGTATATAGTGTTATCAGTATGATATTGTCTAATAAAATGGTAATAAATTAAACCCAAGCATGAAGCTTGGATCCTTGACTGTACAACATCTTTGCCAGTCAGCAACACTGTGATTAGGATTTAAGGATATGGAACCATTAAATGCCTGCAATTTGTAATGAAGAATGCCAGATGCTTGTAAAAGTCTCTTTAAAAACCCAGAACAGAGAAAAATGTAAATGTCTAACTCCTGCTAGCACAAGCACATGAGTAGAAGGAACCCTTTCCTAAGCAAAATATTCAGCATTAATTTATATTTTCAGTCTTTTTTTTCATCCCCTGGCGGCTTAATACTGAAAGAAAGTTTTCCTTATCTGAGTTGATAGCTAACAGTCCAAGTTGTTCTCTTGTCTCTGTATCTTTCAGAGGCAAGGAAACTGATTTTTAACAATACATGGATGCGCTGAATTAGAAAAGACAGTTTCAGAGCAGTGACATGTTTTTCTTCCTACAGTGCACTCTCCACTGAGATCTGTCAAACAGGCTGTAGGAGAGATGTGTGTACATGGAAATGTTCTCCTGCACACTCTCTTCTCTTCCTTCCCTTTCCCACTTGTCCTTTTGCTCCTCTGACTGTGAACAGAGAACTGCTCTGCCAATCAGAGGGTGGAGGAGAAGGGGTGAAGGTCTTGCTCCATGGTTAAAAAGGACACAGCAGCTGGTGAGCTGAAATCCCAGCTCCTGAATAGAACTGAGCCCATCACTTTGGTGGCACAGACAGCTTTCACTGCTTTGCAGCTTGGCAATTGAAGACCTTATCCAAATTTTACCCCAAAGCTGCTATACAAGGCTATGAACACTTTGAAATTAGACACAGACTTGCTTTTACTTTTGCAATTTCTAGGGAAAATTGGGTGACTTTTTTGTTGATATTTAGATGTCCTAAGCTGCTGCTTCAGAGAGTGTTTCCTTTACAAAATAGCCATGTGCATTGATAAATCTCACACCAGTTTTCCAGACTAAGAGACACTCCCTTGAAAAATAGACTTTATGTATGAATTTTAATTATTTTATTTAATATTTCAGAGATGTTACTTTAGCCAGGACACGCACTAAATTGTGTATTTAATTTGATTTGCAAATCTGGGGCAGTATCTCTTTCTTACCCAGTTGTAGGAAAGAGACAGTTGTACCTAGCTAGGAACTATTTATGCATCTATATAGAATAAGCCACCCTCTGTGGCTTTGGATATTAGACACATTCCTAGCACTGAAACAATTTTTCCTAGCTCTTCCTCTGTGTCCAGAATTCAAAAGCAAATTTCTTCCATCCTTTCAAAAACTTTCAAGTCCCATGAGCAGTGTACACCTTTGTAGCCTTGACTTTTTTTGGATTTGCTAAACAGAAAGGAAATAACAAGGAAAAATTTCCTCCAAGACGTCCCAATGTGCATCTGTCTGTAACAAGTTGAATCCCAACTGCATCTAAACCGGCTTCTCCTTCCAGAAAGGCCTTATGGATTATAGCTCAGTGTGCAGAAAAAGCACATTTGCAATGGTGTACATGCATATATATACGCTTACATATGCAGAAGTTTTGACAGAGACAAAATTTTTACGTTCAGGATAGATTTTGTCACAGACATTCAACTGACCGGATGAATAAACTCAACCTGCTCACCTACAGATATAGGCACAAAAACATCAGGGATAGTAGTCCTTGAATCTGATCTGCCATTGAGTCCACATCCTTCCATAATTTTTTTGGAACCCTGTGCTGTTAGTGGGGACTGCTAGAAGACAGTGATGGGTTTTCTGGGCATAAAATTTGGGCATAAGCATTTGAAAGCAAAGATGTTGACTTCTGTTTTCCAGTGACAAAATTTCAGTTCCTTTAAAAAAAAAAGAAAAATAGCTTTCAAAACAATTGTAATTTCATTGGCTTCATTGTAACTTACAAACATAAATATTAACAAAACTAATTTAAGTATAATGCTGATTATATATGTGTGTATGTGTATTCATGTACTCATATATATTTATAAAAAGGGTAAAGAAGGATTATCTTTTTTTAGGCCAATCTTTAAAATTGCAGAAGCAAAAAATTAGTGTAATTTAGGTGACAAAGAGTGTACAGTGTTCAGATATAACAGTTATATTCAGATAAGCACTTATATCAGGAGTTTGCATTTGTAAAATGAAAATAATCAGAATAATCAAGTCCCTTGATATCATGGTTCTTATACAAGGAAACAATTTATGTGTTATTATTATTATTATTGACATTTGAATATGTTTTCCACAATAATAAATATAATACAGCATGAAATTTCACTGAGAAGTTGTATCTTAACACAAAACAAAGATTTAAGATCATACTTACTGATTTATTGGAGAAACTGCAACTTGAATGCAACAACTTTAAATGCAATCAGGTCCAGCAATGTATTTGAAGTCCTACATTTTGTTCATATATATTTTTTAATTTTTCTTATAAATGCTTTTTTTTTTTTTCCCCTAGAGTGTAAAAGAAAGATCTTCAAGTCCAGAAGTTCTCCACTCCATGTTATATTTTTCTCTGAGGAAATGATTGCTTTTTAATGTGCCATTCATCTCATCCACATAGGGCCAAAATGGATTTGCAGGTCAGGCACCTTTCTTTTGGATCAATAAGGAGTCATTGGAAAGGTGAGATTGAAAATTATAGCAAAAATATATGTATGTGACTCCTGTGTCAAGAAGTCCTTAAGTATGACATAGAGAGATGTTTGAATCCCTCTTCACCACCAGAGCCCAAGTGGGTTCTTGGCTGGGCTGTGCAAGTGAGGTCTCATTTTGTCAAGGAGATGTACAGAGTGTTTTTATTTCAGGCAGCTTCTTCCTTGAGGTTAAATACATGCCTGTACATAGAAAAATTGGGTCATGTTCTATTAGGTTTTGCAAAAATAAAGGTAGGAAAAAAGTAGACTTTGTAAAAGGCCATGGAAATGCCACTGCGAGGCTGTGAGTCCCTGGGCAGCATGAACTGTCATGGGAGTTAGTTTTGAATAATAATGATCATGTTTCTGGGAACTGACCTGGAGTATGAATGAGAGATTTTTACAAAACTAAAGCTTTATAAATGAAAGACAAGAATCTCTTTTTAAATTTAAAAAGAAATCAATTATTATAATAGAGGTACAAACACTGAGTTGGTATTTAAATAACAGGGTTTTCTCCAGTGAGTCAGTCCAAAGACAAACATCAGGCTGGCCAGGAAGGCCTCAGGCTGTTTGAGGGTTTTTTTTCTCTAAGCATTATAAGCTTTATAAAACAACTGCCCATTGCCAGGTTTAACCATTATGTGGACTAAAGGAATGGGGACTGGCGACTGCTGCTAAGTATCGGATGTCCCTGATTTCTCCTGATCATTTGTACATTTTTGGTTCAGTTAGATTTTGAGGAGTCTTGGTACTAAGGTTATTCCCACACTGTGGCTTTTGTTTCCAGCTGGATCTTAACTTGCTCTAATTAAAACTTTTGTCTGGATTTTCTATTGCTCTTAAATCCAGTGATTCAGGACTATTTTAATGACATATACTTTTAAAAAGGCTGACTTAGCAAGTCTGGGGCTTTTTTATGCCAATATGTTTGTTCTAACATTTTCTGAACAAACTTAACTCCTTACAAAACATTTAAGCAACTGTATTTCTATCAATAGATTAACCTTATGACTTTACTCATCCTTTTTAAGGATCTGAAATGTCTCCCACTAGAAAGACAGATTTTATTCAGATGTATACACATACGTATACATGTATGCACATACATGTGTGAAGTGTAAGATGAACCTTGATGCATTCAACGGACAATCTATTTGCCATAGGCAGGCCCTTGTACAAGAAATATGACATTTTTAATGTGTTCTATTAGATTACACCTCCAAGTCATGTGGATTTTTCAGTCTTTTAAAGAATTCATACTGTTGACTAAATACATTTAGACTGGATAAACTTTCTCCTTCACCTTCCTCTTCCCTTTCCATTTCCTTTTCCCTTTCCCTTGCCTTTCCCAGAAAGCAAAGCTTTCAAACAAAATATTTTCTTGACCTGCGGGCTCTTCCTAAGTGTTTCACTGCTCAAATCTTGGTTTTTCCTGCTAAAAACCTTTGTGACTTGGATGGGATTTACTGAGCCCCACCTGTCCTGGCTCCCAGCACATGGGCATCAGCAGAACTGCCCTGCTCCTGTGTGCAAGGCCATGAAACTGGACATCCCTTCTCAGTGCCTTTTTTACATCTTGTGGGCTTTGTTTTGTTTTGTTCCCACTCTGTGGACTGTATTTGCCTGTCAACTGGCCCTGAAAAAAGGAACTGAGTTCACAACACGGCAAATTCCCTGTGCAGCTCTACAGACACAACAGCACTGCAGTTGTCCATTCTCTCTTCACTTCCCATGAAATGTGGTGCCAAAATCAAAGTTTTAGACTTGATACAAGTCCTACATGGAAATCACCTATTTTTGTCAAAGGATCTACTCTTTCTACTAAAAAAAACATTAAAGGGAGAAATCCCCAAGTGTGGCACCCACTTTGCATTAATGTAGTTCTGTTGGCACAGTCACAAATGTACTTAATCTTAGAAAGATATATGTGTGTGCATATATATGTGTATCTACACATATATCAGCTACATTTCTGGCTCAGAAAACTTCACAATGAGCAGTAGAGAAGCAGCAAAAGCAATTCCTCTGGTAAAACAAAAAATAGCATAAGTCATATAGATCAAATGCATTGGTAATCATGGGAAAAGGAAATATTTTTTTCCTCAAATCTCATAGAAAAGACTGATGTATGTATTTTTCCTCGAGATTTTCTGTTCAAAATAAATGTTGTTACCTAGCTTTGTAGATATTCCCTGTTACTGCTCATAGCATTTGTGTACCATAACAACCCTATAAGTCACATAATAGGCTGTCATTCAATGAAGTAATTTAGCAAAAGAGATTGTTTAAAAGTATGGTCTGAATTTTTTGTACTTAAGTGGATGTGGGAAAATTCACACTGAATGGAAAGAAAAGTCCAATTAATTGTGAAAGATATTCCTTTGTAGGAACAGGCGTATAACCAGCACAAACAATAAAGCAAATTTAATCCTATTTCTATATCAGTTTGATTAGTTACAGAAACAGGTATTTTAAGGATATTTTTCTGTGATTGTTTGATGGTAGCTAAGTGCATCAGGCACCTCAGTATGAAGCTGATAAAGTTGAAAGAACTGACTCAACCACCAATTCCACGAGCTACCTCTGATCACGTCTACTTGCTTTTATAGCAGACAGCATTCAGAAGCAAGGCCCTGTCTAGGAACAGATTTAGGACTGAGGGAAGATTTTAGGGCTGCATGTTTGCAGGCTTTGATTTTTTCATCAGTTCCTTACTATTGCAATAAGTAGTAAGAACACTGAGAGAGTAATTTTGCATAATAACACATGATCAGCCATGTAGTAAGGTAGATGTGCCAGCTGGGAGACTGAGACCTGAAAACTGCTGTAAAGCAGTAGTTTCTTCTGTTTGCAACAAAAAGTAACTGATTGGGGGAATTTTTGTTAGGAAGAATGGGACAAAGAAAACATAATAGGATTTACCAGTTAGCAAAGCCCGGCTGGCTTTATTGGACTCATATGTAAATTTATATTTATGTAATGTCTTTAGTTCGAGACTGATTTTTATTTCTTTTCCTCTTGGGGTAGTCGTGATTCTTGCTTTAAATATGCAGTGTGGGCATTTGATTTGAAGTACACCAGGCTTTCATGATAAAATTATCGAATTTTGCAAATTTATTTTACAGTAGGCTAGTTGCCCTACAAAATTCTAATGATGAGATTTCAGGGAAGAGCTCCTTCCCTCTCCCTTCTCTCTCTTTCTCTATTTGTGTATACGTACAGTGACAAACCTAATAACCTCCAGGGCTCTCATCTCCATGAAACTCATTTCACAATTCTTGTATTGTGGAATATCTACTAAAAAAGAAGTAACCTTTTTGCTGTTGTGTTTCTGAGGCACCAAAAATTAAACTCAGAGATCAGGACTAGTAACTTTTGAAGGGAAATGTCTCTGAAGTGTCCTCAGTTCATCAACACATGAATCAGTAGACTATGGCTCTCCCTCAGATGAGTACAGAGGTCAGACTGTTTGGTCTCTTTTCCAGGTTGGACTTAGGTTCAGGGTTTCTTTCCTTTTTTAATTCTATAAAAAGATACATTCTTTCAGGTATGTTATTGCTGCTACAGTGCCAACATTTCTTTTGTCTTTCAAGGAAATTAATTTATAAAAATTGCATAGCTATTCAGTTAAACTTTTTTTTTATGGCAAAGGAGAATGTGGCACATCAGTAGTCATACAGTGGAAGAGATTTCATCTCCTTCTTTTAATCCTGTCAAAAGGAGAGACCTTGCCTGCTCCCTGGTAGAATTTGGACCAGTAGCAGATATTTGGGGAGGTGGACACTTAAGAGACATTCAGGTACTCAGGTATTCAGCCATTCTGTTAATATATACAATCCAGGGAAACCAGAAACACAGTATCTCCCTACATCCAAAGTCAGACCAAAGTCAGGGAATGAGACTCACTTCCAGTGAGGTCCCCTAATGGCACAAAGAAGTCAAATAATCCCAAGCCATCAGGCACTAATGGACTGCAGTGATGCTTAAGGAGTACCTCTGAGAATAATGTTTTCTCAAGTACTAGGTAGGGCTCATAACCTTGCTGGATAACTACCACATCATCTGTTTTTGTGCTTGAATGCTGCTTGACCTGGGAGGATATCAGAACAGAATTTAGTTAAGAGGATATATCAACTATAACTTCCAAAGCTATACTCTTAAAATGTTATTGGCTGCAGTTTTGAGACATCCATATGATTTAGAGCCACCTTTAAATTTCATCAGGATTCAGTGATATGCACTTGGGCTGAAATTATAATTAGTTGGTGCATGTAGATACCTGATTCAACAGATTCCATCCTTCTCGTGCTCAGATCAACAAAGACTTTGGAGTTTATCTTCATTAGCTCTAAATGAAAGCTGGTGTTAGACCCATCTTATGAAAAGGTTCTTTGACATCTCTAAATGAGCCGAGGTGATCCCTAATGAAAAATAATGACTGTTTAAGATAAAGGTTTGCACAGCTGAAAAAGAAAGCACCCAGGTTTACTTTTCAAGTAGGCCTGAGGAAATGCATACTGATGGCTTATACAGCACATATCACAGGTTGCATATTATTTAATTGGTATAAAATTAGTGCCTATGTTTTGTCTAGAGTGAACATGAACCAAAGTTAACAACAAATTCCTTGAAACTTGTCAAAAACACCCAGGTTTTCTTATATGCTTGTACAATTATCACTTGGTTTCATAGATTTAGAATTCAAGTGAAAAATTTTGAAGGATTTTTATTGTCAACTAGGCAACCATTTCTTTATTAAGGAACTAAAAAAATAATATTTGAACTCTGTTATAGAAGATATAAAAAGATATATTTTTAAAAAATCAGTGCTAAAACTACACAGTTGGGCTGGAAGTTGCTGGATTGCTCCTAGCAAGAATACTAATCTTTATAGTGAAGCTTAACTTGTGTAAGACTTAATCCTGATAGTAATACAGAAAATCCACTTAGACTCTACAATTTATTTTACCAATTTTCCTTTTTTATCTGTTCATTGAACTTCTTTAATGGAAATAGTCCATATGTCATACTGACCGTGCCTCATTTATTCTACATTTCATTTGTAGCTTCATTTAGTGATAGAAGTCTACAAAAAGTCTGAAAGTACAAAACAGGAGATGAATATCTTAAAAACATGAATGTCCTAAGGAAAAGTACCCACGAAGAACAAATATAAATACTTGAAAACTGTAAAGGCAGGTTATCAAGATACATTTTTAGATCTTTTTACTTCTTTCTCTAAAAATTTTATATATACATAAATACTTAGAAATACAATTATATGTATATATATATAAAACAAAATTTATTTCAAGGAAAAGTCCACACAGCTACATTTGAAAAGCAAATATTTCAGCTTATGCTTAGATCCAGTCACCACACTATTACTATTTATTGGTGTAGTGGATTTATGAAAAAGAAATGCCAGCTGCCTCATTACGTCACACTGAAGTGTTCCAAGAACTGACACAGATGTTTTGGACCACAGAACTGAACGAAAAATTTGGGTGTACCCATGTTTATGCAGCCTGGTGAGAGAATGCATTCCAGTAAGTTAAGGTTATTTTGGAAGAGTCTTACGTATTTATTTCAATTGCTGTTCAGTTGAAACAAAAATCTTTCTGCTTTATTCAAGTGGTTCCAGGAAAGCACGGCCCATACATTTGTTATGTTTTCTCTACACTTTACATCTTTTTGCTGGCCATAAAGGTGTTAAACTTTATAGTGCGAAAGGAACAGAGCTCTTTCATGTGAACTAATGGGCCTCTAATGAATTTTGTGAATGCTAATATGTCCACAATACATTTCATACAGTTGATACATAAAGCTCTCCTTCTAAAATGGGTCTGTGTAAATTAACTTTGAAGGGTGTGCATGCTGGTCTTTCGCGCGGTAATTGCACCATGTGAACCCCCTCAGCAGCTGATTTCAGAGTTCACCCTGGCTGATTCTTGCCGGTGGAAACTTGCCACAACCATTACATCATCTTCCAACAAACCACATGTGCATGACAACAGTCAGCAAACAATTACTTAAAACTCTATAATGCAATTTGTAATTTGACATAATAGGCTTTTCTTTCAGGTTTCCCATTTCCATGACAAAAAGCCTGGGGAATTGGGGCACTTCTGCAAACAAGCATGGGCTCTGGACATCATCAGTGGGGGAGATGGTCTTGTCCCTCCTTTCCTCAGTGCTCCAGGCTTGCACAATTTCTGTACTGCCTGGGACTAAAACTGTGACAGTCATCATTTTGGAAAACTCATTAAAATGCTCCCATTTATTTCTTTTTAGCCCTGAGCAAAGCCGATGCCCGTCTTATGTTTTCTCTAACAAGACAGCCAGGGGGGAGGAAAATTAACCTCTAGTCATGATTTATGGAAACAATAACACTTCCTTGAGTTTTAAAAACATCTGAAAGCAAATGTCATGCCCCTGCCTCCTCTCCAGCTCTCTGTGATGTTTTCCATTCTCCTGTGTTACAAAGACTAGTAAAAGCTGAGTCTCAGGAAAGACATATTGTTGTAAAATATTTCTGCTTTAATCTAATATTCTCCAGCAAGGTCACAAATCACTAGCTATGCAACATTTGAAAACTAAAAAATGATCTTGGATTCAGGCCTTGAAGCCCTTCTGTTTTCATTGTTCATAGACAGAAATCCTTGACATATATACAGGAGATAGATTGGTTTAAATTCTCTCCCTCTTCCTCCTGCCTCTCCTTGCTGCTTTTAGACAAGTGATTTATTTGAAAAATTTGTCACACTTCTGATCATCCATTTATGGGCTAAGGGTTTTTTTTGTGGCAATAAAGGGACTTAAGGCCAGCAAGGAGGAATTATGCAGCTTCTATTGTAAGGAAATGTAAAATAATTGCAGTTTTATGTGGGGTGAGGGCACTTAGAGGAATGTGAGGTTTTTATCTGCAGATGTGAGTTAATGTTTTGTTTAGACTGTGGCTGCCAGTGGAAGATTTGAATAAACAGAAGGTCCTGTTTTCCATAAGGAGTAAAAATTTTACTTTTTAGTCTTGTTTCCAAATTAACTCAAAGGTGGGAAACGGACTTTTTCCACATCTCTTTAAAAAAAAAAAAAAGGAAGAAGTAGTTTTTCAGAACTTAACAAGGGTTTGGGGATACAGAAGGGCAATAGTGACGTTATTACACACAGTACTACTGAATCACAGAAAAAGGTTATAGGCTATTTACAGAAAGCATACATTAGCACAGATCCATAGAATGTAGTTTTCAGGAATTAAGTCACTCACACAGAAGGGAAAAGAGCAACTATGATGAACAGTGAAAGGGTATCACCGTGCTGTGTGCAAGGCTGTTGATTTTAGGCTGTTTGGAGCTATTACCTCAATTTGCTCTCCCTTCCCTGAGCGTCCCTCTGTGTGATTTGTTTCCACAGCCCCCTGCTCACATTCAGAGGCAGAGGAACCCATAGGTTCAAGTGAATGATAATGAGCATTGTCAGAGAGGCAAGAAAATTGAGTCCTTGCTCTGGCTGCCTGGCCAAGAGCTGCAGGAGCTAATTGTGTCAATGGTAATGAGACCAAGCAGGGAGCAGATGCTCACGTGCCTTTACAATCCAAATCCCACCAACAAATTCCTCCCACAGAAACTTTGAGGGATGTCTTGGCACCCTGGAGATGGTGATAGACCCAGTCTCAGCCACATGCCACCTGCTAGAGCCATTGTTAAAATAAAGAAGGAGGGAAAAAAGTGCCTATTATGATAACAAAGTTGTTTGCTGTCTCTTGCAATGACTTTATGACACTAGTTTTACCATAGTGCAGCTATTGAACAACAAAAAGAAAAGGAACATCTGATTCTTTGTAGAGAAACATTTTCATTGAGCACTGTTAACTGCTTACTTGGGAAGCCAGATGTTCAGTATATGTTACGTATTCTGCAGAAAAATCGTGCCTGCCTTTTTCCCATTACAGCTCCCACTGTGTCTTCTTCTTCCAGCAGGTTTAAATTGTCATGTGTTTTCCCATTACACTGGAGCAGGGAGCATGCTTTCCTCTTTTTTTTTTTTTTTTTCCCAGAAAAGTCCAAAAGATAAAAAAATGCAGATACCCATGTGGAGTACTGTATAAATATTTACTGTAAAATAAAATAGACAACATATTTGTTCCTTATTCACAAAGGAGGCTGGATGGTGGATTATGCCTGAGGTTTTGAAGAGAGAAAGGCAATTATGGGTTCCTTAAAGACAATACTTTTTAATGCAAGCTTGCTAAAATCTGCAGTAGAGTGAGATTTAGATCCTTCCAGGAAATATTTGCCCAATAGCAGCTGTTTCTGGAGAAATCTGATGAAATGTCTTTTCTTGCCACAAAACTTTGTGTCCAGCTTTGCAGTCCTATGGGGCTCAAGCTCTTCAAGACATTTTTACTGATTCTGAAACTGTTCAAAATCTTTCTGGGCATTGGGCTGGTTCCTTGTCAGCCTTGGCATTGAAATCATTAACTCTTGAAGGCTGGAAAGGCCTCCAAGACCATCAAGTCCAACCATCAACCTGAAGCTGGCAGATCCACCTGCACCATATCTACAAAGAAGGCAAAAGCATCTTAAAAACTCTGGATCTACCTCTGGCTGCCCCATGGCTGAACATGGCTGAAGTCTGGCTGTGCTGAAGATGATTGACCCATTCCTTCTTGAGACACCCTGACATTCTTGGAACATTTTAGTTACTAGCAGCTGCTGGAAGTAGGTACATGAGTGGATCTGGATCATTTGGCTTAGGCCGTCAGTGGAAGACTAAACATGTGCTTTTTCTGGTAAAAAGACATGTAAAACATCAATTATGCTCCTTTTTTAAATTTCCAGGAGTAATAGACGATGTTATAGCTCCATGAAAAGCTTGGGTTGAGCCAGTAATTTGACAAACTATGTATTGCAGCCCTGACTAAATTCACATCTACACCAAACTTCAAATCCTTTATTTCACAGAAACCCCACTCCTGCAAAGAAAAGTATCTCATTTGCAGCTGCTTCCTTCTGCTCTTTATAAAAAGTGGCCTTGAAGGTATCATCACATCCTAGATAGTGTGTTGCAGGGTACAAGAGCAACACGTTTGTCAAAGCAGAATCAGTTTGAGACACAGAAAGCCTTTCAAATTTATTCGTATAAAGCCATTCAAATTCCAGTGCATGTGGTGTATGAGTTGGCTAACATCTGGAATAAAACCAGATGTTGTAAATCCAGTGCCAGTACCCCAGCTTGTGGGACTGGTTACCGAACCTCACCAGGTGTTGCTGGTGCTTTCACTATGGGGAAAAGGAGGTCTGGGGCTTCTGCCTGCTGTAGTGACCACCTCAGCCCCATGGTGGCTGCCCCACTGGGGCACAGGAGGTGGAAGAGCACCTTTGTTCCTTGAGTTCCACTTGGCATGGATCAAAGGCTATGGCCACTGCTCTCTGAAGCCTTGGACTCCCAGAATTTGATGTATTTCAGTTGCAGGGATGATAAGGAAGAGGAAATGATGCCTCAGGCAGTGAGCAGTTGTATCTGTTGTACACAACAGGACCTACAGCTTGGTTTGGGTGGCTTTGTAAGAAAGTGGAACAGGGCCACACAATGTTACATTTGTTGACTTAGGTGCAGTGGGAAAGAAATGTGTTACAGTCCTGACCAGTGCCTTTTCTCCCAAACACACATAATGATCAAACCCTCTTTTGGCTCTAGCATGTGTATTCCTCTTAAAGGCAGTTTGGGGGTAAACAGCTATCAGTTAGAGACATGTTACTTCATACTTTACAAGGCAATAAATAAACAAAACGACAAATGCATTTAAAATGATCAAACAATGGAATTTCCATTGTATACTGTGCCATATTAACTAATCCTCAAAAAAATTCAAAAGCATCTGCTGATATATTGCATGCATTTGTTTATAACAGAGATCTAGTAAACTGTAAGACATACATATTTCTCTTTTTCACTTGGTGAACCTTTGAGAGATAAAAATTTTATTGGTGCAAAAAGAGACTGAATATCTAGGTACTTACATATGCATGGAACATATATGGGTTTAACTCACTGCCTTTGCATTGCAAAACTGCCTTGGAAATTTACTCACGTAGCAGAAAACAGGATCCCTGCCCTTTGCTATGATGATTGATGATAATGTAAAAGCCAATTTTAAACTCACATTTCAAAACCTTTCTCTCCCATCAGCAGGTGTATAGAATTTGGTATTTTGATGTACTTTAATGACTCATCAGATCTTTTTTAAAGCAAGTTGAAAAAGTGAGAATTATAGGTCAGGGCTCTGAAGTAAATTTCTCTGTTTACTCCTTCTTCTGAGGCTTGGAATTCTGTTCCAGGGCTTTGACTGGCTGTTTGTTGGGGCAGGAAAATACTTTTTCCTGGTACAGCTATTACCTTTACCAAAAGTCTTCTGGATGTCTCTGAGGTGACAGAGTGGCCTTTAAGACAGTTTAGGGAGGAAACTGCAGAGTAAAGGGTAGTATTCTGATGGGAACAGATACTGTTAAGACAGCTTATCTTCAGCAGGAAGTACTGTAAGGCTTAGGTATACATGTATATAGTCAATATATAGATTTTGTGGAGGTCAGGATTGATAACATTACGAGGACCTTTTGCTTTTCTGATTTTTCTGCCAGAATCCCAGACCCCATTTTTGACTGCTTTTTCATGTCAACTAGGTAACTGATGTCTGAGACACATTGTTTAATATTCCTCAGATCAAAATATGTGCTCTGCCTGAGATATTTGGTCTTAACTAAGAAGACTGTGATCCAGAGGTCAGATTTTTGATAGTCCAGTGGGCTTTTCTGCCTTTAATATCTCTTAAAGTAAGTAATCCTCTGATGTCCCTCAGTTCTGAAAGGAACATCAGGTATAAGTAGGACTGATGAAATAGTAGATTGGACAAATACAGCATTAATTTGTGATGAGTTCTGTTATATGGTTGTCTATGCAAAGAAATGGACTGAAATGCAAGCTTCCTTCCACCCACTCCAAAGAACAGTATCACATTTACCTTTGATCAGCTTTTTGGGCCCAAGAGTGAGTATAAAATGGCAACACTCATTTGCCTACAAAAATACTCCTCACTCAGTCTGGACTCAGGCTGCAGCAGATGTAAATACTAGTTTTACTTTGGAAAACAGGTTTGTTGAAGAGGGATGGAGAAAGAGAAGAGAGAGAAAGAAAGAAGCAAAGGGAGAGAAGCAAGAGGGAGAGATGAAGCTCCTCAGTTTTGTCGTTCATTGTGATGGAAATGTTCTTTTTAAATACACTACTGACTTTGCAAGACTTGTCTTTCACATTCATTGCACAGGTGTCAAATCAAATTTTATCTTGCAATGTCTTGTGCACTGGAGCATAGCTCTTGTGAGATTTTATAACATAATGCAACATAAGGTAATAAGTCATACAGAAGTGAATAAAACCTTGGTTTTGTGTGTGTGTCTTGAGGAGGGGAATGAACCAAATGGCACAGTGCTAATTTCACAGTGCTTCTATCATTGTTAAGATTTTATTTTCTCTCCAGTCCTTGCTGAGGGACTATTTATCAAAATAGTTCTTCAAAGTAAAATTCTTTTACACCTGATTTCTTTTATATCGTGCATCTAGGGGATCAGAAACTTTTAGAAGAAAAGATAGGCTCGAGAGCCCAGTAAAACTCCTCAGAGTAACAAGACAGGCTTTAAAGTGTATCTACCACAGAAATAAACCTCCTTTCAGCTAAGAGAAAAATAATTAATGTTTTGTGCAGCTGCGGTTGCTGAAGCAGTACTGTAAACAAATTAAAGTGCAATTGAAGAATTGGACTGCAACTTTTGGGAAGAACTTGGTGGTGAATGGGTCTGTTTTAGGTGGCAATAACTGAGATTAGTCTCCAGGAGGCCAGCAGCACTCCGGTCATGTGCCTAAGAGCGCTCACAATACCACGTTCACTAAGAAGCATCTGCTGCCTGCACGTGGGACTCTCTCTTTTCTTTGTGAGGGAAGTCTGGCATGTCAAAGGTGGACTGGAGTTTAAGAGACTTTTAGACAAAACTCTTTCACTGGATGTTGGAGGTAGCTATGTTGGGAGTGCTGTGATTGCTCCCAAGCACCCTAGAGAAGTATCACTTCTAGAAGTGCTACACGCCTAAATATTGCTCCATCTAAGTAAACAATCTGAGGATATGCTCCTCCTCCCTTGCAGCTTATCAAATGAAAAAATAAAAAAAGAAAATTGAGACTTTTCCCTTACTTTAGTTTAGAATTCAGGTAAGGACTCTTGTGCCAATGCCATTTTATCATCACTATAAGTGCAAGGGGTCAGTTGCAAGACAGTGTGGACTTAAGTGATAATATGGCATGTGATGTGACTGATAAAGTGGTCAAATAAAAAATTCAAAAAGGGAAAAAAAGAAAAGAAGTGCTGTAATTCCTATTGGCAGGTATCTTGCTCTCTATTATTATACAGAGTGCCTCTCTGAAAAAGACCAATGTGACAAAGTGGAATTACAACTTGGAAAGTGATAAAAATAGCATAAAGCAAGTTCTGCATATCTAAGTCTACTAAACAGTTCCTTGGAAGAATATGTAATAATTTAAAAGTATACATAATAGTTTTAAAGCAATGGAATTATTCATCTCCTGTACTCATCATGTAAAGGGGTGGTGACTTCTTTTATCAACAAAATACTTTTTATTGACACTAAGAACAGCATTTAATTGAACCTCTTTCCCCAATTATCATCAGAAAAGACTTTACACTTGTACTTTGGAAAAATGTTTTAGGAAGATTTATCAGAGCTGCAAAAAAAGCTGTCCATGAACTAATGGAATTATACTATCTTTGAATTCTCTCCACCAGAACTTAGAATGGTCACTAATTCCTTTCTTTGCTCTTTTGGTGTTTGCAAAGGGGTTCACTAAAGCCTGAATTGATATAATTATTGGCTTGGATTGTTAGAGATTTAGGCCAGATGGCTATGGGTTTCTAAAGTCCCAGTTGCTTGTGTTAGCTTTTCTAGTTTGCCTATAGGGTTTGGGGATCAGCAATTTGAAAGGGCTGCAAACTTGTAAAACAGTATTATTCATGGGGGCAGAATGTTCATCAGCGTGACCCAGTACTAAATACATTCATTATGGGCATTTCTATTCTGCACAATTTGCCACACGGTGCTAGTTTGTGGAAGAAAAAAAAAAAAGAGACAATGGCTTATAAAATGCTTTTGAATGCTTAAAAAGAAGGAGAGTTCACACTGAGCCTCCTCTGCTTTCTTTTTCAGCAAAAACCTTCTTAGTGACTTTGGCTGAGCTCTGCTGAGAGTAAGTAACTTGGGCAAATAAGAGATTTACTCTTTACATTTTTGGATATGCCATGGGGGAAACATAAGAGAGGGAGAAGAGCAGTAAAAGAGTGATGGCATCCTTGTGGGCAGTGCTAATAAACAAATGGACAAAGTTAACCGAAAAACAAAGAGAAACATAGCAAGCCTGTGGATAAAATGATAAAAGCATATGTAAAAAGGAAGTAGAAGTCACATAAATTGGTATATTTGAAGCAAGAAGAATGCATTAGCTTCCATGTCCTGAATGCAGCCTGAAGCATGCAACAGCAGTATTACATGGATCTGTAACATTTCTGGTGTGCACAAAATACGTGCTCGACTCAGATGTAAGTTTATATTTTTGTGTGCAAATGAGTGGGAGTGTAAATAGTTTTCTGCAACATCAGAGAGGGGAGGATTTTGTTGTTTTCTAAAGAGTCTGTGTTGTGGCTTCTTTTCCTTTAAAATACTTGGCGTGTAGAAGGTGTGCTTAGCACAGACTGTCACGGTGGAGCATGAAGTGCTGTTTCAAACAGGATGAAAAAGATCATCTGAAGTAGCACTGGAACAGCAAATAAAACAGCTCAGAGACAATCGCACACATGAACGCACAGAGGAACGGGGCTCAGGCAGGGGCAGCTGCGCTGAAGTCAGAGATGCTGCGAGAGGCAGCCGGGGAAAGACCAGAGAATGCAAAATGTTCCTGACTTGGAAAGAAGGAGGACGGGTTTCGAGGAGTGGAGAAGCTCTCGCAGGGCTCCGGGCAGGGGCACACATATTGGGAATATGCAGGTTATAGACAAACAAGCAGCAAGAAGACGCTCTTGCGGGGTGGATAGCGAGACGTCACCCCCAGCTCTTTTACTAAGCAAACCCACTTAAAAGCTCGCAGCGAGTTAAACAAGGGCTAACCTAAAGTATGGAAATAAGGAGCGCGATCGCATTTCTCGCGGCAGGAAGGGGAGGAATTAAAATCACAAAACCCCGCTTGAAAGTGCCATGAAAATTCGGGAGGTGGGGAGGAGAGACGTTGATTTAAAGTTGCCCATTAGTCATCTGTAGCCCCCAGCCCCCATCCTTGGCGGCGAGCGGGCGCTGGCCGAGAGGCCGCCNGGCTGATTGGCTGCACTGCGCTCGGCACAGGCCGGGCAAAAGCTTTGTCTGGGGAGTTGAAGTTGCGGAGGATTTTAGGCTGGAGCCGGCGAGGGAGGGCGTTCAGTCGGGCGGCGAGCGCGGAGTCGGGCGGCAGGACGGGCTGCAGATCCATCCCGCCGGCTCCCGGCCATCCCTGGATGCTGACGGAGAGAGAGAGGAGCACGCTGCCCCGGAGCATCTCAGCCTGGAAGAGGAGCACTGAGTCAAATGAGAAAGCGTGGATTGCTTACAGATTGTATCTGGATGTCCCGGCACGGTGTGTATAAAAAAAAGCAAAAAGTTTTCTGATCTGTGAGTTACTAATACTTGGCTTGCTAGAAAAGGCGTTTTCAAGCTGGAGAGGACCAGATATGCTTTGGATTTAAGGTACCGGAGGAAGGCAAAATAATTGCTTTTTAACTTATTGGGAGAAATTTATTGCGAAAAACGTACAAATGTATCGAATCAACGGTAAAATGCACTTTCTATTCATTTTTGCACTAATCATAATATTTTGCAATAATGCTGTGCTGGGCAAGAATTTGAAATACAGGATTTATGAGGAGCAGAGGGTTGGATCAGTAATTGCAAGACTATCGGAGGATGTTGCTGATGTTTTATTAAAAATGCCTAACCCTTCGTCAGTTCGGTTTCGAGCCATGCAGAGGGGAAATTCTCCCTTGCTTGTAGTCCGTGAGGATAATGGAGAAATCAGCATAGGAGCTAAAATTGACCGGGAACAACTGTGCCAGAAAAACTTGAACTGCTCCATAGAGTTTGATGTGATCACTCTGCCCACTGAACATCTGCAGCTTTTCCATGTTGAAGTTGAAGTGCTGGATATTAATGACAACTCTCCACAGTTTTCCAGAGCTCTTATCCCTATTGAGATATCAGAGAGTGCAGCTGTAGGAACTCGGATCCCTTTGGACAGTGCTTTTGATCCAGATGTGGGAGACAACTCCCTTCACACTTACTCCCTTTCTGCAAATGATTTTTTTAGCATTGATGTGAGAACCAGGACTGATGGTGCTAAGTATGCAGAGCTGATTGTGGTTAGAGAGCTGGATCGCGAGTTGAAGTCGATTTATGAACTCCAACTCACTGCCTCTGACAAAGGGGTGCCACAGAGATCTGGGTCATCCCTCCTGAAAATCAGCATTGCTGATTCCAATGACAACAGCCCCGTGTTTGAGCAGCAGTCATATATTATCCAGCTCTTGGAAAACTCTCCTATTGGGACTTTGCTCATAGACCTTAATGCTACTGACCCAGATGAGGGCGCCAATGGGAAGGTTGTGTACTCCTTTAGCAGTCATGTGTCTGCCAAAATTATAGAAACTTTTAGGATAGACCCAGAAAAAGGTCACCTGACCCTGTTGAAGCAAGTGGACTATGAGGTAACCAAATCCTACGAAATTGATGCTCAGGCTCAGGATATGGGGCCAAATTCTATTCCAGCTCACTGCAAAATTATAATTAAAGTTGTGGATGTGAATGACAACAAGCCAGAAATTAACTTAAATCTGATGTCCACAGAGAGAGAAGAGGTAGCTTACATTTCTGAGGGGTCTCCCCTGGACACCTTTGTTGCCCTGGTCAGAGTGCAGGATAAGGATTCTGGTGTGAATGGAGAGGTCGTTTGTAAGCTCCATGGGCATGGCCACTTTAAACTTCAAAAGACTTATGAAAATAACTATTTAATCTTGACTAATGCCACTCTAGATAGGGAAAAGAGATCTGAATATATCTTGACTGTAATAGCAGAGGACAAGGGAACGCCAAGTCTCTCCACAGTGAAACACTTTACTGTCCAAATCAGTGATGAAAATGACAACCCACCCCGCTTCCAGACAAACAGATATGAAGTCGTTATCTTGGAAAATAACTCTCCGGGAGCATACATCACATCAGTCACAGCCACAGACCCAGATCTAGGGGACAATGGGCAAGTGACATACACTATTTTGGAGAACTCTGTTTTGGGAAGTTCTATAACCACCTATGTGACCATCGATCCCTCCAATGGGGCGATCTATGCCCTGCGAACTTTTGATCACGAAGAAGTAAATCAAATTGCCTTCGTGGTCCAAGCCAGGGATGGAGGGAGCCAGCAGCTCATTAGCAACACCACCGTTGTACTCACCGTCATTGATGAGAATGACAATGCTCCCGTCATCGTGGGGCCGGCGCTGCGCAACAGCACAGCAGAAATCGCAATCCCTAAAGATGCTGAAATTGGCTTTCTTGTCACCAGGATAAGGGCTACAGACAGAGACTCTGGAATGAACTCTGAACTCAGCTGCTCCATAGCAGCTGACAAGGAAAACAGCATCTTTGTGATGGATCCCCAAACTTGTGACATCTCTATCAATGTGAGTGTTGAATCAGTTCCAGCAAAACAATGGGAGTTTTTGGTGATAGTCCAGGATAAAGGCAGCCCTCAGCTTAGTACAAAAGCTCTTCTGAAATGTACTATTTTGGAGCATGTTTATTCATTTTCAAGCACCGAAGCAACTTTGGTAAGCCAACCCTCCCTGGACATCTCCATGATAACGATTATATCCTTAGGATCGATATGTGCTGTGTTATTGGTTATTATGGTTATCTTTGCTACAAGGTGCAATCGAGAGAAAAAGGACACCAGGTCTTACAACTGTCGTGTGGCTGAATCAACTTACCAGCACCATCCAAAACGTCCCTCCAGGCAGATCCACAAAGGGGACATTACACTGGTGCCCACGGTTAATGGCACTCTACCCATCAGATCTCACCACAGAGCTTCACCGTCATCGTCCCCGGCCCTGGAGAGGGGTCAAATGAGCAGCCGGCAGAGCCACCACAGCCACCAATCACTGAACAGCCTGGTGACCATCTCCTCGAACCACGTGCCTGAAAATTTCTCCCTGGAACTCACCCATGCTACCCCAGCTGTCGAGGTAAGGTCCAGACCTTGGTTTTGCACGTCTGTTTATACAGACACTCATTTGGAAGCATATACACTCGTGCAATCCTGCGTGCAGTCTGTGAGAGCAAGAGGCAGCCAGGTCTATGCCTCATGGGAATATATCATGGATTTCTCTTTGATGTCACAGCTTTTCAGTTTTACTCCAATATCAACAGATTCCATTACCCTGAGGAAGAGGATTAAAGCTATTGTTAATAGCATTATTCCTTAGTTCTTCCCTGCAAGGCCAAAACAATGGAGTGGAACATAGTGCTCTACACTGGCTAACTGTTCACTCTTTCTTCAGTGCCTTCCCTCTCCCTCCTCTCTGTACAGGTCCATCTGAGAAAGAGTGTCTGAGTATTTATGTTCAGAAACAATCCAGGAAACTCTTTTATTAATGGGGGTGCAGAACTAAAACATTCTGATACAGTTTGAGTACAGCTGCAGTAACATATGATCACCATATCTCAAGCTTTAGACTCCCTGTCTCAGTTTTTGCTGCAAATGCTGGGTCGTGGCTTAAATAAATGAGAGCTGTGTCCTGGTAACTCTTCACATGTAAAGAAAGGCTGTTTTGTTTTGAATTAGGATCCTGAAATAGTAAAGGCTTGGTTCTATTATATTAAACTGAAACAAAACTCCACCTCTGTTTAATTGCTTGTTTTACTTGTTAAGGAATTAGTTATTATGAGTTCAGAGGCTAATGAACAGCAGTGAACTTCCTCATTTTACAGTCTTCAGATGTTTCCTGTGTCAGACACTACACTACCAAATAGTCTATTGTACCGCATTATATATGTGCAGGAATTTGATTTAATTAAATCTTAGGGGAGAAAAAAAAATCACAAATAAACCTGAGAAGCAAATTAGTGATTTTATGGCCAGGACCTTAAGCTTTCATTTCAAGGAATCAGTCTTTTCACCTTTTCTTTAGCAGGTTTCTCAGCTTCTCTCGATGCTTCACCAGGGCCAGTATCAACCAAGGCCAAGTTTTCGGGGAAACAAGTATTCCAGAAGCTACAGGTAAGAATCCAGATTGTTCTGCTACATACAGGTCATACACAAATCAGAAAATACAGACATATATTTTTTTTTTTTAAAAAGTGGACTATAACATACTTGAGATAATGTATTTCTCCACAACTCTCTTTACAGATATGCCCTACAAGATATGGATAAATTCAGTTTGAAAGACAGTGGCCGGGGTGATAGTGAAGCTGGAGACAGTGATTATGATTTGGGGAGAGAGTCTCCAATTGACAGACTTCTTGGGGAAGGATTCAGTGACCTTTTCCTCACAGATGGAAGAATTCCTGCAGGTAAGAGCACAATGGAAGCTGAGCAGTTTATTTACAGTTCTGCCTGGCTGTCACTTTGATAAAACTGCTACTGAGAAAGCAAAAATTCTTTAGCTTTCAGGTCCTATGTCTCCTTCCTTTTTTACTTTGCCTCATGATAAATACTGAGTTGAAGCCTTGATGTATCTACTAAAGTGAAACCTCAGATACAACTGCAAATCTACCCAGAGAAATACCTACTTTTTTTTACTCACATCATGACTTGGCTCCAGGTTCCTCCTAAAAGTAGGATCTGCTCCAAGTCCTTATACTTTTAATGACTGGGTGGATGTTTTTGCAAAGCCAGGCAATTGTGGTTTGTTAAAAATACAGTGAACTATAATTTGGGAGATAGGTTTTCTGCAGTGGATTTGATCCATATGATACAATGTTTTACCATTTAGAAATTGAGTGTGAAAATGAACTAGAAATATGTATTGAGAAGAAAGAAAAGTGGTCATCCCACTGAAAAATGAACTTGAGAAGCAAGGGAAGGTTCTAAATATTTCCCAGATTTTAAATCCTGCAAGCCTAATTTCTGGAAGCAAGAGCTTAAGAGGTACAACTCAGGACCAGAGGGCAGAAAAGAAAAAAAAAATAGAAAAGGGTGAGTGGTAATAGGATAAACACAAATATACATATACATATTCATATTCATATTCATATGTATGAAGTATTGCTTTTACATTTATGCCCAAATAAGAGTTGAATAAAAGGTCATGGAAATTCATGCTTAGTACAGATAGAAGAATTTTGTAATTACTTTAATAATTATACAGCCTCTGGTTGTACCCTAGATCTTGTTCTTACTTCAGATCTTATTTAGTTTCTCTGTATAACCAGAGGGACAGATAATTTCAGTAAGGTTCACTGAACCAAGTTTATAAATTTAACAAGTTTATTAAAGTAATTTTATAAGTGGAGGCCCTTTGCTTTGGGTGGCCTTCCTAAAGTGACTCCCATGTATTAACCAGGATTGTTATCTTGCTAGACAAGACAGAGAGCCAAAAGTTCAAATTGTTTTTCTTATACATTTTAACTTTAAAATTTTCTGTGCATATTTTGCTCCAGTCTAGGTCTTGTATCACATACCCAGCCTTTCACCTACCTCCTCAAATGTGCTCAAAACTGGAGGCCTTGAAGAGTCACTCTGTTTTCAGAATCTTTAACCTAAATCTGGACTTGTATATATTTTTATCCTCATCCTCCCTAACTCCTACTACTTATTCCTCTGCCAGCTAGCATGAGGCATGTCTCATTTTCTCCTATGCTTTAGCAAGGAAGCAGGGACGGATCTACTGGAGCTCTCAGCTGGCCTGGGGAACTTAAAGTGTGATGGTGTTTACACTGGCATCCAGCCCTGCTGCTGCCAAGGAAAGAGTGATCCTTTTACAGTGGGCAACTGAGAGCTGCCAGCAGACAGAAATGGTTGTCCTCTTAGCTGGCTGAAATGCCCATGACCCATTTTCAGCTCTTACAATTCCCTCTAAACAATAAGCCTAAGGATATGATTTCCAAAAATGCCAGGCTAGTTAAATTCAAAGTAGGGGAAAGTCCTCTCAGTGCAGACGGAACTGGGTTGGGCTATTAAGATTGCTATTTAGTCTCACCCAGATGTCCATTTACTGCTATACATGACCTTAATCCTTCAAATAAATCTGTTGAACCTGTTCAGATGAGAGCTGAATTGATCTACAATCCAAATATCTGGAAAGGAAAAGAAAACTTCCTGAAGGTTTCCTGTTCTCCATTCTGAAAGTTTTCTGCATTGTCAGTCTGGACACAGGAAAAAATGCTGTGGGAAGGTCCTTTCAGTTTGTCTGTTTAGGGTGGAACAAGAAAGGAATGGAGCCAGTCCCTCAAAACTCCACAAATTACATGATCAGAAAGTTCCATAACTGTCCTTGAAAGACTTGTTTCTTTTTCTTTTTATATCTTAACCATCAAGCTTTAAATTCTGGAAAAAAAATAGAGGAAAAAAAAAAAAAGCTGTCGTGCATCTGGACATTTTTAAATTTATTACTGATTTAAGGACAGATTGTGCCACCATTCAGTTACTTCAGATCTTTTGATCTTATGTTCAGGAATGTTAGAATTTATTATTTTAAACCAAAACCATTCCTGATAACAACATCTGCAAAACTGACGCTAAGACAAACTTCGTTACTAAGGAAATTCTAGACCACTGAAAGTATCTAATGAATTTAAAGGAGTCTTAAAGGAATCTTCTTAAATAAAAGGGTAATCCTCACCTTCTGGGATGACTTGAGAACTGGTCATGGATCACTTAGATGTCTCTTGACAGTTCTAACTCTTGGGCATTTTCTGTGAAACATCATACACGGGAACAAACACTTGAAGGCATTTCAGTCCCCTGTATCAAAACTTCAGTCACTGATATATTCTAGTTTGCTTTGTTTGTTTGAAACTAGTTTGTTATTCAGGCTGCAGTCTGAGCTTGTAATCTTGAAGAAATTCATACTGTTGCATGCATGGCATGGAGAAAGTTTATACTCACAGGAATGGAAAGGCCATCAGGAAAGCAAACAATACGATAGGCTGTGTAAAGTGCAAAAATTAATAGTGCTAACAGTATGAGAGTAGGACTTTATATATCACTAGTACATCCTAAACTGAAATACTCTGTTCAGTTCTGCTTACACCACTGCAAAAAGATTTTTTGATAAACGAAGCGGATCCAGAGCCAGATGGGAAATGTGTTGAGGGAGCAAGGAAAACTTCCAGGGCATGACTGCAAATATTTCTTTTGCAGTCAGTATATACTGAGAAAGAACAAGAAACTCTATTCTGTGTGGGATAATCTAACCATTAAGTGATTAGAGCAGGAGTTTCTTATGGTCAAAATATGCATAACGCAGAGTCTGTCATTTCTGTCTTTTGAAGTTGGGAGCTCAAACCCATTAGGGCCCCAGCAGCACTCAGATCTTCTCCAGCATATCTGGCAGGCATAGGCACCTAGTCTGAGGTGAGGCTTTTTGTCCTATGATCAGTTCCCTTTGGAGAGGAAAATTTAGCATCTCTCCTGGCGCATCCCTCTCTGCAGGTCCGTCAAATTCGGCTTTGCCTGTCTCTGCTTCCAGGAACCATTCCCAGACCTCTTGGGATGTTTGCAAAGAACTCTTGCAGTGCCCTTTCGTGGGCCAGTTTGGACCAGTATAGAACTCAGGGTTGTAGTCATTTGCCCCATCTTATTTCTTCTCCCTGACAGACATCAATAAACCAAGAAGCTCTGTTGTCTTCTGCTCCTCAGCCCTCATGGCTGACCTGGATTCCCATCCAATGGGTCAGGCCCTCCTTATGCCAAGCTACAGAGCTGCAAGTGCACCTGACACTATAAACCCAATATAAATACCAGAGTCACACAGGCTGGGAATTAGACCCTAGGTATTCTGATAGCAGATTAAAATTTAACTGATTTAGTTAAAAAGCTAATATGGCAGTGGATCATCTTGAGTTCTACATACACTTCATTGTCTGAATGAAGGAGTTTAATGGAAAAGGAGATCCCTCTGCATGTTATTGTTCTTTACTCTTTATATTCCCTGTCCATTTATTCCCATTTGACTGCTCTGATATGCCTCACTAGTTGCATGTGGAAGACTTCTAAAACTCAAGTGAGTGCTTGGAGGTAGAAATTTCTTCCTTTTATTTTATATTTTTTTAAGAATTAGAAATGTACAAAGGATTTGTGTGGCTTCAAGCCACAAGTGCTTGTTTTTCCACCTGGAATTAACATATTTATCTTCAGCCTTAGTTAAGAGATTGCATTACTGTCTTACATGAAGTGCATTGGTTGTTCTTGTTCTTGGCAATGGAGGTACCAGACCATTTGTATTTGCCACCTTCCTGCACACAGAAAGAGAAACCAAACCCTGGATTTGAACATCTCTGGGGAAGTTCTGTCCTGGAGACAGGAATCCCTGTGAGAGCAGGTGCCGTGTGCAGCAGGAGGGGATGCTCACTCTCCTCGTGTCTGTCTTGCAGCGATGCGTCTGTGCACCGAGGAGTGCAGGGTCCTGGGCCACTCCGACCAGTGCTGGATGCCACCACTGCCCTCTCCCTCCTCCAACTACAGAAGCAACATGTTCATCCCTGGGGAGGAGTTCCAGTCACCCCAGCAGCACCTGCAGCAGCAGCAGCAGCAGCAGGGCCTTGAGGAGGATGCCCAGGGAGCCGACGCTGGTGAGAAGAAGAAAAGCTTTTCAACATTTGGGAAGGACTTCCAGAGCGAGGAGGAATCAGGGGACACCTGCACCTCCTCCCTCCTCTCCGAAATGAGCAGCGTCTTCCAGCGCCTCCTGCCTCCGTCGTTGGATGCCTACACGGAGTGCAATGAGATGGATCGCTCCAACTCGCTGGAGCGCAGGAAGGGACATTTGCCAGCCAAGAATGTAAATTATCCACCGGGGGTAGCAGCCTGGGCAGCCAGCACACATTTCCAAAATCCTGCCAACAGTGGGCCCACTCTGGGGACTCACTTGAGTGCGCAGCCTTCGTCCAAATGGCTGCCAGCCATGGAGGAGATCCCGGAGAATTATGAAGAAGATGATTTTGACAATGTGCTCAACCACCTCAGCGATGGCAAACATGAACTCATGGATGCCAGTGAGCTCGTGGCAGAAATTAACAAGCTGCTGCAAGATGTCCGGCAGAACTAATTGTTTCAAAAGCCTATTTTTCCATATTTATGGAAAACTGGAAGGGGAAAAAAAAAAGAACAAAAAATAGACTGAGGAGAACTGGCATTGCCAACTAGTTGCATTTATCATAAATGTGTCTGTGTATGTTGAATATTAAAATACTGTATTTTCATATGTACACAATGCAAGTGTGATTATCTTTATCTGTATTTTAAAAATACATTTGTACCTTATATTTATGTGTAATTTAACAAATAAAGTTTATTTTTGTACACCCACAGCAAGCATGTTTTCCTAAATGTATATAGATGGTACCACCCTTGTCAAACTTAGAGCATTCTTGCCACACAGGCATGTTTTAAAAAAGGAAAAAAAAAAAAAAAAAAAGGATGTTGTTTTCCCTTATTATTTCTTTCAAATGTTTCAAATACAAATTCAAAGCACTGAAAAAGTTATGCAAATGTTAGTTTCATTAAATGATCCAACACCTTTTTTGCAATGTTTTGTTCTTATAATAAAGAATTGTAATTCCCACAAAACCTAAAATGTCCTTTTTTTTTTATTTTGATGATTTTGGTCTACAGAATCATTTTCTCATTTAATTAATGAATTATTGCAGGCTGTGGTCTTCCTGTCTTTGGCACATAAGTGTTTCCTCAGTGAACAAATCATGGAATTCAGTGATGGGTCTTCCACTATGATCGCTGCAAAAAATGTAAATTTGTTGTGCTGTTTTTACACTGCAAAGCCAGTTGAAGTCAGCGGTGAATACTCGAAAGACAGCAACATAATCAGTTTTTCTGACCTCAAGCTGCATTCTGAATTTATGTAAATACAAAAATTGGAATGAACTGCTATACCTTTGTAAATGACATCAAAATAAAAGGAATGTTGCATCTTCCAGAAAAACAGCTATAGTTTTCCTCTGCACAGAAGCTACATTTTTATATTAGCTATATTCTCTGTTGTAAGTGTGCCTGGATTTTATTTGCAAAGTAGTAAAGGAATGTTTGAACTTCCCAGAAAAGAACAAGCCTGCAGGTACATTCGCTCTGGCTGCATCCCATCATTCCATAGTGGGGCTTCTCTCTGTCCTGAAGCTTGGTGGAAAGTAATTTATACTATGGTGCCATTGCTATAGTGGGGATGATGTACCTAACAAGTCTCAGATAAAGGTCAATGTCGTATCAGTTCCTTTTTTCAAAACTATTTTTTGTTAGCCTGTCATACACAAGGAGATCTTTGTAGTAGTAAAAAAAGAGATTTTACAATTGAGAAACATGGGTGGGTTTTAAACCCCCCGTGCTCCTTTCAGGAATGTTCAGAGATGGCCATAAAAACCTGTATTTTTGGCATTTATGCAGATGCATATTTTATAGGATATATATTTTTTGCCAGAACTGTGAAAAAGTGTTACAATAATACAAGTCAACCTGGGCATAAAGTCGATACATTTGTTCTGGAGAATCTCACTTGTAAAGTATCTTATAAAATATTTTTTTTTTCTGCTAGATACAAAAATTCTTGCTTAATGTTACCCCCAAAACAGCAAAAATTTTGTTGAATCCGTAAAATTCATTTTTTTTGTGTGTGTGTGCAAGGAAATTTTAATCTCCTTATTGGTTTCACAGTGCTGTAGATGGGATGTTTGAAGATATGTAGGCATTTGTTGACACCTGAACAATGGAGAGATTCTCAACTTGTTTATGCATCAGGAGCTCATGCTGTGCTTTACTGGTTAGAAACACCAGGACCTCACATTGGGAGGTTTGTTACAGCACCTTTGAATGCCAGCAGGACTTGAGCCTCATTGAGCTGTTGTCTGTTATTGAGAGGAAGAAGTTAAGGAACACCTCATTAAGTATTTGACACCTCTTCCCTGTTTTTACCCTTCATTCCTGCTAATAGGCATTGTTGGCCCCACAAGCCTCACCTGGGTCCCATTCTCCACTCTCCCTCCCTCCAGGGGCTCAGACTCCAGCAGGCAGTTGTTCTGTGAGTGTTTGTCCTATTTGGATCTCAGGGTCAACCCAGCACTGACTTTTTAGCTGTGCCTCCAACCCATATCCAGCTGCTGCTGGCAGAAGTCCTTGGATCCCCATCCTGGTTTGTCACCTTGGCATGCTGAGGGCTGACAATGGATCCCTTTGCCAGCACCTCACTAAACCCGCTGCATCCGGGCTCTATAGGGTTGCACTTCGTCAGTGTGGGTACTACTTGTGCTAGGATTGCTCTCAGCTCCTGGTCTTCCTGATGCTTTAAAACAGCAACATCAGGCTGACTCTGAAGCCAGGATGCTTTAGCAGTCCTAAAGTTCACAAGGACATAACTTCCTCCTCCTTAACTAGGTTGGTTTTGTCTTATCTCAACCCTCCCCCTGCAGTTTCTCTCTTCTTCAGTGTCCAACTTTAGCCCTGTTCTCCAAGTTCCCTCACCCTTACCACATGTTAACTCCTCTTGGCTCTCTCACTCCATTTTCCTTAAAATCTGATCCAGACACTAATCCTGCACAGCCCACAGATATGTTTACATAGTGTATCGTATCCCAATAACCCTACCCATGACTGAATTTCCCAGTTTCTATCTCTTTAGTTTGATCTAGCTAGCACATCCCTCAAATCCTCTCTTGCCCTTACTTTTTGATGTGTAATTGTAATTACAATGTAATTATAAGCTCCACGGGATTCCTGAATTCCTCTACACCCAAAGCCTTTTTTGGGTGCCTGTATATCATGGAAAGGGCTGACTTGCATGGCTAAACCTCCCCACTGCTGACTTTTTCACAAAGTGGGAGGGTCAGGAAAGCAATTCTGAAGACAAAACTCATGCCTGACTAGTTATTTGATTCCAGCCTGGGCACACAGAGTGTGTAAGGTGTACAGGGGGACTGGTGATTATGTTAAAAATATACAAAGTGGTAGTTTGAAAACAGTTATTAAACTCGTAGATTAGTTTTCTCTTGACCTGGATAAAATATTGCTGTTACAAAATCAGCAGCAGAATATGAAACTCTCCTCCAAGTGGAGTAGATTCCTCCACAAATAAATGCAGATAGCTGTTTCTCCTCATTTCTAGAGGAGGAAATATTAGATATTCAAGCTCAGACTGCTTTCTGTCAACAAGCTTGCAGGGCAGCCTGATAAGCTTCATTTTCAGAGTCATATCATCCACTAGGGATTACCAACCTGTTTTAAATTTAAAACCCTTAAATCAGTTTATGCCTGCTGGCCTATGTCACATGGATAGTCTCAATGATTTAAACAGCCATTGTCTGCAGAGAGGACTTTCTAGAAAAAGTAGATTGCAGTGAATTTCTCTGGTAGCACTAGGCATTCAAATATCACAAAACATGTAAGGTTTTCCTAGAGGGGATTTCTGTACCAACACACAGTAATAGTATTTGGTATGTGCATTGATGCAAGAATCTTATCATATAAAGAGACCAGTCTCCAGGAGCAAGAATGTTTATTTAGATTACATCTGAAATGCATTGGAGTTTGAGTTGTATTTATTATTGATAGGAAGCTTATTAAAAGATCTGTAGATAGCAGTAAATGAGAGAAAAATCTGTCTTAATCCTGCTTGTTTTGGAGTTCCTCTTTTTCTAGGGCTTCCTTTATAAATGAGAGAAATTATTTAATATTTATATAAGTGTATGTACAGATATATAAAACCCTAGCACCAAATCTTTTCTGTGTAAAGAACAGGGAAAAATGATGTTACGCAGATTAAACAAAATATATAATAAATCTGGATTTGCTGCATTTCTGTCACTGCTGCATCACACTTTGCTATTAAGTGCCCATTAGGATAAACACATTGAGAGGATGTGGCTTTCAATAATGTTTTTGCTGCATTCTTTACTCTGGTTGCGTTTATAGTTGCAATGACTAAGAACAGCAATAGAAATCAAACAAAAGCCACAACAAAATATTTAACCCTCACAGTTTCCTTACCTTTTATTAATGCAATATTGGAATTCATAAGAAATGCCAAGAAGTTTAATTTTTTTCTTTGCAACCTGCAGAGGATTTCAGTTTCCCAAGATCAGAAGACTTGGAAGCCTCCATTTTTAGCATTAGGTTAATGTAGCTTCTGACCTAGGATACTATGGTATACATGTGTTTTATTTCAGTAATGCAGGCTGTTACATTTTCAGGCACAATTTCTCTCTTTTCTGCATCCCAGGATCAAACTCTGCCTGCACAAAAAACTTGGCCTGCAACATTTTCTGCAATGCAGTTTATATAAATAATAATAACAATAATAAAAAAAGAAGTGATAATATAATTACTTCAATCAATAAAAATATTCATAATTAAAAAGCCTGCTGTATTTCATATCCTCAGAGCTGTAAATCAATAAATAATTATAATAATAGTAAATGACTGAGCACTTGTAAAAAATAATATTCTGGGATCAAGTAACGTGCTACTGAAAGGAGCCTCTCTGAAGAGACACACAGTTTAAGTCATACTGTAAAAACTATTTGCAGCAAAGTTGGTAAATAATACTTTATTTAATTAAAACTCAGTGGAGGCCTGGAAAAACTGGGTAGTAGTTGAAACCGAAATCTGACCAGTGCACACATTTTCCAACACTTTGCCCAAGGATTAGTGTGGGAAACACAATGAGAAATGACTGTGCAAACAGTTTTATGGCTAGCAGGAAGTATTTAAAGCTTCACCAGGCATCCAGTTTCATTGCATGACTTTGCAATCTATTGCCCTGCTCTGTGCTGTGGAGGTTTGCTTCCAAACTGGAGGCAAGACTGGACTCAAGAGGAAATATAGGAAGAGGAAAAGGAGGGATGCATGCATGCTGTGCCAGGCATTGGAAAGCAATTGTCTAGCCTTCCAGCCAGTCACTCCTCAACTCTAATTTGTTTTGTTTTTTGATCTCTGTGGCTAAAAATATGTGTTTTAAACATTAAATAAAGGCAGCAGCTTCAATGGGAAAATTTGAAATTGTGTGGTAGGGTAGAGGCTAGAAGAGATTGAAATTTTAACAAGATTTTGAAGCTTCCTGTGAAGAGAAAGGGATTTGAAATGGGACTGTCTCATAGCTCAGCTAAAGACAGAAGTATACACTGTATTTTCATATACTTGCATTTCGTGACAATTGTTCTACACTCCTGTCCTGAAGATAGTGGAGATAATGGTGAGGTTTTATTTAAGAAAAATAAAATTCTAGCTTAAAATATTTTTTTAAACATTTGCATTTAATCCAAGTCCAGTATGCAGCCCTCCCAGAGATGGCTGTGAAGGGTGATCTTTCCCTATTGACTGGAGGTTAAATCCATACTGCCATAATCTGCTTTTCTTAGTGGTTTGTTCAGGTCTGACATCTGCTGTCAAACATTAAATTCTTCCCATGTATTGCACAGAAAGCATGTGACTACTGTAGACCCTACCATTTTAAAAGGTACATGTGTTGTTTTGTACATTTAGCCTTCAATTGCTGTGAAAATTAGTGTGAGAGGAAGCCTAGCTCTACTTTGTTTCATTCAAATATTTCCTTTTTTTTTAGTTTTTGTTCATTCTCTCTATGGTTTGTATGCCAATAACCTTCATCTCACTAAAATACTGAATTATATTGATGGGTGAAGGGACTTGGAAGCCAGAGCTGTCTCCTGTGGTCTAGGAGAGCTGTCTTCGTGTAGAGTCCACAGAGTTTTTACAGCAAATATGGACAGTGATAACCTTGAATATGTCCCTTGTAGTAAATTATTGTCCCGGTCTAAGAGACAGTTGTCTGTCCAGGAAGGCGGGAACCTTCCTGGAATGGAAAATATTGGATGGAATGGAACCTCTTCCCTCCAAATCATCGTAACTTTGAAATTACGGGGCTTTCCAATGAAGATAATGAAAAAGGAGTAATGGTTCTTTACTAGAGTAGATATAACAAGGCAAACACACACGGCCCCAGGGGCAGCAACCCCAGCCAGCCCCACCAACCCCCGCAGCCTTCTCTGGGCTGTCGGGCACTTTCCCCTGCGGAGCAGTTCCGGTCACAGCCAGCAGGGGCGCTGGTGGCTCCCGGCCGGGCAGGGCGGGTGCGG
>VYXF01010957.1:207869-222716 GCA_013397295.1 Polioptila caerulea
GCAGAGTGCCTAAAGAAAAAAAAAAAAAAAAAAACATAAGAAAACCCCCAAAAATCACAGGGCAAGAGGACCCCAGTTCAGACTCACTATGCCGAATGGCAGCTGTGTCAATCACCTCACCGGAAGGAAGAGGTGGCTCCCAACTGCCTTAGGATCCTGGGCCGCTCTTCACCCATTGCAAAATTCATGAGCCGTGGGATAGGATGGGGTGGGAGGGGATAGGTGGTGAGTTACAGTGACAATTTCAGGCACAAAAAATGGCTGTGGGATAGAAACCATCCACAAGACAGTTATTCAGTGCAAAATAGTATCTTGAACTGCAATTTTACCTGCTTGGCAAAATTAATCTCCTCCATAGCAACTGAGTGTCCTAAGGTCGCCATGGAGATTTAAGCAGACACCATAGAATCACATAATCTCAGTATTAACTAGGTTGGAAAATCGCTTTGAGATCATCAAGTCCAACCTATGACCTAACACCACCCTGTCAACTAGACTGTGGCACTGAGTATCGTACTTCCCTGCTCCTGCTGGCCACACTATCCCTGATACAGACCAGGATGCCATTTGCCTTCTTGTCCACCTGGACACACTGCTGGAGTTCTGGCTGCTGACTGAACATGACTGCTCTTGTTCAGTCAGCATCCCAGGTCATTCCACAGAGCCCTCCTACACTCCAGCAGATCGACACTCACTCCCAGCTTGGTGTCATCTGTAAATCTACCGATGGTGGACTCAATCCCCTCATCCATACCATCAGTGAAGGTATTAAACAAGACTGGCCCNATTGGCCCCAGCACAGACCCCCAGGGGACACCACTGGTACCTGGCTGCCAGCTGGATGCAGCACCATTCACCACCACTCTCTGGGCCTGGCCATCCAGCCAGGTCCTAACCCAGTGAAGAGTGCTCCTGTCCAAGCTGTGGGCTGCCAGCTTTTCCAGGAGTGTGCTTAGCAGGAGTTATACCTTCAAAGTATTCTTTCTGCTGTGTATGGAAAATGAAAGTCTCTCAAATGTGGTACTCTGGTTATAATAGCTTGTCTTACCTTTTTAAAAATAAGATTTCAGCAATGATTGTATTTAGATCTCGGGAGAATTCTCCAGTTACTATTATGTACATCCAAAATAGCTAAGACAAGGAAAATAAGCAAAGTCTAAATGAGAGGAGATTGTGTTTGTGTCTTCTTTTCACAGGCTTCAGATGATCTTGAAATAAAATGGTTTCTCTGTCTACACATAAAACACATTTGTGACATGTGTAAAGGTGCATTGCTATGAAACGTAGGTGAAATGGAGGTGTGTCTGAGCCTGGTAGTAACTTTATATGGAAAGACTCTTTCTGTTTATTCCAGGGAGGGGTAGTAAGAGGAGTGGTTGCCCTGGAAAAAGGCTAATTGTAAGAGTCTTCTGGTCTAATGAGTGAAGGCACTGCCTGTGTGTGAGAGATGTGTGGAAAAAATCCATATTCAGATTAATATAGTTCTGTGCAAGAGAAGGAGAGGAACAGTTAAAAAAAGAAAAAAAAAAGAAAAAAAAATTTTCTAGTTAATCAGGCTTGCATTGCTTCAAGTAATGCCCATTATCCACAATATTTGCAACCTGGGAGCTAATCTGGTTGGCTTGTATAAAAATGATGGCAAACAACCACAGCATCTTTCTGCACCTCTGGCAAAGAATGATGGACTTTTTTATTCAAATATAACAGAAGTATAAGCTTGACAAATTGGCATGCTTGAGACCACTTGGGTTTGTTTTGATCCATCTGGCTTTCTTAAATTCTTGCAATATTAGGTCACCTAATTAGAAAGGACATGCTGATTTGTATCAAGGCTAGAAGAATGTTTGTGGTGAAATTATTTTTTTATAATATTTTCAAAATATCTGAGGATGATATTACAATCCTTAGACATCCTCATGTTCATTTTTTTTTGTGGTTGTGTCTGATCTGACTGTGGAAAGTCCTATAATTAAGACTTTTAAATTCTTCTAGAAAGAGGATATAATCTAGGCATCTACAGTTTCAGTGGTGCAGTATGTGAATGGGGTTTGCACTGGTTTAAGGAAGCAAGTGATGCTACTACAATCATCCCTTAGGATCCTAAATTCCTTTCAAACAAAATCCCAAATGTAGATGTGTTTGTTGAAGAGCAACCAAAATTCAGGTCTCTCTGATGGTTCTCATCTCACTTACCATAGCACTGAAAGCAGCACATGTTGGAGTACATAACTTCATATGGGAAATAGCAGGGATTTATCACTGAAAACATCTGTAAATTGAAAACTCAGGGGCTTCCTTCCATCATGGGTGGACAGCAGTAGCCTATTCTGATGCCCTGTATTACTCAATACAGATTTCTTCAACATTGTTTACAAAAGTCGACAACAAAACACCCTCAGAGAATATGCAGCAGTTCAAGTTAACTGTGCAGAGAGACAGTTTCTAGCTTATGTGGTTCTGCACTTTTGCATATGTTGAATTATGTCATTCCTTCATATCACAGTGAAACTACTTTCTGGAAAAGGTGTGCATGTGTCATTAACTGCAGTCTTAAAATGCAAGTTTTCGATGAAAGACAGCATGTAATATAATGTGTCAGCAAAGAGCCAACAGGATTATTTTGCAATTAGACTAGAATGAAATTTCGAGAGTTTAAATATGAAACATAACCTCTGGTATCCATGAAAACATTACTCAATTGAAAATCTGAAAAAAAAAAATAATGTTCTTGTGAAGGACTGCATGCTATGGAGTTCTTAACAGCGTAATTTCTGAGAAGTCTGTAAATTCAGGTATAAAAAAAGAACCTGTTTGTGGAACATGCTACTGTTTTGCAAGTAAATATAGAGGAGTCTTTTAGATTGAAACATAGATACTGAAAGAGAAAACATTCATAAGTCTCTGCTTTATTAAAAGACTAAAGGTTAGCTATTATGGCAAAAAAATTGTAGGTTTTGAGTGCGGTTATTTCATCTACTTACAACCCATCTTTGGTATCATTGCCATGACTAAATACTTCAGAAACACTGGTGTTAAAAATAAAGTTTTAGTGGTAGTGCATCAGTGGAAATGAAGCTGCAGTAAAATGGCAAATAATGTATCATCAGTACCAACTTTAATTAGCCTGTAGTAGAAGAATTAGAATAGACACCATTTCCCTGAAAATTCTATGAGAATCTCCCAAACAGCATTGCTGTTTTTTTAAACAACTTATTTTAAAACTGAGGGATCCAAAAAATAGCCTTCTTCACTTCCTATTCTGCTTGTTACCCCAGATTTCCAAGGAAAAAGGAAGAGCAGGAAAAAGACTGGCCAACAGTGCTCTGCAGTTTAAGTACCTCACTGAAGGTACTGAGCCTGTTGGAACATGGAACATTTCCTGGCCAATCCTCTGAAGCCAAGTGCTGAGCTGGGTTTGGGAATGGAGGCTGGTAAGTCTTCGGGGGTCTGTTTTCTCCAGGGCATGATTTGTCTCAGGCTGATGAGAGCAAGGGTAGATTCTGTTACTGCAGAGCTGATTCAGTGAGCCCAGTGGTGCCAGCACAGTCTTTTTACAGCTTGGCTGAGGCCTGACACGGCTGGCTGTCCGTCGGCACTAGCAAGAGGAATCCAAATGGAATGGATGCCTCCAGCCAAGGGCTGTTGGCTGCATGGGTGGCAGCCAAACATATGGTGATGCTTTGGGCTGGCGGGACAGGAGCAGCTGCCTTGTGGGGAGCTGCTGCTGGAGGCCTGTGCTCACTCTCTCATTTCCTCTCTGCTTTTTGTACTGATGTCCAAAAATGTTCACATCCTCCCTATACCCTGGGGCTCTGACTGAGCTGGCCAGGTAGAAAACAAATTCTGGAAAAAGCCCAGCCTGTAAATTGGGGAGTGAAGGGTGAGATCTGGCACCTTTTTGGACTGAGTGCATTGTCCTCAATAATGGTCTTTTTCACTGAAAGCAGCATCACTATTATTATCCCTCCATGGAGTCAATAGGAAATAAATGAAAGCCCATCTGACTTTAGAAATGAAAATTGATTCCTTCAGTTTGGAGACAGCTTGTGTTCTTTCCATTCCTCTTGGAACCTGAACACACAGAAACTGCTGACAAAATTAGGATGATGCTTCAAGAGTGTCAGAAACAGCTCTCATAAATATAAACAGGAGAGGAAGCACAAACAAATATGGGTACAAAGGATGGTGTCTGTTTGGTTGTGCTGGGGGTAAATGTTGAACAAGAGACAGGAATGGCGCCTGGCTAGAGGGTGCATGGGAAAATATTTCAGCTCTTTTTGTCTTGAGAGTTGTTCTGCAGTATGCTCCCAGACAATTTGCAGAATTATATACTTATATACGTTACATGTTTGAAAGAGGGTTTTGGGGCAATTTAGTTAAATATTGAACATGAGACTCATTGTACAAGACTAGTGAAATTAGCTAAGATATGATAGATTGCTGCTATTGTTTTTTCAGAAGTAATATTACATGTTTAGTAGCATGCCACAGTTCAGTGACATCCTCCCATGAAGAAGCAGGTAACTAAAAGCAGAAACAGAGAGGAGACAGAAGTATGTCTCCAAGTATTTGTAAAAGTGAGGGAGTTTGGAGACTACATAACTGTCTTTTGTGTTTTACCCCAGGCTTTAAAATACTTGTTTCAGAGGAGATTATTGACAAGAGAGAGATTCCAGTTGCAACACAGTTACAGTTATAATTGTTTTTTCAGTCTTACTCCAGCCTACTTGGGGACAGTGGTCTGGTCATGGCCCTCTGGAAGGGCTCTGTGCACTTCCCAGTGTTTTTCTCCAGAGCTTTAGTAAATTTGTCTGTGACCCATGAGGAGTTTGAATCACTTTGGAAAAGTCTCAGTAACTGAAGTATCTAGAAAAATTGCATTCATTAGGGTTTTTTAGCAAGCTTAGTTAGTGGGGCACAATTTTCTGGTGTATCCTGAAGCTCCAGGAGCAGTTAAGGTGCAAGAGGTTCCTAGCCAGCACTGGAGTGCTGTTAGGTTGAATCACTCAATATTTATGGCTGTTTGACCCACTGGGCAAATTACCTAGAATATATATATTGCTAGGACTCAAATTTATTTTATAACACAACATAAAATTCAAGAAAATACTTATGTTCAATCTGTTTAGGTAAGAGGACTGTTCTCTCTAAATTATTTTTGATGTGTTTTTTTGGTATGGAACTGGAGGGGTTTTGCTTTTTTTTCATGGCGCTTTCAGAAGATTGATGCAGAGTATGTTAAATACCAAAAATAAAATCAGAAGAACTTATGTTTCAGGCAAATTGAATTGGCTGCAGTACAAATTATGACTGAATACAAAAATGTTTTAAGTGGTTTTCATAAAGTGAACATCAATACTGTGAGCTACTCTGGATGTTTTCTTAATTTTACAAAAAGGATTTTTTTTTTCAAACATGCTTACTTTGAGAGATTCAGTGAGGGAATACACTGGTGATTTAAACATACGAGTGTATTCAGAAGTGTGTTACTCTGATTTAAAACAGTACAACAAAATCAACCCCTGACAAAAAAATGTTTTGCAAAGAGAGCTGCAGCCAATTACATCAGAAAAGACAACAGGTTCATTGTTTATGATGATGCTGACACCAGAAGATAAGCAGATATCTTTCTTGCCCTTTCAGAATTATATATATATACATATATATATGGTGTACATATATGTATGTATGTATGTATAGCTCAATCACTTCAAGTGGCAGGTGGGAAAAGTAACAACCCAATTGGAGATAAAATAAGAATATTTGTAAAATCATTCATGTAACAAACAATAAAATTCCCATATTTCTAGAGAGATTTTTAAGAAGTAATCCAGTTTTTACAGGTAAGAGCTGATACAGACATAAGGAAATTCAAATAACTGGAAACCATTCATGAATGAACAGGTAAATTTCTACTCCAAACCATACTTGAAACAGGGTGAGAAGTGCTTTCAACAGAGTTATCTAGGAGATTAAGTAGTTCTGCCATATTAATGGCAAAGACACAACAAAATTTAAGACAGTATAGGCTAAGCAGTGTCACTGGTAGTGGAAACTGCAGCATATTATCTCTTAAAGCTTTGTGAGACAAACAGGGTTTTCACTCCAACTTGTGTTACTAATGAAGTAATTTGATATTTTTGGACTGGCATTTCCCAACAAAAGCTTGCCAAATGCAATATATCCCACCACTTCACACTCCAGGGTGGACAAATATCTTTTTTTTCTTTTTAAAGGAAAAGTCTTTTGTGAAATAGGGCAGAGCCTGCTATAACTTAAAGAAAACCATGCATTGATATCTATGAGAATTTACTGCTGTAATACTCTGTCTTGGCTGGTTTTATGACAATTTTTTTTTTTTTTTTTTTTTGCTGGATATAGAAAGTGCTTAATAATTTTGAACAATGAGCATATGCTTAACATAACTCTTTGCATACATGGATTTTAGTTCCCTCATTTTCTCTTTTCTCTAATCAAATACAATTTATAAAAAGCTATGTGGTTCCCTAACCCCAACCCTCAAATGTCTTGTGTCCAACCTACAATAGTAAAAGCAAAGGTTGAAAGACAATGAGGGTGATATATCCTAGGTCAAATTCAAGAACATCTTTAACAAGGAAAATGGTACCTGGTTTACTGAACATGAAACTTGATCTCCAAAGTATTACAAATGGAGAATCCACATCATTTTGCTTCCACATCTGAATTTGTTTTTAAACAAGTATGTTCCTGGATGTGGAGCATGATTAAGAGAATATTGGAGTGTGAGCAGCTGGCTGTCCAGGAGAAGTCCTTCAGACCATTTTGACCAGTTAGAGAGCAGAGAACAACAGAGGAGCAGCAGCGTGGAACAGGATGACTGCTAAGAGCCTTGGCAACCATGGATTACAAGAACTTGTTAGGAGACAGGAGCAACATTAGGAAGAATGTAGTATCCTCATGATACGTCCTGTACTACTTAGAGTGAAGGTAATTTTGTGTTCTCTGTGTGTGTTTGTTTAGCTGGAGGCAATTGGGAACTGAAGTGATGAGTAACAGAGATGCATGTTTAAATTTAAATGAAGGCTTCAGTTTAAATTAAGATTCCAGGACTTGCAAGAAAGTTCTGTAAGAATTAGGAGCTTGGAGGAAGTGCAAGACTGAAAAAGGCAGTAAAATAAATGACAGTCATTAAAAAATAAGAAAAAAAAATTAAAATAGCCGAAATGAAAGAGCAGAACACTGGTTTTAGTCAGAAACTGGCAAGGAGCTCTGCGTAAGCAGCTCATCCAGCTCCTGCAAAGCATAACAAGATGGAAATTATAGACAGAAAATACTTATTATGTTATGCAGGCCATTTTCCAGTGCTAGCAGTGAAGGGAAGAAGTGGAAAGTACTTCTCATGTCACTCTCATGTCCCCTCTGGCTATATTTGGAAATGGCATGAATAAACTCCGGAGGGAGCCGCACCCAGTCACTTCTAGGCAGAGGCAGTTTAACGGTGTCTGAAATGCTGGGAAGTGGGAGGGAAAATCTGGGGGATGCTCACACAGATGGGAAACCCCTTTACGTTGTGGCTTGGAGTGCTTATATTGAATCTATCGGCATAAGAAGTGACCAAAGACTGCAGTGAAAATCTGGTTTGCTATAAGAGCTGTTCTCTCTTTGTGCTCATGCACCAAACCTTTCCCTTCTGCCCTCCTCCCTGGGGCTGTACTTCTCCCATGCTGGAGGTGTGCCTGCCAGGCCCTGGATAATTTCTGATGGCCAGAATATCCTCCAACAGGATTCTTGTCAGCAATTTGGGAAATTTGCAAATAAATTAAAACAAAACAAAAAAAACCTCACCCCATAAAAAAACCAACCAACCACCAAACAAACAAACAAAAAAATCATGGTACTTGAGCTTTTCTGACCTAATAGTCAGAAAATTGTAAAAGAGTTATGAAAGTTTCATTGAAAAGGGGGAAAGTCCCTTTGACTCATCTCAAGCAGCTGACAGCTAAAAATATAGAGTTTTAAACTAAATGAGAACTGCCTCTCTCCGTCCCACTTTATTTACTCTTCAGCTCTGTGTTCTTTTTTTATTCTGGTTTTGAAGTTAAATTCCTGTAACCACTACCAGCAAAGCTGAGTCACATGTGTAGCAATTCAAAACTGAGTAATTTTGTGAGCCTTTTTCAATCACTCAACTGCAGGCATAACTATAGCTTCCAGAAAAGAAGCATTTTCTTTTCTATTTTTGTTTCTCAAATTACTTTTCTTCAAGTATTTTTTTTTTAATTACGTGTTTTTAAATATGTTGGCAGATTACTCTGAAACCACTTGACTGGACTTTTGATTTGTTTAATTTTTGCAAGCACAGTTATACTTGTACTCCTCCTCTGCTGAAGGTCGATGCTGATGTGACAATTTAAAATGCAGTCCCAAGCAGCCAGAGTCAGACAGTTACTGTAAATGACATGGAAATGCATGTTTGAGTAGGACAAAAAACAGACATGAAAAGTATTTTAAAATGTGAATTATTCATCCTAGCATGTGAAAGATATGAAGTGAACTAATTATCAGCTTTAAAGATTAAGGAAATATTTTTTTGATTGGTATTTCTTTTTTAAAGAAACACTCTGGCATCTTGAAATCTGAAATGATGGGTGTTAAGAAAGCCAAACTGTGCTAGAGTCTTCTTTCAATGGCCAAAAATATTCTACTCTTCTCCAAGACTCCAGTCAGCAAATGTTTTTTAATTGTTGCCATACGATGTCTGTGAGATCTGAGAGTCACCAGTTTATGAGGAAGTGTGGTTGTGATCTTTGTGGTGTCAAAACGCTGCATCCTTTGAAGCCATAATCACTGGGCAGACATATATCAGCTACAATATCTTGCCAAACTGATGAACTGATTATTGCTGTGTTTTGGAGAAGGCTGGCCTTTGATCTCAGGTACTTTTAAATGAAAGGACAGCTCAGTGCATTACTCAGAGTTTTATATTCTACCAGGGCTTTCCTGTGTAAAGTGGGGGGAGTTGGAATGAGATGATCTTTCTTTAAAGTCCCTTCCAAGCCAAGCCATTCTATGATCTCAGAGGAGGTTAGTGTTGGTGCCTGAAGCAGTTTGTTGCTCGAGGTTTGATGGGGATATTCATGGTTACCTTCTTCAGCTCAGGAGATGAGTAGCTACCCTTAGCCTTTCCCTTGAATAGCGATGAGCGGAGAGAAATAACTGTGTCCCTTCTGTCAGTTTGGGTCTGCTATTCTGCCTGTATCTCCTTCAGCTGAGGAGCTGAAAAGTCTTTGACTTAGACTAAACACTGCTCAGACACAGCTAAACATCAGTGTGTTATCAGCATCGCTCTCATCCAGAATCTTTAACACAGCGCTGTACCACACACTAGGAAAAGGATGAACTATCCCAGCCAAAACCAGGACACACTGTTCTGCCTCATGGGGGTAAGAATCTACCCAAAACAGAAACTGCAAACCAAGAGAAATCCCTGCTCAATATACATATGTAAAATTGTTATTAAAAAAATTAGCTGGTTAATATTAGAGGGTTCTAAAAAAGAAAATTCAGACTGTATCTTATTTTTTTCTTACTTTTACTCTAATTCTTTATGGGGCCAGTTTAGGACTTCTAATGAGGACAAGGGAGAAGATAGGGGAAAATAAGGGCTGGGTGTAAATGCTCTCACACTTACGTGATGAAAAGCCATTAAAATAAATGCTAATCAGCTATCACTTCTTCTTTATATTATTTTATAATTATAACTTCCTTTATCATCTGGGAAATAGGGAGAATTTTTTTTTCAACCTGTAAAACATTAATTAGGATTTTTAACAATTAAATTAGAAATTAAACCAAGTAAGTATTGTGGTTTTAATCTAGTTAAGCTCTCTGTGAATGTTCAAATCTAAGACACCAAATATGATTATTTACTTCCAGACAGTGACAGGTTTTTATACCTATTCATTTCTCTCCCAAAATATTACCAATTGGTTTATTACACAGAGGTAGATAAAAGTCAAGCAAAATAAAAACAAGATGGACTGTATGGCAGAGAAATGCATAAATATGAATCAGACTAATAGGAATGGTGTGAGACTCATACTCCTAGAAAGACTGATACTCGCCATCATAGAAATTGGATAATATTTTAAGTAAATGCAATATTAGCAGAAACTGGCAAACAAGTTGGGGAAAATGTGTGTGGTATAAAATTTTTATGCTTATTTTCATGGACAGTCACACAACATTCCAGTTTCTCTTAGTGCGAATGTGTTCTCATAGAACTGCAAATAGAATGTGAGAGGGAGATGTGATCCGCGTGTACATTTTTTGTCATTTTGTGTTTTTCTATGTTCCAAAACATCTGAGTATGTAATAAAATTCAGTGACATACAGAAGTATTTTTTTCCAGTGAAAAAACTAATACTCACAATTTCAAACCACTTTGAATTACAAAAGCTGTTGAAATTGGGTTATTTTTTCATTATTTTTTACAAGTAGCAAATTGCATTATTGACATATTTTTCTGATTTAAAAACCTGTAAATGTCCATATTATTTTCATGTTTTGAAGCAAAATATGAAGCTAAAGCAGAATAGCCAAAGATTTTTATTTGATGACAACTTGTAATATATATCCAAAAACACTTTCTTTTTTCTGGCAAGTAAAAGACTTTTTTTAAATAATTAAATTCATTATACTACGCCTTATTCCATTATAATCTAAATGATGCTATATATAAATATATAATATTTTTAAAAATAAACTTATTGTGTTGACTATCTGTCATCTTCTTACTTTTCACATTAACGGTTGGATGCAAAGATCTTAGAGCTTTTTTCCGAGCTAGACAAATATTTCTAAAAAAGTCTCTGTGCTTTCTGGTATAATAGTAGCATGTTTGTGACAATAAGTCCAACTGCTTAATTGTATATTGCTTAAGAGAAATAATTTTATTAGTTTTTAGAGAGGCATAATAGCGTTTTAACGAAGACAAACCACTGGATTTGCATTGTCTGTTTCAAATTTTTTATTTTCATTGGAAGGTCAACATTCTTAATCAAGTGTGAATATAAATGAAAGAAAATTTATGTATAAATTGTTACTCACTACTGATTGAATTACAGGAAATGATTGCTCTTAACTCCTGTTTGAGGAAACTATCCTGGCTACCTGATGGGAGGAGGAGATAAAGTGCTGTCCAGTTGAGGGTGTCAATGAGTTATTGACATTCTCCATAAATTTTACATGCTCTTGCAAGCTTAAGCCTGTTTAAACTGAAGCCTAAATACAACCAAGGAACATCTGCAAACTCTCTGATACGCCTTGCATATTCATCAGCATGTAAACAGAACCTGGGAAATGATAGTAAAAGAATGTGAACTATAATTAATCTGTCTTCACAAAGTCCATTTATAAATTATTGTTGCTAATCCTCCCTCTATTTTTAGACAGGGTAGGAACTTACAACATATCTAGACATTTGACAGCTATGAGGGCCCCATTGGGGGAAAAAAAAACCCCAAAAACTCCAAGAGTTTGGAGAAACCTGAGAGAGATGCTATTCATCACTGTTTTCATTCTAGATCTTCACAGATTTGTGCTAAATACAGCAAGTTCAACATGAATATTAAACTGAAAATCAAGAGCTTCTGGCCTTGTATACCTATCCTGATTCCATAATGAAGTAAAAGCCAGACTAATGCAGGTACAATCAAGTCTGGTTTTCATTAGAAGAAGGTAGATAATAATGGTCATGACAACTATATTATGTGCTAATTATTAGTTTAGGCAGAGCCTCTTAAAAGTAGGCTACCTCTCCACTTAAATATGTTTCAATCAAACCCAGCATTTATAATCCTTTTAGAAACCAATGTACTTTTCAATTGGTCTATGAGGCTTAAAAAGATAAAAACACCCCAAAACAACAACAGCACATTATCACAGAATCACAAAATATGCTGTGCTGCCAGGTACCCATAGAATCATCGAGTCTTAGCCCTGCAAAGCACCATCCCCAATAGTCACACCATGTGCCCAAGAGTATTATCCAAATGCTTCTTGAACTCTCTCATCCTCCTCTTCCTCCTCCTCTCTCCCAGACTGTGTTGTTTTGGGGTATTTTGGGGTTTTTTGGGGTGGGTTTTTTTGGTGTCACATGAGCTCCTCAGTATTTTCAGTTTTTAGTGGTTCTGAGAATATCTGGGTACTAAATTTTTAGCACTATTGTTAGCTATTTTTTATGTTTCAGAGTGTCCAGATGTCCCAGTGTGAACTAAAATCCCACTGTGAAATAGGCATATGATAAAACCCAACTCTTGCCACATCATGCTTCTGGGGAGGAAGGAAATAGGTAGAAACAGGTAATCTTTGGACCCAGGGTTGGGTGGGCAGAAGACAGCTCTAGCTGATGAGGAAGGTTGTAACCTGTCTTTGCATACCTATGAAAGTCTTCAAGACTGAGTTATGCAGATTTACACTGATGTATTCCCCAGTTTATTTACAATTTTGCAATATATTCACCCTCAATTCACCCCAGTAGTGCTCATATTTTCAGTATTTTATCTTATATGAGTCAGGTTTCATCTCTGCATTCTAAGTCATATCTGAATTTATAGAAGATAAATGATGGAAAGATTAGCCATTCTGATACAAGATAGATGAGAATCTATCAATATCAGAGTTACCCATGAGTAAGATGGAATTTTGACAGAAAGCAGAAATCCGAGGCAGGCTAATTAGCAAAAAAAACTTACCTGAAATTACAAATGAGAATGTTTGATTCTAGTGTTACAAATGGTGTTCAGAACTAAGGTATATGCCAGCAGTGCATTTCAAAAGGTTTAGTGGTTTGAACTTTTTCTTACACCAAAAAATTCTACTCAGGACAATGCAGACACTTGCAGACTGCTCTACGAATTGGATCCTGATAATGCATCTCATTAGGAAAATCATTGCCACTCTGTGGAAGATGAAAGCAAATGAATATTGTTGTACTACCTATTAATTATTGTTTATTATAGTATGCTTAGACTAACAGCCAGTGGAATCACAAGAAAGTTAAACAGGTGATCATGAACAGTGACTTGGCAAATTTCAATTAGACTTTTAACTCTTATTAAATTTTCTTGAGCTTTTCTGAAGAGAATCTTAACCAAAATGCTGCAATCACCTTATCATTGAAACATCCAAAATATTATTGAACATGACAACTCTTCCAGAGAGAAAAGTTCATGAATTTTCAGCCAACATCAGCAAGAACCTAAATCGTTGCCATGATTAGTGACTTGTATCATCTTTCTTCAAGCAAACTGTTGTAAGTTGTTTGCTTTCAAAGCTTGCATTAACTGTGGCCCTAAAATATTTGAGAAAATTAGGGTTTCAAGGCTCAATACCACAAGCACAGATGGAATTTTATTGGTGTGGAATAACCTAATTGGTATGAGAAATAATACTGAAATGAAGTTTGGTATGGAGGCAACATGAATGTCAGTCATAATGTGTAATACCTCTAATTTAAGCAGAAAATATGTATTTTATAAGTATAAAAATCTAACTATTTTAGATGAAATTTTTATGGGACTGTGGATAATGTATATTTAGAAAATCAAAATCTAAATTCTTGCAAGAAGCCCACAAACACTATTTTTTGATGAAAGTAGGTTAACTTTTATATAATAGTTAAAATTCCTTCAGAATTCATGGAATAGTTTAGAGGGTCAATACCCAAAGATGCATAAACTTTTATGGAGACCGAGGGCATCAGCCTACCTTTAAACTCTGGATGGTGATCTCATTTCCTATGCAAATAAGTAAGAAGATGCACTCTTTATGTTTTCTTTTAAGCAAAGATGCAAAGCTTTCTGACTGGAAGCAGCAGTGTGGATGATCGCAATCAAGGGTAATTAATTTCTTAATTTACACGTAGTCAATATAATGTCTTTCAAAAGTTATCCTCAGTCAATCTAAGGATGTACATCCTAAGATGGATGTTATTTTTATAAATACATTTTTTCATTTCTATGGAAGGATAAAAGGATCAATTATTTAGTAAAGCTGCTGAAATACTGTCATCTGTGAGTGGTGAGGCATGAATAACTGTGTGAAACTACAGGAGGGAAGCATTTGCCTTTTTTTTCCTCTTTTGCCTGCTTTATGGTTTGTAAATGATAAATGAAATTTACTGGCAATACCCTGCAGTAATATTTCAAATTATGTTACAGAATACATTGTGAAAAGTACTGAGTTATAGCAGAAACAAAGAAAAAGGCCCTAATTTTTTGCTTTCTGGAGAAGTGTGCTGTATTAGAACATTCATCACCCAGTTCCATTATTACAGGATGCCACAATGTGTCAACTTCCAGGGGCTGAAATATTTGATTTAATTTAAATAACTTTAAAATTATGCCCACTATTAATATTGAGGAATATTAGGAATTAAGTGGAGGTAAATGTCAGTTTTTCAGAGTGACTCTAGGTAGTGGTGGTGCCCTATCAGCCCTCAAAGCGAGGCAGGAGAGAGGAGCTGGAGTGGCCCATCCCTGTGGCATTACTGTGTAGATGTCTCTCCTAACAGCAACCCCCCTTGCCCCCTCCCACGAGAGAAAATTTTCATGGACACATTTTTATCATGTTTCATTTGTTAATGCTGTTGAATGATGAAAACCAAGATGAAAAAGGCATTACCCTAAACCAGGGCCATGGGTAGTGTCTACAATATCCTTTCAGCCCTTTGAAGCAGGATCCTTTTGTTGGCTCGGGTGAGTGGCGGCTCTTTAACATTCTGAACCTGCTGTGGCTGCTGGGGCAGTTCATCACCAAAGAATAGAAAAGGGCCCCTGGCATATCAAATTAAAAAAAAAAAAA